>VXAZ01002484.1:0-94318 GCA_013399875.1 Gymnorhina tibicen
TTGGCCTAAACCGTCACAGGAATTCAGCAGCAAAGATCCTACCTGCAACAGCAAAGGACATCCTTTGCAGTAGCTGCCAGTACAAATGTGTGCCAGCTCCATTAATAGTGCATATTCTTTGTCCTTCCCTTCCTTTTTCTAAGCTCTATTTTCATATTTTCTTTATTTTTATTGAGTTGACAAAGGCCTCAACACATTAGGATAAAATAGTCCATGAAAAAATCAAGTTTATGTTAGGCACAAGATCAACAAAATAAACAAAACAATAATTATTCACATATTTAATGACTTTAAGAAAAGAAACACCTTTTTTCTAATTAAAAGATAACAATAAAAAAAATGTTGAGGCAAGTAATCCTATAGAAACTGAGACAGAGTCTAACCTGGAGGTTTACTTTAATTCCCTGAAGTTCTTTAGAAGTCTTTAACAGTTGATGAAGTATGTTGCTCCTTTCCTTAAAGACTTCTTTCAGCTGTTTTTCCAGTTCTTCATAGCCCTGTCTAACACAAAGAATAAAAGCTTGAGATCATCTCAAAACATTAGTCAATGCACCTGAAGACATATCTTAGTTCATCCAAATTTAATTAATTCCAACACCCTTTATAGATTTCACATTCGACTATGTCCCCTTGCTCAGCTACAGAACTTGATTTTTCCTAATATAGATAAATAGAGGTTTTATACATTGAAATGGGATGTGCTGATTCTGAGTGAGCAAATGACCAGATTGAAACACTGCAAATGATGGATTGTCTGTGATGAACAGGAGACATAATGGGATGCATTTAGCAAGAGTGACAATGTGAGAGTTTTCTTACCTTAAAGATAGACAAGAAAGAAAGCAACACTTTGGAAGTATGAAGTTTTGAGAAATCAGTAAGCTGAGCTGTCATGGGCAACCCAAAATGTTATTGTATTCTATATCTATCTGTGCCCAAAAATTGTTACTGTCTTTTTCAGACCCTGCAGCCAGAAAATGGAACCGGGGGGATGGAGGTTTCTGCCATCCCTCTCTAAGTTGGAGCCCAGAAGCAGAGAGCTCTCTGTCTCTGCCGGCAGCATTTGCTAAGGCGGAGGCTCTGCTTTGGAGGGGGTTGCTTTTGGGCATACATTTATTTTTTTCTGGGCTTGCAACAGTAGCCCCTCAAAAAACCCCTGCATTTCGCAACCAAAAACTGTTTCAGACTGACATTCTCAAACCTATGGGCAGCGTGAAGTGAGCCGGTCCCTGAGGCCGGTCACCCCGTGTCAGTGCAGACAGACCAGTTCCTCCCCCCAGCACGCCCGCAGTGCGGGGCACAGCAGCGCCAACATCGGCAGTCTGGCGGGCAGCAGGAGGAAGAGGCGGGCAGGAGCGTTGACCCCACACACGCGGGCGCTTCTCATGTGCCACTAGAACTGCTCCATCAGCCCTAGCTTGCCGGGAGGGTTTGCTGCCATCCTTTGCCTGTGTCTCCCAGACGATGTGACTGCCTGCGAAGGCCGCCATTCTGGGGGGAGGGTCAGAACCATTTTCCCTTTGTCTCCCTACTCATGGTCTCCTGTGGCGGGTGCCATCTTGGAAAGGGTATTTCTGCCATTTTGGGTGTCTCTGTTCTCGGGGAGTTAACGAGATTTAGCAATTTTGTATCTAGTGATTATTTACAGTTATTTTTTACCTGTTGCAGTTTCGCTTGTTGGAATTCATTTTAGAGTGTTCCCCTTTAAATTGTTTTAAAGAAAGACATGAGGAAAGAACAATTCAGATTTATTTTAACTTTATAAAGTTTAATTCATTCTATAATTTCTTCTCACTTAAACCTTCTCACAGTATAGACTAGAACTGAAAAATATGCTCAGTGGAATCAAACCTAGTTATTAATTAATGGATGAGTAAAAACCTTCTATCCTTTTCAAAATGGAACTTTCACTTGGAATGAAGTCTTATATCTTAAAGTTTTTATAAAATCCACAATGAAATAAATCCAATTCATATTGCTTGAGGTTAAATGAAATACAGATCCAGATCTCATATTCCATTTCAGAAAAGCAGGTAAACTTTACAATTAATGCTAACACAACATACTTTTAAATTTAAAATTGTTGTTTTGAGAAAGACCAAACAGTGAATTAAAATATCTTTTCCTTTTGCAACTTAATTTTATTTTTTTTCTTTCTTGCAGTACCTCCACGGAAAAAATCTCAAATTTGCAGCATATAAGTAGTATTTTACTAGGAGATTCAAGACTTAGAGGTTAAGCAGGGATCTTAACACTAACAGACTTTGAATACACACTTTAGCAAAGAAACTCAGGAAAGCAAATTAAATATTGTCAAGAATAAAATTGAGAATTGGCTTTTGCACATGGGATCTTGAAGTGACCCAGTTAAAGTTAATTAATGTGTTAAATGAAGTTATTAATTAGAAGTATTCATTAATTAAAAAGTTCCATATTTGTCTTATGTTAATAAAGGTTTCCCAGTTCCATATCAGCATTAGTAGAGATAGAAATATGTTGTTTGACCTAAAATTGTGTTAACTGTAAAAGGTTTGATTCGAGGTTGAATGTTATGTATTATTTGAGTGTTTAAGAGTTTTCTAAAGTTAAAAGGAAGGTATATTTCAAGTGTACCATTGTTTCCTGGACATTTTCTATTGGCAGTTTAATTTTGAGTTGGGTAAGTTGTATTTTTATTAAGAAATCATTTGTCCCTATTTGAGTCAATTCCCCAGAAAAGTCCTGTTCGTAAAGGTAAAACCCCTCACCCCTGCACCCACGAGCCTATTTTTAGTAACTGACAGTTAGCCTGCAGCTTGGCACCATGGAAACAAGGAATTTTAATGAGGGTCTTTCCCGCCTTTTGAAACAAACGAAAACAAGGAATTTTAATGAGGGTCTTTCCCGCCTTTTGAAACAAACGACATCACCCTTGGACTGACAACAAGCCATTGGTGGGGAAAGACTGACCTCATAGGGAGAGAGACCAGTCAGCACCCTTTATGGGGGCGGACCAAGGAGGAGTCAAGGGGGGTATAAATTTGGGTGCACGCACTGAGGAATGGCTCTTTTTTTGCCTTGGCTAGCAGGGTGAAAGCCCAGTGTGGTGGCGAGTGGNATCTAATACCAGTACTATCTACTTTAGCAATTGACAGCTCACAAAATATGACAGACCTATGGAAAAAAATTATTCTATATTAAATGATACTTTAAGTAACTAGAAGTGATGACAGTGACTTCAATCTCATAATAAAATAACTAGATAACTGGATGTTATTAAAACGTAAGTTCAAGACCAGCTGAATGGAGTTGTAAGCATCCTGGCCAAGTGGAAGGTTTCCCTAGCCATGGCAGGGGATTGGAATTTAAGTTCCCTTCTACCCCAACCATTCTATGATCCTATGTTCAAAAATAAGTTAGCTATAATAGAGGTCATGCAGCCAAACACATACGGGTTTACAAGAAAATCTATATGCCAAAATTATGGGTCTTCTATAATTTAGCATTATTTACATGGAAGTTTTGGTTCAATTTTTTTTGTATCAAAATGTATATAAGAAACTGGATGAATCAAATCTAGCTAGTGCTAGAATACATGATAAATATAAGCATTCTCATAATTACCTGCAATATATATAAAATATTCTGTGTAATACAGGAACACCTACAGGGTTTTTTTGTTACCATACAAGCTACATATGATTCTAAAGAAGGTATCACTGTAATAGAGCTGCCTTACCTCAGCAGTAATATTATGTGTAGTCAGCCTGATAAGTTTCGAGAATACCCTCAGTTTAATTTGCCTTTGAACAGAGGTTAAGGAGGAATTTCCTCCTGCTAAAGTGATCAGATAGTTTCAATAAGGTCATCACTTCCATTCCTTTTTAAGCAACAGAAAAATGTGTGTTAGTCCTGATGGTCTCTTTTTGCTAGTGATATGTTGGGCTTTTGTTTAAAAAAAAGTTACATGCTGGTGGTAACACTGTGTTTTAGCAATCACTTTCAAGTACTACCCTTTCCCTGCAAAATGCTTGAGCATTTAATGGTCATCTGTCCATCCCAGGCTGCCCCATGGGTATTCAGTTGGCACGTTTTGCTCTGTTGCCTGATAAATAGCAATTTGCATAAACTAGATTTCCAGAATTTAAATATTTATTTTCATATAAATTATGCATGAACTTCTCCTTTATGTTATCTTCTATGACACACTGTGCAGAGAGGTGGAGACAAAAAGCCAACAACCAATTTACCACAGTGAGTCACAAATCAAATCAAACCCTCAGAACTGTTTGTAAGGACTTAACGAGCACAATTGCTGCCTCAAACACTGTCAAAGCCACAGAGAGAAGTTGCCATAAGAAAAACCACCACAGCAGAAACTAGAGATAAGCACAGAAGGGAGGAACTCACAACAGGAAAGTTCTAATTCCAGGCCTGGCAGAGGTGAGATCTGGTTAGCACATCCTGGTTAATGCATCTGGACAAAAATTCCCACTGTGGCAAACTCAAAGGTTTTCTGTTCTGGGCAATATTATTTCTGATATCAAGCTCTGACTCTGCATTGTGTCCAAGAACAGTACCCATATATTTGAACACAGTGAAATTCAACCCTGCCTCCATGTGATAACCAACAAACCCACAGATCAGGCCATCTGTTTTGGTCACCTCAGTTTCTACATTGAGAACTTGTGTAATTTAAATCAACAGAGTGCAATTCAAGTGAAAAAGAGTAAATTTGTAAATACAGGGATCTAATAATGAATCACTTAGATTATTCCAGAACTCTCACATTCTCAACAAAACTGAATGTATCTTCACTTTTAGACTTCACAGAATCACCGAATTAACTAGATTGGAAAAGACCTTCAAGATAATCAAGTCCCACCTCTGACCCAACACCATCTCATCAACTAAACCATGGCACTAAGTGCCACATCCAGTCTTTTTTTAAGCACCTCCAGGGTGCTCTCCCTGGGCAGCCCATTCCAGTGCCTAATCACGCTTTCTGTGTCCAGCCTTTCTGTTTTTCCTAATGTCCAGCCTAAACTTCTCTGGCGCAGCTTAAGACTGTGTTCTCTCATCCAGTCGCTGACTGCCTGGGAGAAGAGACCGACCCCCACCTGGCTATAACCTCCTTTCAGGGCGTTGTGGAGTGATAAGGTCACCCCTGAGCCTCCTTTTCTCCAGGCTAAACAACCCTAGCTCCCTCAGCTGCACCTCAGAGAGCTTGTGTTCCAGACCCTTCACTAGCCTTGTTGCCCTTCTCTGGACACATTTGAGCATCTCAACATCCTCCCTAAATTGGGGGGGGGGGGGGGGGGGGCAGGCACAGAACAGGACACAGCACTCAAGGTGTGGCCTAACCAGTGCCAAGTAAAGGGGAAGAATGACTTCCCTGGTCCTGTTGGCCACGCTATTCCTGACACAGGCCAAGACTTCCTTAATATTAATGGGATTCTCAGGATTGGGTTTAAGGAAAGATCTGGAGTCAATTAGTTTTCTTATTCTTCCATTCTTGAATTCTAAATAACCAAATTCCAGTCTCACATGCATTTGACAAGAATTCTAAGGAAAGTTTCACACATCAGTTTTCCACATCAGCATGCCAACAGTCTGCAGCTGTGTTATTATATGAAAAGCATAGTGTGTTTTCTGAAGCTAATGCTAGATTAATAAAAAATAAATGCTTTCACCATGGCATAGTAACATTTATTTCATATTTGAAAACACATCAATTACAAAACATATCTTTACAAATACAGAAATTTTGTCCTGATGAATACAAGCACACTCACCTGAATTTTATTAACTAACAAGATGATTTGTTCAATTAAGAAAAACTGCAACATGTAAAGCAATTGTACCAGATGTTAGAAGACTTAATCAGAATAATTCCACTGAAGCTGGAAAAGACTTAAGATGAAAGAACACCTCGTCTATATCTAGGTACCTGTCAGAATGAAGCATATGGGTCTTTAAGGAGGATGGCATCATCCTTCACCATGTAAAAGAAAGCAAGTGAAGTAACTTTCAGGAAAAGGTTGAAATGTAAATTCAATAGCAAGTTATGGGGGTGTGGGTGGATGCTGGATTCTTGCAGCCAGAAAAATAATCTCTAAATTTAACAACTTGCTTATGCTGAATTTGGATGCCAGTTTTATACTACAGGACAGTTCTGAAAGAAGCTGACTCAGTGTATGTGATGTGTCACCACAACATCATCAAATTGCACTGATTTTCTGAAAACTTTGAATCCTCAAAAACTGTCAGGGTTCTTTCACACATTTTGAAATATATGTTACATGATTATATATAACATGTAATTAAACTCATTCCTAGGAAACCCAATATGAAATTATACAGAGATCTGTTCTCTGAATATTAGGTTACACCAGTTAATACCATTCTGCAAGATAATGTGGCATTGTCAGCGTATCTTTGGGTTTTTTAAAATGTTCATTTTGAAATAGAACAATTTAGCAGTACTCTGCTTGTTACAATCATCTGTAGTACTCTAATGGCAAGTTGTTTCACTTTTACCATCAGCTTATTAATGGAGTGCCAGTGTAAATTTCAGTATAATCTGTTTTCAAGGGAATGATATTTACTTACAGTTTTAAGATTAGTCAGCTCTTTTACTCTTCTACTGCCACAATTTAATAGATATTAAAAAATATTCCATCAGATTCTAATTTTCAGTATACAACAGAGGCAAATGTCTAGTAACTAGAAAGACTTGCACCCCAGAGATCACTCCACCTCTGATTGTTACTTCCTTAAATACTAGAAATTAAGCTTTTAGTCTTCAAAATAAGGATTGAAACATAATTTTTCACATGGACTATGTCAGGACAAATGACTACTGATTTTGTTTTCTAGCTAGGTTTACAAAACCTGCCTTTGAAATAAAACTTTCATGAAGAATTAAATTATTTCTGGTACATAGGTGTGCCTGACTGAAAAAAACCCAGCCCTTAGAACAAGAGAAAATTGGAATAAAGTCTGTGGTTTAGGACAAATTAAAGTAGATGTCTCCTTTTCTTGGGGTGATTTTATGATGATACTTTATTCCCTAATTGTCAGCGGTATGCCCCGAAATGGCTGCTGTTAATAGGAACCAGAGGCGGGGCCGGAGCCTGAGAACCCCGGCGCGGGTATTGTTCAAGCTCTCTCTCCGGCGTGCTTCGGAGGTGACACGGATTGTTACTTCGTTGCCTTTGTTGGATTAGTTTTTTTGCTTGCTTAGGCAAGAAGCTTCCGTTTTTTCTTTCCCCACCTTTCCCCCTGTACTCCAGCAGAGATCCTTCAGTTGTTTCTTTTTGGATTTTTTTTCCCCCTCGAACTGTTCCGGCTTGTTTTTGGGTTTTTTTTCCCGGTCTGGGGAGCCTGCGGGGATGGCCCCAGCCGGTCCGAAGCCCAGGAAAGACCGAGCCAGCAAAAGAAGGGACACTAAAACCCACCAGTTTCGCTTGATGTGAGGAGCAGACCTACGCCAGAAGCCCAACAGGTTCCCATCTGCTTTTTGCCTGAGCTGCTGCGTGGACTCTTTTCTTCCCTTCCCTGAGGCAAAGGGAGCAGCCGCCATCTTTGCCTTCTGGCCACGCGGCCGGGTGGGGGGTGGGGTGTAAGGGTCAATTTTTTTCTTTCCTGTGCCTTTTGGGTATCTTGCTTTGTTAATAAACAGTTTTACTTTTTTTCCCCACTTCTCCCACCGGCATTCATTTCTCATTGGCAAAAAAAGGGATTACCGAAGTCCTTCTCTTTAGCGGAAACACTCCTTCCAGAGCGTTTTCTCCTAATATTTGTCTCTAAACTGAGACACTCCTTCAGCAAACACGCATCAGTTTATTTTAGAGCTCCTCTTTTAAAAAATACTTTAGTGCTCTAATTACAATTACTATTTTAGGGCATTCTATTGTAAATTCTAAGAAAATTAGGTGAATTGATGAGAGGGTAACAAATTGTAACAAATACTGCTTACAAAGTACCCTTGCAAACTGCATGATAACCTACCTGTTTCTAAAGCAATCTTTTGAAGGTATTCTTGGTAGTGGAAGTGTGCACATGAACCTGGTTTATATTCAAGTGATAAAAAGATTAATCATAATTCTAAGTCAACATATATGGAAGTTGATGATAAGAATCTTTAGAATTGTACAATAATCAAATGAGATATAAATAATTTATAATATAACAGAGCATTGTAATGCTGACTTTCCTAAGTATGAGCATTTTTAACCTAGAAAATCTGTGAAATTTATTAGTGATCAAAACCCAAAATGATCAGGTTATCTAGATAAAGTATGCTACATATATATATAGATAGATAGATAGATAGATAGATGTAGATATATACATATATAATGTATTATAATAGTATCCAAGCTGAGTTTCAACTACTTCTACCTGATTGCATTTAATTCTGCATTAACTATTACATTTGGGAAAAATCATATAAGCATTAAGCTGATCAGCAGATATGCTTTTGCTGAAATCCAGCCTTTGTCAAATACAACTGTTCTCCATACTCAAATGACACTTACATTATATATTTTGTATTTGGGCATTACCTGAACACTGTTTCAGACTGAGTTGGGGGAGAGGGGAAATGGGAACAAGAAGCAGGGAGGAACTGGGAATTTAGGGGTAAATGAAGAAAACTATTATTTACCTGACTTTTACTAGTTGGGCAAAATATTTGGTTGTTAAAGATGAGGTTCATGATCACTTGAGGAACCTGGACATACACAAATCTATGTGACCCAATGTGATGCATTAGAGAGTCCTGAGAGAATTGGCTGATGTATTTGCTAAGCCATGGTCCACGATATTTCAAAAGTCATGGCAGTCAGGTGAAGTCCCAGGTGACTGGAAAAAAGGGAAACATTGTACCCATCTTTAAAAGGGATAGAAAGGAGGACCCTGGGAACTGCTGACCTGTCTGTCTCACCTCTGTGCTGGGAAGGTCATGGAACAGATCTTTCTAGAAGCTGTGCTGAGGCACGTGGGGGACAGGGAGGTGACTTGGAGCAGCCAGCACAGCTTCACCAAGCACCAGTCCTGTCTGACCAACCCAGTGGCCTTCTGTGATGGGGTGACTGTATCAGTGCACAGGAGAAGGGCTACAGATGCCATTTACCTGGACTTCTGTAAAGCCTTTGACAGAGTACCCCACCACATGGGAGAGATAGTGGATTTGGTGCGTGGACTGTTAGGTAGATAAGTAATTAGTTGCATGGATGTATCCAGAGAGTAGTAATCACAGTGATGATGATCAGTGACAAGTGGTGTCCCTCAGGGGTCCACACTGGGGCAAGTGTTGTTTAATATCTTCATTAAAGACATAGATGAAGGTATTGAGTGCACCCTCAGCAAGTTTGCAGATGACACCAAGCTAAGGATGCAGTTGACATGCCTGAAGGATGGGATGGCATCCAGAGGGACCTGGACAAGCTCGACAGCTGGGCCCACGGGAATCTCATGAGGTCTAATAAGACTTCATGCAAGGTGCTGCACCTGGGTCAGGGCAACCCCTGGCATTAATACAGGCTGATGAACAGATCAAGAGCAGTCCTGCTGAGAATGACTTGGGGGTGCTGGTGGGTAGAGACTGGACATGAGCCAGGAATGTGCAGCTGCAGCCCAGAAAGCCACCCGTGTCCTGGGCTGCATCCACAGCACCATGGCTAACATGAGAGGGAGGGGATTCTGCTCCTCTGCTCTGGTGAGCTCCCACCTGCAGTGCTGCATCCAGTTCTGCAGCCTCAGCACAAGAAGGACATGGAGCTGTTGGAGTAAGTCCAGCGGAGGTCACCGTAATGATTAGAGGGATGGAACATCTCTCCTACAAGTAAAGGCTGAGAGAATTTTAATTTTTCAGCCTATAGAAGAGAAGGCTTTGGGATGATCTAATTGTGGACTCCAATACCTAAAGGGTAAAGAAAGATGGAGAGAGACTTTTTACAAGGGCATATAGTGATAGGACAAGGGGGAATGGATTGAAACTGAAAGAGTGTAGGGTTAGATTAGATATTAGGAAGAAATTATTTACTCTGAGAGTGCTGAGACACTGAACAGGTTGCCGAAAGAAGATGCCCCAGCCCTGGAAGTGTTCATGCCCAAGCTGGATGAGGCTTTGAGCAACCTGATCTAGTGAAAGGTGTCCCTGGACCAAGGCAAGTGGGTGGGAACGATGATCTTTAAGGTCCCTTACAACCCAAGCCATTTTGACTCTATGATTTACTAAGAATAGTGTATATAACCTTGTGGTCCAGGTTTGATTTATTAGCAGTTGAAATAAAAATCCCATTGTCATGATGTATATGACTATAGCAGGTTATGACTACAGCAGGTTATGACTACTTAAGTAGACTTCAATGCCCAACCAATTCTAAGTTTAATAGCCCACACAATATTGGCACTGGTGGTCTATTTTATTTGGTTTCTACACAGTTAGCATCTAGAGAATCAGGCCCTTTGCATCTATTTATTCTGATTTTTAAACACACTCATTGTAAACCAAAAGAACCTAGCGTCTTTTTGACAGACTCTTGGCAGTGTAGAATCAATGACCTATCAGGGAAAAGATGCAACTGTCAGTTCCCATCAATGAGTAAAGGAGAAGAAACAGATTTGTGAAAACTTGCAGCCAGCATAGATATCTGGCCCCAGGAAATGAAACAGCAAGTTGAATCATCATGAACAACATGATAGTGAAAATATGACCCAAAGAAAAAAAGTTGTATTCATCCACTAAAAAGTGCACAGGCAAGAAAGCCCAGAGATTTAACATGAGGAAAGACTGTGCAAACCCACATGTGATTAAACCCACATAAAAATAATTCCTCCTCCCAAACATATATATAGGTGTGTTGAGACTTTTTCCTTCTTCAAGTTGTCATTCAGCAGGCACTGTGTCTACAGCAAAGAATCCTTACTGGATTTATACAGCTTTCATATGGAATGGATATCTTCTGAAAAGGAAATTACTAAACTTTTTACAACTATTCAAATACAGATTGCATAATTATGGACTGAATAACAGAATAGAGAATAATAGAATAATAGAGCTGATTTTTAACATGAGTTCTACAGGATTTAGTCTTTAAATTTAAACCAACCCATTCTTTTCCTAACTTTACCCTTTTCAGTTCGGATATTCTTCATCATTTATGTCCATTATACTACCTTTGGTCTGATGTTCCACTGCATATCTAAAACTTTTGGCTAAGACCTCAGCGCTACTACCCTTAAATACAGCGCTGTTAATGTCTCCTCAGATAACATCTCTTACAATAGCCAGGTCACCCTTTCTGTTACAGCTAGTTGTATAAATTTAATCCCATAGCTGCTTTGGAAGTTTACATTTAATTTTGATGGACATTACTATATTTTGATGGACACTATTACATTTAATAAAAAAGGAACCTAACAACATCATGAAATCTATAGAAAATTATAGAAAATCTTTCTTTCCAAACTGTTATCTCAGTTGATAAAGTTGAAATATTTCTACTGTATTTGACAAAACGATCAATAAGTATCCCCTGAAAGTCTATTTCAGTGTTTAATGACTTAGTTCAGTAAAGTTCACTGATCAATACAATTCTAATCAATACTGCTTTCAGCATAATTTACATGAGGGAAGTTTGGAGTAACAAAATGTAAACCAACTAGTGAATACAAATTATGAGGAACAGGCAAGTACCTGGGAAACAACAGAACTGGCAATTTCAAAAATCTGTTAGCTTGTGAAACATTAAAGAGAAACACTGAAAAAAAAAAGGATAGATTTTAAAGAACAAGAAATGCAAAACATGAAAGGGATATAAAAGCAAAGTTATTTCTCTAACACTTGCTAAATATCACAGATTTATATAAGAGATATATAATCCTCTCAGGAAGTTATTCAGAAATAGCTGTATGCAGAAAACATTGCAGTGTAGCACAGTATCTACTTTCTGTCTCTCCTTTCAAGAGATGACATACAGAGCTCTGTGTATTAATTCACAATTCTTTATCCTGTTAAATGGTTCTTTCTGTTTCCTTCCAAAATGTACTGAAACTGAAATTTATAAAAAGTGATACATAATAGTAACAGCTGCTCTTCCCATTGGGCCAGGCACTAAAACCATATTGATTTTTCTCTTTATAAAGTTTGTATGAAGTTTTTCTTCATACAATTAAGCTTAATAACATTTCATTGTCTAATAAAAACTGACTGTGATATTTATAGATTGATGAGTCATCAGTAATGTATCTGAAGAAACAGAATAACATGTGAATGGATAGACTCTGATGGATAACATGACAGAATAGATCAGCCAAACAGGCATGCTTTACTTTTTTATATTAGGTTTAATTATGTGTTTTCTTTTGGATATAAAATTTTATGTTTATAGTAGTCATTTTATTAACCTATAGGTTAATAGGAATGATACTTATTAATCACCATTTCATCCATCCATTTGGAAACTTACCTTACTGGTGTGTAGGACTTTGGTGAGATTTAGATCAATTCTTAATTAAATTTTTGGTGGTTTTCACTTAACATTTCTACTTTGAAAAATACTGAAGGTCTATGACAAAACATTCAGGCAACTTGCCCCCTTCTTTCCATCAGTGTTCTCACTGTGTTTACTCATCCAGTGCCTAAACCAATTTAAAATATTAATTTTTGTTCTTTGATTTCTTTCTTTTGTTCTTTGTTCTCTTTCTATCATTTCAGTATCTGAGTTCAATAGCTGTAATTTTTGTTGATCCACAGACCATACCAACACTTATCACATTTGGTTCCTGTTTATATTGTCCTGTTTGCCAGGGCTCACTACATTCAGTTACTCAACTCTTGATCAAGACAAGGTTATGATGTTCTTGTGACAAGGAAGAAGGACAAACTAAAAGACAAACTACAGTCGTATGCCACACCTGCATTTGGACACTGATTCCATAGTTGCTTCATCTTTAAATGACCAAGAACAATGAAGAAACATTGTTTCACAACTTCACCCTTTTCTTTTTTGAGACTCTGTGGGAACTACAGATAGATTAGAGATTTTTCAAAGATACCAGTGTAATAGATAATGGAAAGCATTATCAAATGCAAATATAAATGTTTCTATCTCTTCCCACTACAGTCTTTCAAATTCATTAAAAAATACCTATTTTCTGACTATACCATGATGAGAATTACATGGGGAGGGAAGAAACAGCTAAATTTACCACATAGCAAATGCAAATCAAGTGCTAAGCTTATCAAGTTTCAGTCAAATTTGTGTTTACTGTTGAGAAAACCCATCTGAATTGCTGAAATGCAGCTATGTTAACAAGCACATATAAAAAGCAAATGCTAACAAAAAATATCCAGCTCACTTCCTACAGACTTCCCTTTTCTCAGACATTACATCTTCCTTTAGCAGATGGCTCCATCAGCAGCCAGCATCTGGTATGTTTTCTAGATGGAACTAAGTGGAACTTCACTCCTAATTTTTTTTTTTTTCAGGTTCCCAGTGACATTGGTGCTTCTTGAGCTGCACCAAGAACTGTGTAAATTAAACCAGCTCAGAGAATATATAACTGACAGAACAGCTGTGTCCATACATTTATTTGTTTTTTTCCTTCTCCTTTCACATCTTTGAATGACATTTCCATTGCTAGTTCAATGAAAGAAAATGCTACATAACTAAATTCTTCAGCAAGACATTTAATGAGATGAAGTTTCTTTTGAGGAATGGTTACATGAACATGCCTGAAATTCACAATATATGCAAGATGATGGTTCAATATATAATTTCTCCTGAAAAAGATCTTCCTTCACTCTGTATTCAGCACATTTTTACTAGATTAGAACTGAAACATACATAACTTTATTAAAATTGTCTATATGTACACTTTTTCTTAGCATGACTGTCACACATTTTTCTACATTTTGCATTGTCTTTTGTGATTTTCACTCAAGTGATCTCCAAAATAACCATATCAAAATTGGAAAGGATGGTCTGTGGCATTACTGTAGCAACGCTGAGGTATTCTAAATTCACTCTGAAGAAATTTCCCACATTATCAGCATGTAGGCTGTCCAACCCCCAGTCTGCAAATGTTACTGCAGAATTTAAACTCTTCTAAATGCCCCAAATATCAGATTTCATAATTCTATTCTCAGGATTATTTATTTTCATATATGAAATTAATATATTATTTGAAAGCAAAAATTCCATTCAAAAGATGTTCAGGAATTGAACTGAAATTTGAAAAACTCTAGGCATAACTTAAAAATCCTCCTAATTCCCCAACAAGAAAAACAAAGATTATGGAAATAATTAGGGCAGCTAGTTTGCATATATTCTCATCTCTATTAAAACTGTGCTCCTGTGCAGTAAATGTGCAGGGATTTACCTACACTAGGAAAAGAAGGTAATGATCAAACTGCATTTAAATATACTTAAGTAACTTATTTAAATAGCTTGCATCATTTATTTTGAAGCTGTCTTCAACTTCCCTCTGATAATGGCTTAGTCTTGAGGGAGCTAAAAATGGTAATTTAAACAAAAAACTTTAGACAACTGAGCTTTTTTGCTGGTGCTGGACTTCGGATGATACAGACAGAATCCTGAGGAAGATCCTATCCCCCAGTATAAGTACTCGCCTTCCCGTCTGTACTTGGAAATACAGATGAAGAGAAGTCAGACAGTGAGAAACTATGCAGGCTTTAGGAAAAGTTACTTACAAATTCCCACAATCAAAGTGAACAGTAGCCAGTCTTTCAGGAGGCTGTAAAATAAACACTTCTGTTTACCACTACACATTCCTAGAAGATTAGAAAACAAGTATCACCTATATAATTCAACAGCAATTTAAAGGGTCTATTGATTTAGCTTGTACATGAACTATAGAATGGTTTTCTCAAGGGCAATTGCAATATGAGATCACTTACCCAGGACAACTCCACTCTTTTTCAGAGTGATGTGTTTTGCCGTGTAGCATTTATACTCAGATATATAACTAAAACATAAAGGATTTTAATTATGGAAAATTATGTTATTATTAGATATGGAAAGGACTAGTTGCTTACAAGGTGAAAGTTGTATTAAACATATGCATTTTATTATTTGTGTTGACTACAAAATACAGAGTATCGACTTTCCGATAATTCTATCATTATTTGCTCTCTCCCACTGTGAGTGGCTTATTATTCTGAAAAAATCCAAAACCATCAGAAAATAACAGATACATTTTCAGACCAATTGTTCCTTTCACCTGGTGCACTTTCTTACATGAAACCAAGAAAGAAATTGAACATGAGGGGAACAGGGCCTTTGTATGTACAAGTATACATATTTCTAGAACTACACTGAGCCAAAATACAAGGTACTTCCTTTTATATTTCTTTTTCCTGAGGATCAAAATGAAAACATTTGAAAATTTAAAAACATGCTTTTCTAGTTATATGTGCTACTCATTATCATGAGAAGCAGAAGTGATGTAGATCCTTGATGATATATTTATACACTCGTCTGCACATACACAATTATGCATTACTATGCATCTCAGAAATCAAAAGTGATATTTGTGATGAAAGTCTTTGGATAGTTATAATTCAAACTCCTATGTTTCACGAATCCATTCATGCGGCAAGCAAAACCTAGCGCAGCTTCCCTCATGGTTGTGCAGAAATGCCAGTAAGGAGACATGAACTGTACAGCATTACTAGGATCAAAATGAAGAATCCAATTCTTACAGGCTTACTCACAGCCCAACATGTCTTTCACCGGTATCTTATGTTCCCTGTTCTTGTTGCAAGACTTGACCAATATACATGTTTTCAGGAAGCAATCATCATGCTTGTCTGAGTTTATTTATAAAATGCAGTTCAATTAGTAAAACTCACATTAAGATCAAATAACTGAGGCACCACAGTGGCAAAAAGGGGTGGAAGACCATGTCACACCAGCAGGACTGTTCTTTGGACAAACAGAGATCATCTGTATTTGCATACATTACACCCTTAACCATATGTCAGGGTTTCAAAGACTGCAAATGTGAAAATAGGAAACGGAGTTGCAGTACATTATTTACAGGAAAGAGGCTGTTGGGGTTTTAGGAGTTCTCCTTTTGTTTTTTTTTCTTTTCTCTTAAAGAATTTTCCCCGTAAGTGTTTCTAGGAGACAACAACAACTGGATACTTAAGAGAGACAAAAGACCTGGCCACAGCTCAGGGGAGGGGTCCAGCTGGCTACTCTCTTTTACCTGGGGTTTTCTCCTGTAGGGCAGAGATGCCGCGAGATTTGGACTGAGAAAAAGGGGTTGGGTGGAGCCCCTAGCTCTCTTGTGCTCTCATCGTCCAGAGGGGAGAGAAGCTGCGGTCGCTCTGGGGAGAATTCATCACCACTGTGGGCTTTTCCCTTCTACTGCCTTCCTTCTACGGTGAGTGGAACTCTGCTTGCTTGAGTAGCCATTGCACTGGGACCCTATTTAACATCCTAACTCACTAAAAGAGGTACTTCTTCACCATCTGCTCAGGTGCTTCAGGAAAAAACACCGGGATCCTGAGCCTGCCCTTTCCTGCCCCGCTGGGAGCTGGGCCGCAGCTGCCTCGCTGCCGCTGTTCCTTTCCAGGATTCCTGCTGCAGCTCCAGAGTTTGATACACCTCATCTACCACCCGGGATTTTGTGCTCATCCGTGCTGTTCCAGCTGCTGCTCCTGCTGGGGCACCGGGATCGGCTGCCCCAGGGGGTTTGTGAAGACTTTCTCCCATCCCTTCCCAGTTCGGCCAAGCCGCCATTACTGTGTGCTCCCTGAGCTCACTCCAGAGCGCCCCCTGCAGCCACGTGGGAACCATCGCACCCGCCCTGCTCAGCGGGAGCCGCCAGTGCCCCTGCTGGCTGTAAATGTCACTGCACCAAAGGCGAAAGGGCCTGACAGTCGAGAAGGTGTCACTGGGTTCTGGTTCTGTTTGTTGTTACTTACTGCCATAGTTATTGTTGTTTGTTTGCCTTGTTATGTATCTATTAGTAAAGAACTGTTATTCCTATTTCTCATACCTTTGCTTGAAAGCCCCCTAATTTCAAAATTATAATAATTTGGAGGGAAGAGGGTTACATTTTTCCGTTCCAAGGGAGGCTCCTGCCTTCCTTAGCAGATACCTGTCTTTCAAACCAAGACAGAGGCCAGCTTAACAATTATGCCAACAATGTGGTTGACATTGACCTCAGTGGAAGGTACATTAAGAGCTATACAACAATCTGTGTCTGTTTCACTTAGTATCAAAACTGGTTGCTAATAACAAAAGTCAGGTTTTAAAGTCAAAGTTTGTTGACCACCACACCATCCTAATAAACATTTTGTGGCACTCATAATGAAAACTCTTTGATATCAGTCAAGATCTTCCATTCTCAATAGTAAAATCCCAGATAATTCAGCACATTAAGAGTAATAAATATTCTAAATATTTTAGTGGAATTTTACAGAAATAATTCTATATAAAACCAGTGTATTTTTTAAGTAACACACCATCCAGTAAGAAAATTAAACAAACTGAATTTTATGTACACATCTTGCAGACTTGAAAGGACAGAACCTTTTGAAATTGTCTTGGTTTGAAAGACAGGTGTCTGCCAAGGAAGGCAGGAGCCTCCCTTGGAATGGAAAATGTAACCCCCTTCCCTCCAAATTATTATAATTTTGAAACTACAGGGCTTTCAGGCAACTATACGAGAAACAGGAATAACAGTTCTTTTCATATATATATATATATATAACAAAGCAATAATACAGAAATACTAGCTTAACCTGACAGAGTTAGGATACAACCTGACACTCTGCTAGGCAGGGTGGTGGTAGCAGTCTGATTAGGTGGTGGCTGCAGCTCTCTTTGAAGTGGTTCTGTTGAAGCGGTGATCCTGTAGAAAGGTCTGATCCTCCTTGGAAGGTCTAGTGGTGGTTGTGTAGCTCTTGTCCTCTGGGATTCCAATAGGTAAGGCTGCTTGTGCTGTTCCAAACCCCAGGTTATATCCAGGTGGGAATGCTTGGTTCTTCCCGCTGGGTGGAGCATCTCACAATGGGGTGATGCAATTCTATGAGTCATGCAGTAGGTCCTTGATTGCTCATTAAACAGAGATAGCTCCCCGGAAGGAGTTATCAAGGATGAATCATAGTAGGAGATAATGAGCACTGCCCCACCTGCTTTAACAGCTTGTGAAGATGATAATAGAACACTTTTCGTTACATCTTATATTGTAACCTAGGACAGAAATCTACTTGAATGAAACAGATCCAAATGTTTTTAGTGTAGCACACACTGTTTATATTATGAAACTAGTGACAAAGTCACCAAAAATTACATAGTCATTACACAACTCTGTAATTGCTGCTTAACTTACTCTCTTTTGTCTTTTTTATAAACAAAAATTTGGAATTCTTATGATTATGCTTCTATTGTGATGAATTTTATGAATGTAAGAGGAAAAAACAGTAACAGTTTCTTTTCTTAAAGGGTCAACTATTACTTTCTAACTATTTATAACTGAACTAGTCTCGCTACTAAAGCCATTCTCACAATTGTTAGTGCTGCACAAAGCAGGCACTAGTGCAATACTGTTGTGAAAGAAAACTATATGCTGCACTCAATAGATGATCTTCTGAAGGCACACAGATTTTTATTTCAAGCTGGAAAAATATGAGAAAAGAGATTACAACATTAGTGACGAGGTATGAGCAATTTCAAAATTATTTAAAATTTATCTGATTCATTAAATGGCTCTTGCTGGAAGGAAAAAGTCTCAACAAATCTGTAAAACTGACGGAGGAAGAGCTATAACCCTCATATTCAATAACCCAGTTATTAGTATGTAGCAGATCTGTGTTAATATTTGCAGCTATTTTAGTTCTTATCTCTGATGATAATGCAAAGCAACACAGTTTTAAAGCACTTATAGGTAACACTGCAGTTCTTGCGAATGTGGCTCACACTTCATAGAGAATTAAGCATTCATCATGGTAGGAGTACAACTATCTCATCCCTCATGTGAATGATTCTTTGAAAAAAGAAAGAGAACCATTTGCAATGTATTAGCCTATTTTGTAAAAAAGTAAACCAACTATAAATAGATGGGATCAATGGGTACTTCATCACACCTTTTGAAGTAACTTATTAGCTTCTATTTCATATATTAAACTTCAAGCATAGTACAAACCCATATCCTGTACAACACAGAGAACACTTCAAAGATTTTGTAACATTGAAGAGGGCAAGGATGTCGTAGTTAATGAATCAGAACTAATTATCATTCTACCTTGCTACTTTTAACCTGTATTAAAAAGTTTATGCTTAAAAATACGAGATGCTTAATGGAGCTTATTATTTGTAAAACCCTAACCCTAGAAAGGAGGCAGAATTTCCTTTCAGACTCCCAAGATTGTTGTTTTGATACACTTGTTTCATTGCATGTAGTAACACCAAGTCTCCAATATACCTTTAGGGTAAGAAAAACAAATGTCACTCATTGGTTGATAAAAAATTGGGCTCAATCATTTTGCTCTTTTTAGGCGAGTATGACTGGAAGAAAGGTTTATGAAACCAACAGCCAGCTGGCAGTAGATTCTGGCACAGTATGTCTGAGGAAGGGAGAAAAAAGCCTTAGCCCTAAAACATGTTAGTTAAAATAGTTAAAACCCAGTGATGGTATGCAGGGCCCTGTTAACAGTGCTTGAGAAACAAGTGTAGTGTGATATTAATTCTTCCTCAGGACCCTTCATAGGCATGCTCCTAGGGGAATGGTAGGTGTGGTATCTTGTGCTAGTTTTTTATTTCAGCCCTAAGGAAAGACTATCCATTAAGTAAGATGGCACAGTTCCACTGAAGGCAACACATTTGACACCAAGTTCTTTGTTGAAGATAAGTCACTTTCCAAATATTTTTCGAATTAGTTACTTTTGCTGCTTAGCTATAGAAGATTGAAGAAGAGAAAGGACACATGGATTGGGAGCAGTCAATTATTTTGCGTTTGCAGCCTAGTGTCTCTCTGTGTTTGCAAGTCTGAAGCAAGAGTTTTTCTTCAGCTGCAGCTTTTTGGTACACACTGTTTTTACGGGTGTCTTGGGGATTTATTATCCCATAAAATTTTTGGGGTTTTTAATCTGTTTTGTTTTGTTTGTGCCTGGGGTGGCTGCTGTTCCTGCCCCACCCCTCATCCTCCCTGGCTCTGGGACTCTCCCTATGTTTGGGAGCCAAGCTGGGGTTTCCAAAGGGAGTTGGGAGTAGGGCGAGAGGCTGCCCTTCCCTTTCAGCACAGGCTGTTTGACTGGACACAGGTCTCAGACCAGGACTCCTGGTGTTCCTGTGGGTTTTGCCTGCTTCTTTTTGGTTTTTTTTGCTTTGGCACTGTGACTGAGCTTGCCAGCTTGGCTTCTTTTGCTGCTCTGCTATCAGGAAGCCCAGAGCCAGTGCATGCCCCGCCAAGACCTGGAAACACACCGCTTCCCGCTGGGGGCTGCCCCCCCCACCCTCTGTACAGCCTGGACCTAGGGACCAGCCAGCACCGCTGAGAAATCTGGAAGAGCCTTCTCCCTACTGTGTTCAGGAGCCGGACTGCTACTGCCCAACCCGCACCATACCTCTGCCATTGCTCTGGGTTTGTGCTACACTCTAGCTATTCACTCCTGCCTGCCAGGAGGTCCTGCCATTGCAGCTTGCTTCTCCTGAGAAGCCCCTTCCTGCTACAGCTCCTTTTGTTATCCAGAGAGGCCACAGGGAGCGGCTGCCCCTGTGGGTTTGTAGAGGAAGCCCCTTTTCTCTCTCTCCCGCCCGCTTGCCCACCATTACCCACGTGCGGAGAGGCGGCTGAGCTCGTGCCACAGCGCCCCCTGCAGGCGCAGGGGAATCACCGCACCCGCCCTGCCTGGCCGGGAGCCACCAGCGCCCCCTGCCGGCTGTGACCAGAGCTACACCGAAGGGGGAAGTGCCTGACAGCCGAGAGAAGGCTGTCACTGGCCGGGGCGGGGAGAGGGGGGGTAAGGTTCCACAATTTCAATATCTAGCATTTATTCAGTTTTTTTCTTTCTTTTTCTGTGCCTTATTTTTTATTAATAAACGGGGTTTTTTTCACTTTCACTCCCTAGTATCCGCTTCTCTCATTGGCAGAAGAAAAGGGAGTTATGGAAGCCCTTTCTCCTTAGAGGAAATGCTCATTCCACGGCGTTTTCTCCTGAAATTAGTCTCAAAACCGAGACAAAATTTGGCACCCAACGTATGCCTTGAACCCACAACTCTGAGATTAGGAGTATCATGCTCTATCAACTGAGGTACACCCCCCTGCCCAGGGTAATTTGCAAAGATTTCTAATTATTCATCACTCATTAGTATGACAAACCTTTGCAAAACAATCAAATATTGATAAGTAATTTAAAAGAAAATTCAATTTGATTAATTTTTTTTGTCCATCTCTTCAACTCTTTTTAAAATTATTATTCTATTCCCAAATTTTGAAAGCACTGAAGAGCCTAAAAGACACTGTTCTGAACTCAGATCTATACATTAGAAAGCAAATTTATCTTTTTCATTATTTAACAGCTACAGGAGTCAGTATTTGAAGTTAATGTCTGTCATAAAATGTGCAATCTGGATTTTGGTATAGTTCAGAACTGTCCATAAAATAATAGCCTTCACTTTCTGTAAAAGATACCTAATGAGTACCTCAAGTGTTGTTTCTTAGCTCCTCCAACCTAAGTTATACAGCATATAGATTTTTTTGGGAAAGGAGGTACTGGCAGTGTCATAAGCACTCTGCTACCAGCAATACACTAGCATTTTTAAATAAAAACTGTACAAAAGGGATACACCATTATCAAATTTTCACAGCTAAACACTCTCAAGGTGCCTTTGGCTAGTATCAGTCATCAAAAGATTAGAGAAGGAATGTGAGGGAGAGTTTTATTTTTAACAGGACAGCTGTAAGAGGTTAATTTCTATATAAGCTTTATGTGCATTTTTTCCTAAGTCGTATAGCTTTTGCTTTAGTGCTGTGTTCAGGAAGCTTATATACTTCCTTGAGAGATCTTTGAATAGTTCCCTACTCCCAGTTTCCAAGGATATATTCAATTCTCATCCATTATCAGTCACACTGGAATCTGTTCTTTAAAGTCCAGCATCAAGTTCATATAATCTAGTTTAAGTATTTTAATGCTACTGCTTTTAATGTAACCGAACTGAAACTATATCATTATTGAACTCTGGGTGTTCAAAAATGGATGTACAAAACTTCATTGGTGGTTCATTTTCTACTGCATAGTTTGAAATGGTCTGTGAAGCTAAGACTCTTCAGCACACATTACTCAGAAGAAAAAAAGAAAAGTAAACACATTGCTGATACAGTTGTTCGCTTAATTTTTTTTTAGCAGAGGGAGGTGTGGAGCTATGTTTAAATTTCTTCCAGCAAAAAACAATTTCTAGTTGTCTAGTTAACTGGAACTCTCTCTGATAAATGCAATATTCTCATCTATGTATTTAAGCTTTTCCCTGTAAATCGCAATTACAATTGGCGCTTAAACCATCTCTGGCAAAGCTATCTATTTACCTTATGTAGTGTAGATTTTTAATTAAAACAGCATGAAAAATATTTACATTAACAGACAAAACTGAGTGGAAAAGGAGAAGCTTCTGGATCTGATGGCTTCCAAGATGAAATCTTAACACAGAATATCCTTCATAGAAATTACCTTTGTCTAATGAAAGACATTCCTCAAGGAGGAAGCTTTCTTTGCTCTGTAATATGTAGGTATTAAATGCAAGACAGAACCTATTCCTGATGCTATAATCTCTTGTTAAGCTTACAATATTATTTTTCCTGTAAAATTTAACTTGCAGGACCTCCATAGTAATCTGAAGCCAGTGAAGCAGCTTGTGCCAATTAAGTCCACCCACAGTGCTTTCTTAGCCTCTTTTTTTCAAATGCTTTCTCTGAAAGTTGAAAACTGGAGAACGGTTGGAAGGCATCATATTTAAAGTACACGTGAGGACGATACGTACAGAAAGTAGAACCCTGAGGCCTGGTGGCCTTTTTTGCATCTACTCTTTTATATACCAGTGGAACAGAATTCTAAGTAACCAGGCAAACCCTTGATGAAAACGTCATGGAAGAAATAGGAAAATGAACCCTCATTTAAAAAATTTTAAAAATGTCTGGCTCTCTTTTAGCAAGTATTGTCCATTTTATTTTTACAATCCCGAGTACAATACTGCTGTCAGTTAAAAAGATATTTTTAAAGACTAATAGCTGATCTAGTATTGTGTTAAGCAGGTTTTTTGCACTTTCTTTGTGTTGCACTCAGTTCATACACAATTCATATGCACTGCCCACAGCCCACCAAGGTTGGCGTATACATTATCAAGGAATATATAAAAAAATTAATCGTCATCAGGGTTTCAGCAGCTGAACAGAAAATGCAAATGCATTCTACTCAGGAGCTAGGAATTTATTATTAACTTTATGCTAAAAGGTGCAAAGGCTAGGGTTTTTTTAATCTGTTAATTAATGATTCAGATCTTGGTTGTCAAACACTTTGTATATAAACCCACTCCAGATGTTCTCAGCCTGTCGGTTCCAGAGGTACAAAGAGACTATTTTTATTACTGTTATAATTAGCGTTCCAGGTACACTGGACAAATATGAACTGACATCCAATATTAATTATATGAGCAATTTAAACCTCAAGGAACTGAATTTTATGTTATATACAGCCATTAGCTTGAAAACAGACTATGTTATGATTTCCATGGTAATGAAGGACACCTTCAGAGAACTATCAAACACAATGAAGCAGGCTAATATAATACTATGCAAATTATGAATCTATAAGCCTGATTTAAGATCAAGCAATTATGGTGTGGAAAAAGGTAGGAAATGCAAATCTGTGTAATTCTCAATTTCTTTCTCTTTTTTTAATTTTAAGTTAGAAAACCTTGGATTGACAACAGGATAAAATATAGGCTGTATTATTTCACTCCCTAAAAAATAATTTTAATAAACAGTTTTAAATAAAAAAAAAACTAGCAAAATCCATCAAAGGAAATCACAAGCACCAGTAAGATGACAATCATATTTTGCACTTACCTTGACCAAGGAAAACACAAGTTTTTCTGAAATACAGATTTAAAAGGTATACCTAAACTCTGACCTTAGGAGAGAGTAGATTTGTCAATTACTTTGTTATAGATCTGTAACCTATAAAAAAAACCTAACTTCATCCCAATATTGACCCAGAAGCATTTATTTAAAGTATTATCTATCTACCCATCTAATCTTTATTTTCTGTTCCGTACTGAATACACATATTACTTATTGACTTGAAAGAGAAAAGAGGAGCAGCATCTATCAGGTTACCAAATAAAAAAAGGCAAACTAAAAGAATGCAGAATCACAGAATCAGCTTAGTTTCAAGGCATCCACAAGAATCAGCGAGTCCAGCTCCTGGCCTTGCACAGGACCATCCCCAAGAATCACCCTCAGCTCCTGTCATTGCAGAATAATGACTTTAACACGCAGTTAAAAGCAAAAGTGCTTTATCTTCCGCCTAAAATATTCCAATTTATTTTAAAGTCTCCAGCTACACAATATTTTTTAAGAAGGGTACAAATATCCCACTTATTTCTAGTATTTTTCATCCTTGTATTTGAGCAAGACACAGAGAAAACCCTCATTTATTTAAATACCTAAGAAGTCTCCTTTCCTTACAGGAAATTGTTCATTCTGCTGCCTGCTGTCAGGCTTTCCTTGAATACTCTACAACCGGTAATGAGACACTAAAATTCATATGGCAGGAATTCACAAGCAGAAGAAAGGAAGATCTAAAATAAAGAAAAATTAGACTGAAGAAAAATAAATCAACACTGTTACCCACAACATAAAGTACATAGAGGTTTGATTACTTAGCTCATAAAATTCATTCTAATTAGATGAAACAACCTAACTTGTCAACCTTTTCAGAGCCTTGCCAATACCACAGTAAGTAGTTGCCATGAAAAATACAAGATTTCATCTATTTCTTTGAAATAATGCCTACCTTTTCTATCATTAATGAGTAGACCTGTTTGTTAATGATAAGATAAACCTTAAAGAGCATCACATGAAGTATGTGAATTTTGACATTCAACACCACCTTCTGCCCCAATAGTCCCAACCCTCAGGAACTGCACAAGAACCGTTAGAACAAATCAACAGATTTTTTGTTAGTTTCTAAATTCAGTAGGTTCAGAAATTATACAGAATAGACTTCTATAAAGTTTAATTTAATGAATTCTAACTGAAATCCTATTAATTTACCCCTCCCATTATCATATTTTTCCCTTTCACCTACTGAAAATTATTTCCTTCATAAATTCTCCCCAAAACACTAATCATTTATTTTCATAACATTATGCTAAAATCATGCTAATTGGATGCTTATAGTACCCACTAATGTCACTCTCATTCCTGGTTACTCTCAATTAAACAGTGTCAGGTTAAACCAGTGTCTCTGTATTATTGCTTTGTTATCTATATCTATCTATATCTATATCTATATCTATATCTATATCTATATCTATATCAGTAAAAAGTTGTTATTCCTATTCCTCATATGTTTGCCTGAAAACCCCTTAATTTCAAATTTATCATAATTTGGAGGGAACGGGGTTGCATTTTCCATTCCAAGGGGGGCTCCTGCCTTCCTTAGCAGACACCTGTCTTTCAAACCAAGACAGATGTACATGAACAAAAGTTTTTTCCTATACAACCATCCTTCCAGATTTCCACGAGAGAGGAGGTTAGGGGGTAAACATAAGTTCAGAAGCAACACCTTTATTGAAAAAGCTGTAAAGCTATAACTTTGACCTGAACTTATTTTACAGGTTATTAAAGAATCCAGCTTAGAAAAAATGTCCAAAGCAAACAGATTTTCACGCAGCACTTGGTCTTTGAAAATTCAAGTATCTTTAGATGATTCAAGAACACACTGAAGCAGAGACGTTCTCAAATTTAATAATGAAAACGTCTTCAGAAGTACTTAAGTTGACCAATGTTGATTGTCACTCATAACATTCGGATATGCATAAAACACTTGAAAATTTCTGTTAATCAAATCAACAGGATATTCTACTTCTGCACATTCTGGCTTTGCACAGAAGAATCTTGTTTCAAGCCCTCTGTTCTTAATTCATTTTCCTTTCTCAGGAATTTTTTTTTTAAATTTCATATACATATATTCCCTAAACCACGATCAGCTCTAGATTGAGGGTATAATTATTCCACTGATTAAAAATTGAAGCAATAATTAAAAATTAGGAATTGACATTTCCTAATACATCAGTACAGAAGACGTTACCAGTGTCACGGCAGCCATAACCTAGAAATACTTGCAACATGTGTAGCTGATATCAAGAACTTAGAAAACATGCTTAGCAATTTTTTTTTCAAACAACTGTGGCACTTGGGGACATGGTTTAGTTCTGAACATTGTGGTGCTCGGGTAATGGTTGGATTCAATGATCTTGGAGGTTCTTTTCCAGCCTTAACAATTCTATGCTTTACTGGCATATGATTTAACTTCTTGCTTGAGTTAAGTATTAAAGTGCATTTCTTAATACTTGCATTACCTAAGAAAGTGCTATAAATTGTCAACAAAGTACCCATGAGTAATCAAAATAAGTGGATAATAATAAAAGTATAAAAGTAGATAATTTTAAAATACACTGCTGGTATTCAGAAAACAGAGATAGAAGTGCCAGAAGAAACTTTGGATTGGATCATCGCTGATTCCCTACAAAAAGAACTGAAAGTAGGAAACACTATCACTAAACATAGTAGAGCACACATGCAAACCTAAAAGTAAGAAGGACTTCAGGATTCAGCTGAGTGCCTTACAGGACCCTCCTGAGGAGGTAATCATAATTGACAGTCATCAGATTCTGTATTAAAAGGTGCATCTGACAAGTGCAACATATAACCCATGTTTATTAAAGCTGACTGAAATGAGATTTGGTACTATTTAAGCCCTTTTGCAAGAATCAGTTTTGACTCACTAGCAAGAATACAGATCAGCAACTATATGGAAATTATGACAAAAAAGTGGATAAAAATTATTTTGAAGAAAGATTTTAGAAACTATGTGAAATGTTTTCATATAATGCAAAAATCAACCAGATTTATTATAAGTTAAAAAAAAAAAATTAGAAATTCAGCCATTATGCTTAACACTGTAAGAAATTTTCAATTTCCTTTCCTAGTTCCTGACTCCTTGTAAGACTTGCTTGTAAATCTAACACTTACACTGTTTTTCTGAATGGGATGATTTGCAGAACTCTCAGTTAAGGTTAACTCAAGGCAAATATCATCACTTCTGCTAAAAAATCTGCTAAAGCACCCAGGTCTGTGTGTCTCTGAATGGAGAAATAGCATTTTCAAGATTTGATAAGCAGCACTTTATATAATCTCATAGCAGAGTCAAATTAACATGTATGTGGACAAACAAACTGCAGATAGACATAGCTAGAATTACTGATTTTAATTTCTTCAAGTTTCTCTCTCTTTTTTTAGTCCTTTAAAAGTATGAACTCAAGTAAAAAAAAAAAAAAAAATTCGTCCAAGAGACATACAGAGATGGAAGAAAGGAAAATAAAGGGTCTGAACCAAACCCAGCAACTAAACTAAGAGTGCCCAAAAGGTGGTGGTGATTTTGAAAGTCAGGATTGTACATAGATATCTCTAAGAAATTTTTTCCTAGGGACAATAGTTTACATCCTCATACATGTTTCAGAATGGCTGTCTGACCTAACACTTCCCACAAGTCACAAAAGATAGGACACACAGGGAAATTTTTACATAATTCCAGCATTTTTTCTTTGACACTTTGGCCAGTGACAGCCCTAACAGACCAAGCCTTACACCACAAAACTAACAAGATAACATTATGCTGCTGCTACTCCCTCCTCCTAGTGAAGCAAAAATATGCTAATTATATCTGGAGCTATATATAAACTGTGATCCTAGAATGCTCATCAAGCACATTACTGAGCTATAGCACGCTATCAAGCTCTGGGCCAAGGCTATATTTAAACTGGTTGGTGTCACTTACCTAGGAAACAACCAAAGTCAATCAGAACATCCTGATATCCTATTATAAATTAAAAAAGGATACCTCTTAATATAAAAAAACCAAAAACCTTAATATCTAGGAGACAAAGTGAGGCATTGAGAATTTTACTCCAAAGTAATCTGATTACCTTAGAGCTTGTAAATACCTAAACACACACATTTCCACATATTCCGTACTGCTGGGAAGCTTGTTTCTAGTTTCTTAGTCTTGTCCTTCTCACTCTGAAAAACAGACTCTCTCTAAAAATATGATGCAGATGAAGTTTCATCTCAGGAAGTTTCTGCTATTTTTTTTTAAATGACAGATGGCTCTCAATGACTTAATGACATTGCTTTCATAATTAAGTCCTCTGCAGTATTAAACATCTTTTTTTTAGTATTATACTGAAATGCAACAGATAAACACTAGGATACAACTTTAGAATGGAAGTTTAATAGGTTTCCTTTCCTTTCCTTTCAGTTTTCAGTTTAGGCTTTTTTCTTGGTTTTGAACAAACACTTCCAAATATCCTTACAATGAATACCCATAAAGGCTGTAAACTTCAAAGTTCCTCAAGTCCCTGTAGTTTTCATAGTTACAAGGACTGCTAACATGAACTTAAGCCATTGCTACTGCTCCATTTTTAAAGCAGTATTTTATATTTTGCCCATATAAACAAATCTAAGAGGTCATAGCATCCATCTCTTCATCAATTAAAAAGCCCCAAGTACTGTGCATTAAGCACAAATCCATCAATTCTTCAAATCCACAATTCTTCAAGCAATTTGGATGTTGATCGTAGATCCATTTCCTGCTGCATTTAACATTTTATTTAAAATGCAGCTAATCCATCCATTTCATTATTTACATTACAAAAATGCAGTGGTGTAAAACCATGTCTGCTTTGAGAGCCAGTCATTTTGATTTATAATCTAGACAAGCAAGAGATCTCTGCATGGAATTACTCTTTCCACTCAGTAAAGACCTATAGTGAGCTGCTCAGTGATCATGTCATCAAAATATCTGAATTAATAACTATATTCTAACTTGAGGTCTAACTCTGTGTCTTGGTTTGAAAGACAGGTGGCTACTAAGGAAGGCAGGAGCCTCCCTTGGAATGGAAAATGTAACCCCCTTCCCTCCGAATTATTATAATTTTGAAATTAAGGGGCTTTCAGGAAAAGATATGAGGAATAAGAATAACAGTTCTTTATTTGTATATATATGTATAAATAAATAGATATGTAAACAAGGCAAACAAAACAACAATTATTATGGCAGTAACACCAAACAGAACCAGAACCCAGCGACAGCTTTCTCGGCTGTCAGGCACTTTCCCCTTTGGTGCAGTGATGCTCATGGCCGGCAGGGGCGCTGATGGCTCCTGGTGAGCAGAGCAGGTGCAATGATTCTCCCGTGGCTGCAGGGGGAACTCCGGAGCAAGCTCAGGGAGCATGTGGGTAATGGTGGATGTGACTGAGCCGGGAAGGGATGGGAGAAAGGCTTCACAAACCCCCTGGGCAGCTGATCCCAGTACCTCAGCAGGACCCCCGGGAACAGCAGGCTGGAACAGCAGGGACAAATACAAAATCCTGGGTGGCAGGCGAGATGTATCAAACCCCAGAGCTACAGTGGGAACCCTGGGAGGTCTGGGCAGGCAAGGGGTGTGGTGCTAGTGGTGCTACAGCGTAGTGAAGCCTCAATAGCAGCAGCAAGGGAACAGTGGGGGGCAGGGCAGCTGCAGCCTGGCTCCCAGTGGGGCAGGGAAAGGTGGGCTTGGGATCCCGGGGCCCCCTGGGGCACCTGAGCAGATGGTGAAAGGGTCCCTCTTTTAGTGAGCTGGAGTGTTAAATAGGGTCCCAGTGCAAACAGCTGCTTCAGCAAGAAAGCTCCACTCACGGTAGAAGGAAAGTGGCAGAAGGCAGGACCCCGTGGTGGCAACACAGCCTCTCTCGCCTCCGAATGCCGAGAGCACAAGAGTGCTAGCCTCTGTACCCACCCCCTTTTTTCCCAGTTCAAATCTCGTGGCACTTCCGCCTTATATGAGAAAAAAACCCTAGGTAAAAGAGGACAGCTGGACCCCTCCTCCTGTGGCCAGGTCTTTTGTCTCTCTTAAGTACTGAGTAATTTCTCTCTTAGCATTGGGAAAAATTCTTTAAGAGAAAAAGAAAAAAAACAAAAGGAGAACTCCTAAAACCCCAACGCTCTGCATCTATTTGTGCCAGATATATGTCAGGTTGTACATGACAGCATTACAAAAGTACTAATGTAATCAATTACTGCTGTAACACAGTATTCTTGGTCTTGACAGAACTCCAATAACAGTAGGACAAAGTTCTGTCTTACAGAAGATAGTCTCTTTTCACTTCTACTGCCATGCCTACCCTGAGTACCTCCTGTAAGTTACTTTTAATAACTAATGGCCACAGGAAGAATTTGCCTGCATGTTATTTGCACAGTGATGGACATATGAGAGAGAATAATGGGAACCCTGACATGTGAAGAGCTCCTTTTGAGTATTTTTAAATTAAAATAGTGTACTATGAGGATGCACATATACAAACACCCTTCAGGCAATGAAGATGGTTGCAGATTTTCATACTATTTTTAAAAGGAAATAAAACAGCACCATCTAGGAGCTTGTGCAATAGAAAGAAGTACAGTGGAGTTCAAACACTTCAATACATTTTATGAACTAAAGTCAAAATATCTGTGGTTATACCAAATAAATAAAATCATAATTCTGTTCTGCCTTTTTTTAGGACCATATTGAAAATATTTTTACGCTTACAATATGAAACCCACCCACCAAACCAAACCATATCAAATCAAACCAACCCCCACTGAATTAAAGAAAAAACCCACAAAAAAAGCACTTCCCACACTGCTCTATTTTTAACTGCTTATTTAACTTTTTAATTGTAATTTGAGAACTTCATCAGAATATTTATTAAGCTCCTGCTGAAATTAATATGCATATATAGGAAAATAAAAACGTTGTCAAATTATCACCTGGAGAAACAGAAGAGATTAAGAGATTTTTGCCATTCTTTATCTGTCAGATGAAGATCTTCTATACCCCAGTTAATGAACAACAACAATATACAGGAAATGCCATTCTTTCTAGTACCAGAAAATGACATAACTGGCAATACCTTGGAACTATTTTAAGATCATACACATTCATGTGCAGCAGAATTCACAACAATTTGTGCAAAACAAAATGCAGCAACAATTTGTGACCCAGTATCAAAAATGTAGGTCAGATTGGTAAAGTAGCAAATGTTTGAGGAGTAAGTAGAAGTTAAATAGTCTGGTACACTTGACCACTCTATAGTTAAAAAGTAAATTATAAAAGACAGTGAGTCTATAAATGAAATCATCTTCACAAAAAAAAAAAAGGCATCTTTACTTTTGAGGAGCTATAAAAATTCAACCTCATCTTTGACCAGGTTTGCCATTTAAAAGACAGTCAGGGAGTTAATACAGATACAGTAACAAAATTAGAGCAGTACAGCAAGCCAAAGAGTGCTGGAGGAGAGTAAAATCACAGACACTGTGCTCCATTTTAGAGGAAAAATTATAGAGGGGTTGAAATCTATTTTCCTATGCAAGCACGTGTCTCATCAGTGCAGAAACTTGAATGTAATGCCTCATATTTCCTTTGCCACCATTTGTCTCGTTGATTAGCACTTCCAGGAATTTGCAGTAGAGATTAGAAACCATAACAGATCAACAAGAGAGGAAAATAAGTGCAAGTCCCTTTAACAGATTTCAATCATTAAATATCATGGAACTCAAAAAGGGATGGTTACATGACTACAAAACAGAATTCAGCTCAAAACTAGCTGTCTTTAAGGTTTAGTCATTCCAGAAAATACACAAGACAGAAAGTTAGGATAACTCAAGACAGCAAATTTCCTGATTCAAGCTGAAAGACTGGAAACCATTCCATAGTCCTGTATTTTTATTTCTACTATCAGTGAACAACTTGCACCTCTGAGCTTGCTGTTGAGAAACTCTTCCCCAGAAGAGGATAAAAAAGTAAAACACTGGAAACAAACACTAATGAAAAATTTGTTTTCACATATCACTGAAAATTAGTAGGTATTTTGTTTACATGCTTCAGGAAAAGTATTTTGGTTTGTAATAATTTTCTCCCACTCTGAAGGGATATGGCCTAAATGTGAACTTTAACAGAAGGCATACTGACTCATACTTCTCAAAGGTATGTGATAGGAATGCAGAGCGCTATGCATTTTATCTTCTGAAGAGACTCAGGCGAAGTACCTTGGGAATGGGTCCAAAACTGCTTATGTGTATTTTGCAGACAGATCTGTCTTCTGCAGAACTGGGATGCTATACTGGGAACAGAAAAGGTTACTAGAAAGGTCTCAGTAAATCACTAAGGAATAAATGAGCAGGAAGACAACCTTTACCATTCTCTACTTTGTGCAAGCAGGTATACACTTGTACAAGGAGAATTTCCATGCTTTTTAATCAGCTTGGACTTATACTTACTTTGTGCCAACATAAAACCCAAGAGCTGTACCTAATATTGCTATATATAAAGCCCTATTAGTCACAGACACAAAGAAGTCTTTCCCTCTTCTGCATGCTCACTTTGTCCTGAATTCTTCCTTCATTTTAATGAAGGGACTACAATGAAAGCAAGCCCTACATTAAAAAAAAAAAAAAAAAGGTACATTCAGCATAAAATCAAAGATGCCCGTTTTCTAACTCAGAATACAGACATTCTCTCTCCATGGTATTCTCACCTCATGGCATTGCTAAGTCTCTTTCTTGGAGTACTGGATCTTTTTCTATAGAACTTGATTATTAATACCCTTTCCAATGCACAGCAGAAAAAAGAGAAGTGATAAAAAAGTTTATTACAATAATCCATCATCTGAATAAAATCTTCACCTTGAATTTCTTATCTGAGAAGCTCATATCTACTGTTTTATCTCAGACTAGAATCATAAAGCAATATTTGTACAAGCATAGAAGCATTGCCTTTCTTCCAGCATATGAGCTATCAACCTTACATATGACCTATGGAATTGATTTTGCTTTCTCTTTTTTTAAAAAAATTATTTCGTATAAATTAACTCAAGCAAAGCCAACCAGGAGAAATGTACTGCAGAGGATTTGCTAAAGATGGACATTTTTCTCCAATTCAGTTAAAACAAAAACAAAAACTGCAAACTCCTGCAGAAAACAACAGCTAAAGTATAATACCAGTATCAACAGATCAAATGAGACATTTCATTCATTCTGCTGCTCTCAGCTATCTCAGAATTAATAGTTCTGGGTGTCTCGGTTTAGAGACAAGTTTAGGAGAAAATGCTCCAGAATGAGTGTTTCCTCCAAACAAAAAGGGCCTCAGCAATCCCTTTTCTGCCAATTAGAAAATGAACAGCAGTGGGTCAAAGTGAAAAAACCTGTTTATTAACAAAGTATCTGCACAGCACAGGGAAAAAAACTGAATAAATACTACATACTGAACCATCAGAACCCCACCCCCCACACACAGACCACCCCCACAGCAGAACAAAAAACCCCAAAATGCTGCGGGAAGAAACAAACCAGCTGGCTGTGTGGCAAGAGGGAACAAAATGGTGTCCAGCTTTTGTCTCAGGGAGGAAAAAAAGTTCATGCAGCGGCTCAGGCAAAACAGATGGGAACCTGTTGAACCTCTGGTGTTGGTCTCCTCCTCACATCAGATGAAGCTGGTGGATTTTTGTGTCCTTTCTCTAGTTGGTTCAGCTTTTCCTGAGGTCTGGGGCCAGGCAGAGTGGTTCCTGTGGCTCCCTGCAGGTCCCGGTCGATCTGTCTGATCTCGGACCAAAACCAAGCTGAACAGTTCAAGAAAAAGCAAAATCTGCCAAAGGATTGCTACTGCAGTCTCTCCAGGCCAGGGAAAGGGGCAAAAAGAAACTTCTTGCTTAAGCTAACAAAAAACCAAGCTAGCTAAGCAACAAAGTAACTGCTGATCTGACGTGCACACTGAGCACGCCTGGGAGTGAGGCTTTGAACAAAGCCTGCGGAAGAGCCCCTAAGGCTCCTGCCCCTCCCCCGGGCCCACCTTAAAGTTACAGCAACCATTTCTGGACATAAAGCAGATGATCAGGAATAGCATATCATGGTAAAATCACCCTAAGACACTGGGTGAGTAGATAAATGAGCAAAAGGGAGAACAGGCCTTACAAGAAAAAAACCAGCAAACTCATTTCCCAGAGTGTCCTGGTTTCAGCCAGGACAGGGTTAATTTTTTACAGTAGCTGGGCATAGCGGCTTGTAGTCCCAGCTACCAAGGAGGCTGATCCTGTAGGATCACTTGAGCCCAGGAGTTCTGGTCTGCCATGCACTGTGACGAGTGGGAGTGGCTAAGGCCTGGATGTTATTTGATACCATCTCATGTCATTCCCAGGGGCAGGAGTAAGAGACTCTTGCTTCTGAGAAGAAGAACATGCTTTCTTTTCTGGAGAAAGCGTAGTGGGGAAGAGCCAGTCACTATCTGTTGTGGTCTTTCCGTGTAAATAGTTTCTTTGTCTTATACGTTTTGGTAGTAATACTGCTGCTGTTACTACCCTTTTTTTATGTCATTGCTGTTTCCAGTAAATGGGTCTTACCTCAGCCTGTGATTTTCACCTTTTTTGCCTCCAATTCTCAACTCCATCCCACTGGAGTGGAAAGGGGGAATGAGTGAATGGCATCTGGTTTGGAAGAGCCTCAGTGGGGGCACTGAATTGAGGAGTATTATTCCTAAACCAGGACATAAAGCTATCAGGGCAAGAAAGCCACAAATATTAAATGTTAATCTCACCTGAATGAAGATTTTAATTCTGATCAAAAGTACTTAAGTAAAATTTTTTGCATTTATGGTTCAGCATTTTGATACTTCTTAGTTCAATTAGTCTAGTTTGATTTTTCTCCAGAAACTGTGACAATAGAAATTCTGAGCTGCCCAGTATATGCAAATCCTAGGGGTTTTAATGTATGTGAATGACGAATGTTTATTATGTATTAGACCCAAATGAACAAAATATTGGTCTGGAATGGAATTGTCTGAGCCTTTTGATCTATGGGCTGGGCGCCTGTTCAGTACGGAAACCTGCCTATAAACCAGTAAGGACATTCCCACAAGTCCCTGAATGCAGAACACATGGTACCCAGGTATGCAAAAGGAATAGAGGCCTGCTGCCAAGAGGTTGATGACATGACCTACATGTCCCTGAAGAAGAAAACCAACTCTTACTGGAGAAAAGATTGAGAGGTAATGAAACAGTACAGAGACTACAGAGACAATGAAAGAAGAAAAACTACTGTGTAAGCCAAAATAAAGGCATAAAAATTACTTACATTAAATAGAATAGAATAAAAATTACTTACCCTAAAATGAAGTGTTTTCAGTAAAATTTCCAAGTTATTCAAGTAAAAGTTCAAATCCTAAAAGTCTGATTAATTCTGGTATCATAGATGGCCACTTAACAGTGTACAAGTAAATAAGAATGGGAGAATGTCTTCAAAAGTGATGGCTCACTTGATGTACTTGGTTATCTATGTACCACTAGAAAAATTCCCCAAAACACATGAAACTCCAAGAGATCCAGAGTCTTTTCATCTGCAGAAGCCACTTGTATGAAACAGGTCTCCTTCCTTCTGCATTGAGATGCCCTTAAAATACTTTGCATCATGAAAGCTACTACAACTTTAGGCATCATCTCCTTTAATGTTTTCCCAGTGACACTAACCACAAGTGAAGAAAACTGAATACTGTTTCAGAGTGTTGTAAACTTTACTTTACACTTCACCCTACATTTCATTGCAGTATTTAAGGAACTTTTTTTTCCTGAACCGTTTGGAAAAAATTCTATTATCACCTAAGAATAACCTTTTCAAAGGGATGGAAAAGTAACACAATTACACAATACCTAGGTTATCTTGAAAATTCTAAGTTAATATAAAACAGTAATAACAAATAATTGAAATACATTAAGTGCATAAAGTACAAAGGAAAATAGGTTTTAAATACTTTTGAGAAAATTAAAGCCTTTTCTACAGTTACATTAATATAATTTACAGTAGCAAGGGGTTGTGCTTTTCATGGCTCAATTCATTGAAATGAGAATGTCTAGAGAAATTTCAAATCCAATTTTGTGGTAGTGAGGTTTGCTAGTAGATACGCAGAAAAATGGTTTGTACTGTCTCCCCCTATTATTGGCACAATCCTGTGTTCCCCCTCCCTCTCCTAGTGTCCATTTACCCTAAGCCCCATTTGAACACATGTCAATCCTGCCTGGACCTTCCCTCCCTTCTGGAAAATTCTGTTGAGTTCGATGCCCCATTGGATGTACCCTCCCCTCCTACTCCCTGAATGGACATTCCGTTGTCACTCCTTGAATTAATCCCTCCTAAGTCCTCCCCTACTGGTTGATGCTTTGTATCCACCCCCTGTTCCTCCCCCAGTTAAAAGTGAGTGTACCCCTCGATTTTTGGCTTCTGTCCCTGCTCCCCCATCCGGGAATAAATCTGCTCCTGGGTGAAGCATACAGGAGTCCTTCTTCACCGCGTTCCCTAGGCGCAACCAGACAGCTGTTGTGGTACTGAGAGCAGTTGCAGCCTTCCTGCTCTGCACTGCCACCTGAGCCACTCTGCGCTTGGGGGCAGCCCTGGACTTGGCACAGCCGGCGCAGTGGCTGCGCTAGCAGAAAGGGCTCTCTAGAGCCGCATCACAATTTTACCAACAGAGCTCAACCTCACCTCTATTACCAGACACATTAGCAGCCATGGTGGATAAGGTTGGAACCAAATGATCTTTAAGGTCTCTTCCAACTCAAAATATTCTATGACTACATAAATGACAGCAGGATTTACTTTTTCTGATAGAGAACATCAACAGAAACACTGTATAAATTATGGCATCAACTTCTTCAATCATTGCATTCATTAAACCCCTGTAGCTAAATCAAAGAAGATGAGAACTTTTTGTTAATAAGGTGAAAGAATGCAGGTTAATAGCAGTTCTTGACCCAGCATGACTGGCCAATAAACCCCTACAATGAGAGAAGGCCCAGAGGAGATGGGCATGAGCAATGTACCCATGAAGCTCAGAGAACAGTCCAGGTTATGACTGACCAAGCTGCTGCAAAGAGAGCTGATTATCTCAGCACAAAGGGGACAGAGGGTGGTGTTATGTTTTAGGTAAGATAAGTAGATAACTGGTGGTATAAATGTTTCTTCCCCAATTCATTAAAAGTATGTGAAAGCCTGAATTAGACAGATCAGTAAGGGGAAGAGGTGGGGATGAATATATGGCTCAGCCCAACACAGGGTATAAAAACTGAGCAACTAACTAAAGACTTACAGCAACAATGGGTTTGAGCTGGTCTCAACATACATACTGAAAAGAAAATTAAAAGCCAGGAAAGTAGGAGAAATAGCTGCTTATCGTTTGCCATTTCTTTTCTTTTGTTATGTTTTTGATGGGTTTATCTTTTTTTACAACACAATTCTCTTGGACCTATTAAAATTTCTTATCATTAGAACTGTGCTCACTTTATTTGGCATGAACATTTCTAGGGAGTCTTTGCAGTTATCCAGAATCATTTGTACAAAAAACCAGGTAAAACATCCAAAGTTTTCTAACATAATTTCTAACTTTCTTACCTTCTATGGTACATGGTCTCTTTGGCTTCCTATATCAATTAAATAAATTATCCCACCTCCTCCAAGAAAGCAGAATTGATTTTTTGCATATCACCATCCTGTTGGCTGCTAGGCTCTTCTTCTCTCCCTCATTTCTCTTTGGAGTAGACAAATGAATAAGGTACTGCTTTATGTTTACATAGTAGTTAGTACAAATGGGAATTTGACATTTCAGACACTTCAAAATTTATGTAGAAAATTAGCATCATTTGCTAGTCACAATTAATTATTCTAATCCTTACTCTGAAGATGCTGTGAAATAAAAAAAATTCACTTAAATAGCAAAAGATGGGGAACACAGAGGAAAAACAAAGTCCTGACTTTCCAGGATTTTTTTGAACGGACAGATAGATGCAATTCCTAGGAAGCTCAGTGCTCAGACTAATAAAGTATTACTGTTTTAGCATTGTAAATACAGCACTAGGACTGCTGATGCAGTATCTCACACAGCAGAAAGGTACATGTTCTGCAAACATGTAACATCTCTTCCCAGATGTCCTGGGAAACCCAAAATGTTATTGTATTCCGTATCTATCTGTGCCCAAAAATTGTTACTTGTCTTTTTAAGACCCAGCGCCATAGCCAAATACGTTACTGCAAGGGCCATGTTTTTGCTGGTTCCTCAAAAAAGTTGGAGTTGCCCAAGCAGACCCTTTCTTGCCTTGTGATCTTTGCTCGAGGCAGACTCTGCTTCGTTCCACTACCATCACCACGCCCCCACCCCATCTTTTGCTTCTCTCTTGCATATTGAACTGTGGCAAGGCAAATTTCAGGAGTGCCTGTCTGCAGTTGTGGCACCATGCCAAGAAGAGTGGAACAGCCCCACTTCAGTCTGGGTCACTCCAGCTGGCTGTCTTCTGCTTCTGCTGAGGAGAAGGCGAAGTGCCTTCATGAGTTCTAGCCCTTGACCTAGTTCCAGCTACTGGAGTGTGCTGGCTGTTTTTCTTGCCAGAGCTGCCACTGCCAGAGAGATGGGGGAAGGCAGGGGGGATGGACGGGGGATGGCTGCCGCCATTTTCCCTTTGACTTCCCACACATGGGTGTCTGTGAAGGACACCATCTTGGTTAAGGGGTCAGTCCATTATTTTGATTTTCTCTTTATCCCTGGGGAGTTGGTGAGATTTAGCAATTTTGTATCTAGTGATTATTTACTGTTATTTTTTGTCTGTTGCCTGTTTGTACACTGGCATTTTTTTCACTTATACCCACTTGCATTCATTTCCCCTTATTGGTGGAAAGGGATTGATTAAAACTAACGGGACGTAACTAATTTTAGAGTGCCTCCCCCTCCCTCCCTTGAATTATCTGAAACCAAGACATCAGACAAGAATCAGGACTGGTTTGGGAGTATTTCATATGCAGTTGTAATTCTAATGAATGAAACTCTACTTGAACTTCAGGTACTATGCTGGGTACAGAATGAAGGAAGCTACCTTGATGAGAATATTATAGGAGATGTTTGGATCTTCTAACTGAAAAAAAAAAGAGAGGAGTTTTTACAATAAAGCTTGAAGTTAGGTATTCAGTGAAGATGACATCTCCTGCCATACAAATGGGATGAAGAATTTAAACAGCCCTGGCAGCTTTACAGTATTTGTAAGAAGGAATAATAACCGCAGAATAACATTAAGCCAACACAGGAAGAATACAGGACTGTATTTATTTAAGGATTTGCACCTACAGTACTTCAGTTAATAAAAATCCTTGTTTAGTCTACTATTTCTCTTCCCCACCCACCCATGCTACTGAGTATCAACTAAGGAACCATCAGGAACCATCACTATTGGGACCTATTAAGTTCCAGAAAAAGGAAGACTCTGAAGTATTCTGCAACTTGTTAAAATGTCTCAGATACAAGACAATCCCTAGAAAGAAGCAGGACTAGGAGACTGGGAGAACAAACATACCCCTGAAATACCCAGGTGGCTTTCAAAGGCTAGAAAGGAGTTTCTGTATGGGGCTTCATTACTCTTCAGAAAAGCTTTGAGCTGCTATTTTTTCCTAGAATTCATATGAAAATGATATTTTGAAGGCATTGCTTAATATTACTAGCATATTTACATGTCTAAGAGCTACCGTTTCACTACCCTGTCAAAAGGAAAATTAAAAAAAGAAAGAAAATATGGATGGGGACAAAAATCCTAGAAACTCATGAGGAAACATTATTCTCTTTACAGGAAAACCTGGACAACCACAAACCTAAATGAGAATATATGTTTATCTGAGTGATGCAGTGAAATGTGACATGACACAAAATCTTACTAGTGTTACATGTGATTTTGATTCTTACTACTGATTCACAAGCACAATCTTAATTTCATTTGTACACACCCAATGAAACCAAGGAATTCTGATTAAATACAGCTGTATGAGCTGCACACTATTTCATTTCTTCACACCTGCATACACTTACCTTATTTCTTCACATTTCAAATAAATGCAGACAGAAATAAAGAAATCTCTTCTACTAGATCTGTATATTTTTACACTACAGTGGATTTATTTTGACTCTACATTATGTTCAAATCCCCAAATTAAACAATTCATACCACATCTGAGATCAGCAAAATAATAAGCAATATATTAAAGAATATATATTAAATAATTGTTACTTTGTTGAAACATCTCAGTTTAGTACATTCTCAGTTGTGCTCTTTCCATTTATCAGAGCTCTTTACACATAACAAGCTTATCTTAATTCACACCTCCGATATAGCATGTCTTGGTTATTATAACTGCCTTAATGTTAGGAAAATGTAAGCTAAAAAAGACAGGCTATGTCAGACAGACGATGTGTAACTATCACAGTCAGAGGAAATTACTCTCTTTCCATATTTTCTAGGAGATATTTTCTGTTGCTTTAGTTAGATTTTGTAAATATTCCATGTATTTGTAAATGGTGGGAGAGAAGTGACAGAAAATATCTCCTAGATACAAATTTGTTATTACAAACTAAGGTAATAACATGTGGGCTGAATTATTCCAGATGTCAATTTTACCTGGAACATCAAAGCAGAAAAGCTACACTATATTATTAAAATACATTTGAGATTTCATCTTTCCATCAACAAATACAGTTATATGCAACACCAAGACTTCATAGTTTATCTTTTCTTAGTGGTAGTAGTGGATGCACATCCCTCAGTTTAGTTCTATTGAAACTGATAGTTTAAAAGTACAGTTTAATTTTAAAGTATGAGTAACCTTTCCAACATTAGAAATAATTCACATTCTAAATGGAAACTTTCTAATGTGAACCATATGTGAATATTTGACTTATACCATGTGCCTGAAAGGCAAAAAGAAAAAGTCCCCAGAAAAGCAAAGTAATGTGTTTCCTTTGTGCGCTTCAACCAAGAGATGTTAATGTCACTCAATAGGTAGCAAAAACCCCCCAAAAAGCAACAAAACTCCACCTAGGGAGGAATTTAAAAAGAAATTGGAATAAAGAGAAAAAGTCAATAAGCCAGAAAATACTATTTCTAGTCTGCCAGGGAATTTGCCTGGGGTGCAATAAAGCAGCAACACTATGGAATATTGTGCAGGAGCATAAATCTGCCTCATGAATACACATTTTGTTGTCCATACATGTTACTGACTACAGTAAGGCCCTGAGCATCTCACTGAGAAAGTTAAGGCAGATTTTGAAAAAATGGGTCTTCTGATATGCTGGGGAAGTAGGAACCCAGGAAAGGACTTCTTGTCACCTCAGAAATGTATCATTCAACGCAGCAATGTGAAGGGTTTGGTATCTTCAAGATAGAAGAGCAGCAACCAAGAGGAAGCACCTACAACTGGCTCCAATATTCATAGAAGCATAGAATGGCCTGGGTTGGAAGGGACCTTAGAGACCACCTAGTTTCAAGTCCCCTGCCATGGACAGGGACACCTTTCACTAGACCATGCTGCATTAGACTGAGGAGCCCCATTCAACCAGGGATAGAACACTTCCAGGCATGGGGTATCAACAACTTCTCTTTGCAACTTTTTCTAGTGCCTCAGCACCCTCAGAGTAAAGATTTTTTTCCCCAGTATCTAATGTGAACCTACTCTCTTTTCTTTTGAATCCTTTCCCCTGTGTCCTGTCACTACAAGTTTTTGTAAAAAGTCTCTCTCCATCTTTCATGCAAGTTCCCTTCAGGGGCTGGAAGGCTGCAATAAGGTAATCTCAAAGTCTTGTCTTTTCCAGGCTGAACAATCCCAACTCTCACTCTTTCCTCGTTGGAGAGGTGCTTCATCCCTCTGATCGACTTGGTAGCCTCCTCTGGACTCGCTCCAATGGGTCAATGTCCTTCCTGTGTTGGGGACCCCAGAGCTGGATACAGTACCCAAGGTGGCATCTCATTAGAGCGGAGCAGAGGAGCAGAATCCCCTCCCCTGCCCTGCTGCCCATGCTGCTTTGGATGCAGCCCAGGCTGACTTTCTGGGCTGTGAGTGCACGTTGCTGGGTCATGTCCAGCCTCTCATCCACCAGCACCCCCAAGTCCATCTCAGATTCTTGAAAATTAAACACTCCCAGAGGAGAACTTTGAACACAGAAGTGAGCAAATTAAATAACCTTAGCCCATAGAAAGCTTTTTCTGCATCTCAGAGGTAATAATAATAATATATGTATTACATATATATATATATATGGAATAATATTTGGAAATATACAGATCATGGAAAACATAGTGCTATTTTTTTGTAAGAGATGATATATTAATGAATATATTTTGCTAATTAACCCTTTTCTGCTAATAAATATGCAAGAAATAGTACAATTTAGAACGAGAAAAATTACTAAAATCTAGAAATCTGTTACACACAACAAGAGTTGAATAATTCATTAACTGTTTAACACATTTCCTACAACAGCCATGTAAATTACTTTTATCACAAGCCTAATTCTAATTTTTTGTTTTGTAAAGGGATTCCTTTTTTCCTCACAGAATCTGAAATTTTAATGGCAAAGTGATTAACTTGGAGCTTTGCTAATTAAATCAGTTGAAGGGTATTTAGGCTGACACCATGCTAGGTGCTCAAATTAAGAGATTGTTCCATTGCATTACATATAGCACATTTATCATAGATAAACTAACAGCCTGTTAATTTGAATTGGCAGGTAATAGAGGAGAAAAATTAAAAGTTACAGTACTGCCTGTAGTAGACACACAGCTTTACTAACTGTAGCATTACAGATTTCTGATCAATTAGAAGGGGTTTTAAAATGTTGTTTTCAGTTTGAAATGAGAAAAATAAAACCCCTCACTAATATTTTACTTATGTGACCATATCATTACCAAGGATCTGCACCTATTTCTGTGTTGACAGATTGCTAGTACGAAACATTAGAGAAATCCATTTAAGCTTAGAAACTGACTACACAGCTTTAATAAAATTTTAGACAGCTGTAAACTATCTAAATTAAACCTTATCTCTAAATTATGATCTGGGCATTATCATCTAGACGGTGGTATTCAGTTAGTGTAAACTGTAGAATTTTCATGTACTCAGTTGCGAGTTCACTCAGTTGCAAGTTCGTGTACTCAGCTGCAAGTTCATTCTTCAAAGTTTCTTGGTACTGCTGAATGCCCACATCATTCTGCTTTCAAAGTTATCAATAAGAAAAATTATCATGTCAATTAATAGTGTAGGTCTAGAAATTGTACTTGGAATTGTACTGGAGCTCCAAAACCCAGGGAAGAAAAACTGCTTTACCAGTACAGACTGCCAACACCCGTTACTGTAATTGAGCAGAGCCACCAGAGCAGTTCATGAAAATCCTGCCATCTGAAAACCACCACAACTACAAAGTTTAGTTCTAGCATTATGCAAGGTGCAGCCAACAGTACAGACCTGGCTTCAGACCAAAGTCACATGTACACAGATGCAAAGGGGTAACTGCAAGGCTCTGCCAGCATCAGCCACAACACTGCTGTGCACAGAGATCCAATGTGTGAACAAAGGAGCTTGTACTGATAGGAGACATGTAGTACACCCCCAGTAGCTACAACATACTAAATAGTTCTTGAAAATTTTTGTCTCTCAGCCCAGATAAAATACATCACAGCATACAGCACTAGAAATATATTTGGAATTGGTTTGCCAGGTCCATACATGGACCTTAATGTCAGACCGGTTAACTTAGCAAATGAAAGACAACATCCAGGAGCATCTTTTCCTTTCTTTTGTCCCTGTATTAAGACAGACTGTTACCACCTGACTCCCTCTCCTTTCTCATGCCAACACCAGTGAGTATGTATAATAATCCATAGAGAGAGAGGATCAGGGTTTGGATAAAATTGCAGCAAGATTGTTCCTTGATATGCCTTGTAAGCAAGTACACTAATGCATACGACAGGAAATGCATGTCTCCCAACAAAAGAAGCATGACACTATTTTCCTATCAGATTAAGTGCTGACTGCTCATGAAATTGCTGACTGAAAAGAGTAGAACTCCTCCTACCTAAGTAATTTCGAACAATATAGCTGTCCTTTTACTGAGAAATCATCCTGTCCTCTCATCAAAGAAAAAAAGAAAGATCAGATAAAACAAAGGTCAGTCAGTTTAGAGTATACGAAAAATACTCCGATTTTGTAAATTAAAATCCTTGCTCTCCTCACTTTCCTTCCAAATAATTGAAAGTAAAATAGAAGCAAAGGCTAAGAGTAAATATTAATATGGATACTAATATCATATAATTAAGACTAAAAATTCGTTAAGAATCTGTATCTGAAATGGATTATACTTAATCATTAAATTTTGCCGGTATTTTATAATACTAATGTCAAGTGTTATCTCATACATGGTGCTTATTCAGCTACATATGTAGGCAATACAGAAAACCTGCATGCTTCTCAATTATTAAAGTTCCATAGTTAAAGGTATTTTTTTGGGTAAAGTACCTACTAATTTCCACATGAGGTGTCCCCACTATACTCCAAAAAACTGTTATGTGCAAAATGTAAAATAACTGCATGTTTTCCTAAAGCAAGAAAAAAATTGCGTTTTTTTGCTAAGAACTCACTATAGATTTTCAAGAAAGGCTAGAGACTTTTTCAAGATATGACTCACAATTAAAATCAAAATACATTGATGTGTTAAACTTCAGAGTTCATGCTTCGTGAAACTTTAATATCAAGGGATGAACTGCTGCTTGCCTAGTTTTCAGGTTTAGAAATACTTACAACTATTCTGGTTGACTGATTTACCTTGTGTAGTAGTTTGAAAGCACACCAGTGAGAGACTCCATGTCAGAAATACAATTTAATAGGAAAAATAAAATAAATTCAATAGTACAAAGAAAAACCACTGACAGAGTCAGAATACAACCTGACCCCCTGTCGGTCACAATTAAATGGTGGCTGCAGTCCTCCTGGAATGATGGTTCTGTTGAAGCAGTGATCCTGTAGAAGGGTCTGGTCTTCCTCTGAAGGTCCAGTAAGTGGTGTAGAAGGGTCTGGTCTTCCTCTGGGAATCCAGTGGAAAAAGGCTGTCTGTGTTGTTCCAAACCTCCGAGTATATACAGACGGGAACGCTCAGTTCCTCCTCCTCTGTGGAAGCATCTCACAATGGGATGGTGAGTCATGAGGCAAGGCAACGATGGGCCCATTAACAGGAGATAGTCCAGGATCGAGTTATCTCTGAGTCATGTGGCAAGGCATTGTTGGGCCCATTAACAGAAGATAGTCCGGAGGGAGGAGGCAAGGAACACTGCTCCATCTGGTTTCAACAGCTCATGAAGATGGTAATAGAATACACTGCAACCCAGGACACCTTGCAATAATTATTCATTATTGTTGCTAGGCACTGGACAAGACTAAAGCCCTGCTTAATAATGGAAATACCTTCCAACCAGATCAGTCCTTCATTCCTTTCAAAGTCAACTAAAGCAATATAAGATAAACTTTAACTGTACATGAAACCTTTCTCCTACATCACCTCTACCTGACACTAAGAAATTACTATGATTTTGTGGGCTCTTTGAAAACTTGCACAAGATGATGGTGATTCCAGCTTTCAAGTGGAGCAGGAACAAAATTGTAGGCACTGGGAAAATGCTAATATGCTTGGAAAATATCCCAAAGCTTCCTCTCTATTTTGTACCACAGGAAAATTGTATCATGCATCATAGATGGCTTATAGAGGATGCTAAACCATTTCTGTAAGAAGAGGTGCTCAAACATAACTTCAAATTAAAGAAGCTGGATCTTTGGAAGAGATCCAGCATTTACAGAGAATTCACAAATTCTGCTTATTCTGTTTCACGCTTGGCATGTACAAAAATAAGAAAAACCATTATAATTTGCAGAAGTGATTAAAATATTGTTGGACTTCACCTAGAAAATTATGTTTTACAAAGACTAATAAACGTTCAGTCAAAAACAAAGAGTTCATGCTTTTTTTAAAGTTGATATTACATATGCTAAAACTGCCATTATGCCTATATGCCATATCTATATATATAACATATATATAATTCTAGGTATGTCATTCTTCCGATGGAAATTTAAGAGAAAATTTCTCCCTTCAATAAATCTGCATTCTGAGCTCTTACCTTGATCTGCTCTTTTCATTCTTCACCTCTGCTTCTCAGAGCATTGGTTATAACTTCCAAACTACTGAAGCTTTCAGTGTTTCACGATGCAAATGCAAACTTTCATTTGCATTAGCAAATAACTGCTGTTTTGGATAATCTCACTGACACTGCATCAATTCAGCAATATGATCTACTTATGTGGGTTTTTTTAAAGCTACCTATTATTGTCTTGCTCATGAAAGACAAAAATCTTCTGTTTGTGCTGAATGGGTTTTGCTTTAACTACATTCAGCTGAACTTTTCTTTCACTTAAATGACAGGTAGCACAGATTTGGACTGTTCACTATCATGGTGTATTAGTTGTATATGTTATTTCCTTCTACACTCATGCAAGAACATCAAGAACAAAGTGACCAAAGACTGCAGTCTTGGTGTGCTTGAGCAGAGGCTGACTAATGACACCCAAACAAAAGAGGCAATACAAATCAGAGAGCATCTCAGAGTAAACAAGAACTTTTTGTCTCTCATTGGTAACTTCTCCTAAGGAATTTTGGTATGAATAATTTCATGCAGGCAGTATAGAGTATGCACTAGAACGAACAGAGCAAACCTTGAGTCTAAGATTTTATAGCATAAGTCTACATTATTGTACACCTGCAAAACTACATCTATTTTGCATAATGGTTACTGACTGCTATTTTACTATTTTGGGAGAAAGCATTACTTGTAGTACTCAAACATTTAGATCCCAGAAAAATAGAGGTGGACCTTAATCAAGAAAAATCCATAAAGGAGTTACATTATTTTAAAAGCTAAGTAAAGTCTATTCAACTTTGTTACTAACGAAGTACCACAGTTAACTACTTCCCACTAATATAATTGCATTAGTCTTACTGCCCAACCAGTTTGAATTTAAAACAAGCACTTGCTAGAACTCAAGAGACTTTTCAGGAAATGTATACATATATAACATATATAGCACTAAGAGTACACTGAAAACATGTCTATGATTTAAGATAAGCAAAGTTTATAATTTTTCAAAGATGATCAAAATCTAATTGGAGAAAGGCGGCACAATCTTCAATGGAGTAAGGTGCCTCATTGATAAATGTATTGTTATTTCTGAGCCTTAGAGATTAAAGCTATTCATTTCTGATTTTGTTTTGCCAATAGTCAAGGTTTGCAGATAAACAGGGGAAAGGAACTATTTCTAATACACACAGTAAAAGCAAGATAAAGTGTGAAAAACTAACAACTCAGGTATTCTTTCTGTTTTACCATCCAAAATTCTATTATTATTACTATTATTATTATCATCATTACCATTATTATTATATTTATTTGTGTAACGGTAGTGCCCATAGGACTGAAATACTGACATTGCTATTGAGGCACTTACAAGAAAGGCTCANACCATCCAAAATTCTATTATTATTACTATTATTATTATCATCATTACCATTATTATTATATTTATTTGTGTAACGGTAGTGCCCATAGGACTGAAATACTGACATTGCTATTGAGGCACTTATAAGAAAGGCTCAACCATCCAAAATTCTATTATTATTACTATTATTATTATCATTACCATTATTATTATATTTATTTGTGTAACGGTAGTGCCCATAGGACTGAAATACTGACATTGCTATTGAGGCACTTACAAGAAAGGCTCAACTCCATATACTAGGAAAGGTAATTATTTCTGCCCTACACTCTTTAACAAATAAATCACACATTACATGTGGCCCAGAGAGGCATATGCAAGTGCAGTAACTTGCTCAAGGTTATATACTAGGTCCGTAGTGAGCTGAGAATAGGAATTGGGTGCCTTCATATCAACTGGACTACTATATTTACTAAAATAAGCTGATCAAGTGTGATAAAAAAGGTGTGTCCTTTTTAGAATGAAATTTTTGATAAGTGAAGAAATATTTCAACACCATGTTTAGGATTAGCAATCATCTTTCTCCAGCCTTCGAAAGCTGATGGTACAGTGACAACTCCACTAGATAAGAATTCTTCTCTTTCATAAAGCATATACAAAAATGATAGTTTCCTTGCATTGACTTCTAAAATAATTACACTGAGGAAGACTACTAATTTGTAACCTTGGCCAAAAAAACCCATGCACTGAATGGCATTCCTAAATTTTCAGGCTTTATATCTCCCTATATACTAAAATTATAGGGGGCACTGCTTTAATAAACTAACATTTCTATTACTTTTCTGTAGAGGCTACTACCTGATTATAATAGCAATTAAAAAAAAATTAAAGTGCCTTAATTTTTAATTAGGTGCTAGTTTAAAAAAGAAAACAACCCCTCCAAACCAACAACAAAAAAAAATCCTTGCAAACACCAGCCATGAGAAAACACTGAGAACTCTCAATAAGAAACTGAATTGTCAAGCAATGGGAATGTTTATAATTATCAAGTTCCACGTGCAGCTATTCTTTACCTCAAATATTACTACTACTGCTTCTGAAAATCCTGTATGACAAGAATCAAGGATTCCAAATATGCTATAGTAATACCTAAGAAAATGGCTACTTCACTGAGATCACAAGCAAAATAGAAGAAGAAATTACATCAATGGCACAGTTGTATCCACCTGAAAGCTGACATCCATATTAATAGTTACTGATATTTTATGTGAGATGAGAAAGTTGAGACAAATAAAGGGAAAAGAAATAAAGACAATCTGGGCAAGCTTTCTGGAAGCCCAGATTACCTATACTGTTGTAGTAGAAGATATTTAGGTGAAATTAGGTATTGCGTCTGAGCCAACAAAGCTCCTTGCTCAATACAGTTTTCCCAGTTTAAGGTACTCAGAGAAATCCTCTACACTAGCAAAAAATTGTAATTTATATATTACATGTCCAACTTCATATTTAAGAGGACACACTTCTGTACTAGGGTAAACTGTGCCTTTACAAGTCTCAGTATCTACCCAGGAAGAGATTCCGTGGTCCAACTTTACTGATACCTAAGTGCCTTTTGCACAAGAGATGGTTTGAGCTTTTATGGGTAGTGGCTATATAACCTAGGAGCAATGGAGGTGCTGATAACTGCTTTAGAGTCATCTTGAAACAGATTTTGACATTTTGAGCATTTCTGAGAATGCTCTTTCCTAGGCCTTGTTTGATTTATAGTCCTAACTATTGCACAGTTCTGTGAATCTGTTCCCCTACAAAGATTAAAATATAAAATGAAAAATGGATGTGCAAGCATTATGAATAGGTTTTTACACTACATTCTTTTAGCTGTGCTTTGTACTTGTAAAGGCATTCCTCTTGATGCAAAATTTGGATGATGTAAAATTTTCTTAAGAAAGGATGATCTTGGTGTTTGTTCTTTGTATACTTTTCAAGCCTCATCAACAAGAAGGGAGATTGAATCCATGGAACAAAGAGCAGCTAACAACATCTAAGTGAGGCCCAGGTGTTAGAAAGGCAAATTACTTATTGGCAGAATTACTTTCTTACCATTTAGGGCTGGATATGCTTCAATTATCTCAGACTTAGCGGGAGGTTAACAAAGCTTGGGAAGAAGAACGTACCACTGAGAATGGACACAAAGAATTCAGAATTTACAGGCCACGAGGACATGTGGCAGAACCCCCAAGATAAGGAAGAAACTAATGAAGACAACTCAGCAACTGTGCTGAATCAGCTCTGGCTGGGTAAAAGGTAATTCTGGAAGGGAAAGATCACAACCATTGACCCAAGAAACCCACCAACTCAAAAGAGAAAGAGCATAAAGACTAATTAGCATGAGAAGTGAGAGAAATATTAACCAATAGAAGACAGACTATAAATTAATGAAAGACCTAGGTAACTTGTACCCAGTGAACATTAATGGCTTTGTTTATTAAAATGTATAAACAGTGAAAAGTTTTGCTAGCTGTTGTGCTGACTTTATGGATTTGCCACCCAGCTCCCCTTTCTGTGCAGAACTGTAAATAAATCACATACCTCGACTCTGTGTGTGGATTGGCCTATTGCACACCAGGTGAAAGAACCTATTTTGGGACAACAAAATCTGCTTCATTGAACCTGTACTAGAAATATTAAAAGCCTTATTCTAGTGCTTCTTCACATGGTGCTTCATGTCTATAACTGCAGGTACTAAATAAAGAGACGTAGATCCCTGTAGGTAAGGTCAGTTCCACTGAGATCATTAAGAGCAAACATGAGCAAGGACCATTTTTTCCCCCTATTTTATTTTACCACACAAACCTTTTTCTCTTTTACTTAATTGTAGGCTCATGTTTGTTAATCACACCACACAGACTTCTCACTCTAATTGATGAAACAGCAGATTATGTCTTCCTTGGAGAATGTCTGCCAAGGAGTAACAAGTTTTAAAAAACTAAATGGCATACAAACCCAGCGCAGACTTGTTTAAAGAAAAAACCTCCACATTAGTATCAACTCATGCAACTGGTGTTTTTGTTTAAATTTACATTTTGCTTCTACAGTTCTTGTTTTGTCTGCTTTCCTAATCAGCACATCATTTAGGAACCTAGTTGATTATGCCAAATTCTAGCATTATTCATTCTTTCCTACAGAGCAGCATTGAATAGGCAGACTGTGTGGATTGCTCTACCGTTTCCTTGATCATTTCAGGGATATTCACTTTCTTGTGTGCTGGAAAGTCATTTGAATGCAGAGCACTGTCACTTCTCTATGTAGCATTGTTAGCACCAGGATGCAATTTTATTTATTAAAACAGAGTACAATTCCTGTAACCCCTAGGAGCCTCCATAAGAATGAAGACCAGAAAAACATTTCACATGTGCAAAGTGGACAAGCAGGCTGGGGTTTTTTTTCTGTGTTTGTAATAATGTATTTCCTTACAGCTGCACAATCTTACTATGTATGTGATACAAAGTTACAAGATATTTCTACTCCTCCACCTTCCTCTAGAAATAACTATAATAGGGCTTTTCTTGTTCAATCATGACACAGGCCATCAATACCCAATTCTCTCCCGACAACTTTTGCTCAATTAAATTCAAAGGTCTGCTTATATTGGTAGGCAAAGATAAAACCTACTGCACAGATCTTAAATAATTCTGCTAAAAGTCTGCCATCCTTGCCTTTCCAAAAGATGAGATACTTCAGATCACCAGTCAGACCATAATATTCTTATTACTGCACTTGAAAAATAAGTTTATATCTTAAAATTGACAAGGAAATTTAGTTGGCATCTCAAAATACACCAAGACAGAAAAATCTAGCTTTTATTAATTCCTCTGCTTGAGTTTGATGCGGTTTTTTGCCTTTGGGTTGGTTTTTGTGTGGTTTTGGTTTGTTTGTGGTATTTTTTTCCTCCCTCCTTAATAGTTTATGTACTACAATTGCTCAAAAGTTGCTGCTTTACCTCAGACTAAATCACAAAATCCTGGCTATTTTCCAGATTCAAAACTGGCTACAGCTTCTAGATAAGCTGGCTGAATGCTTTTCAGTAGTTTACAGACCCATGACCAAGAGTACGTTGTTCTAAGATGCTTGCTCCATCTACCTTAAAATTATAATTTTTTAATTGCTCATTGAGAAGAAAACAGAAAAAGCAAAAGAAAGTGTTTGTACATTAAGTAAGTATATTTCCTGATTTGAGAGATACCAGAAAAAGTGGTATTCAACCATACATAAAATGGCCTGGGTTGGAAGGAACCTTAAAGATCATCTAGTTCCAATCAATCTGCCATGGGCAGGGACACATTTTACTAGACCAGGCTGCTTAGAGCTCTATCCAATCTGGCCTTGAACACTTCCAGACATACTTAGTATTACAAGGCTAAAGTAACTCAAACAGAATGATTTCCACATTTCAGCAAATTTTTTAGAAGATAATCCATTTACAAATTAAAGCCTGAACATCAGTTTAAAATTACATCGCCAGAAAACATAGCATGCTTTAATTTCTTTTTAAGAGCCAAAGTCCATTTCAAGAAGCTCCAGGCCCAGTGACCATACCTACTTAGATCAGAGCAAGAACAGTTAATTCTATGTATAGAATTAAATAATTAACAAATCTGTGTTCTTCCAACAAAATTGCTTTAGTTCCTTACAAATACACAGTGATTAACCTGTCAAAATGAGTTTTCAAACTTATTTTCACTTATCCACATCTACTTACAGAAAGTAAAAGGTGAATCTTAACATTTACCTACACTATAAGTTTATAAAATTTATAGGTACAAAATTTCTGCTCCAAGAGCAACAGTCAGGATAAAAAGGAGATTTTGCACATTGATATGAATCATATTTCTAATAAGCTTTCTGCATCTGGAGTACTTTGGGCTATTCAGTACAAGAAAAACAAGGAACTATTGGAGAGGGTCCAGCGGAGGCCACAAAGATGATGACGGGTCTGGAGCATCTCTCTTATGAGGACACTGTGGGAGCTGGGCCTATTTAAACTAGAGAAGACTGACAGGGCATCTGATTAATGCATATAAATATCTCAGAGTCAGTTGTCAAGAGGATGGTGCCAGACTCCTCGCAGTGGTGCCCAGTGACAGGATGAGGAGCAACAGACACAAACACACCAAGTTTCACCCCAACATGAGGAAGAACTTTACGCCGAGGGAAACAGAGCACTGGAACAGCTGCCCAGGGAAGTTGTGGAGTCTCCTCCCTGAAAACCTTCAAAACCTACCTGGATGCATTCCTGTGTCACCTACACTAGGTGAGTCTCCCTTGGAGGGTGGGTTGGACTGGATGATCTCCAGTAGGTCTCTTCCAATCCTAACAGTTCTGTGATTAGCTGAGATTTCATAAAGTGAAACTTACTGAATGCAACTTGGCACTAAGCAGGAATTCAGCAATTAAAACATATTAAATGATTTGAGGTTTGAGGGGGTTGGAGTTTTGTTTTTACTTTGCATTAAATCACTTTTCTAAGTATAAACATCCAGTAAATTATTATGTTCTACAGTACACGTTCTCCATATTTTCAATCTTACTAAGTACTTATACCTTCCTTTGCTGATTTCTTTTGTCAAGAATCTCAAGTGCACACTGAATTTTAAACACCACTTGTTTCCCCTTTTTGAAATCATAATCAAACAAAATATCCAAAGTTAATGTCTCTAATTTAGCATTTCTCTGACCAATACATTTACATTTGTAATGATTAAACATGTCATTTGGCTTAATGTGCTTGTTAATAAATGAAAAAAAACATTGCATTATTCATTTTTGATAGTTGATGACTTTCTTCTCCCCGAAACTGTCAATGTCATAACTTTTACACTTTATATTTTTGTACTTCATGAAGAGTCATTGCCAAATATTGCCACATAAATCTTATTCTTGTATTTTCCAATATACTTTCTTGACACTATAATAGAGAATTTACACTGTTCAAGCAGAGTATTGAAAGCAGCCTGCTCTGTCAACAGCATCAGCTGTGCAAGAAGTTACTTTTATTTTCTGCAGTTACTTACAGTAAATAGGTTTTGCTATGCTTAGTATTTTCTCAAGCACTGGGGGGATACATTATTCATACAACACATAAACTACCTAAATGTCCTTCAGGCTGGTGGAACTGTGGAAGAAAGCTTGCCATGTGCATATTTCATGGGATCGTTTGGTGATATCCATTGATTTTGACAGTAGGACTGTTCCATATTTTAAAGATTTCTAAATGCTTCACAGTGCATTTTCACAAATCAACAGCAGAAACCTGAAGTGTTTTGTCCAGAAGCAGAAATTCTTGGAAATCGCTTTTTACTGCTTAAAGGAATGCATCTTGAGACTCAGGACCTAGGTTTTTACTCTTCTGCCGCCTGCATTGGTGATCTTCCTGTCTACTCATTTTGCCTTGCTCTCTTGACCGTGTTCACTGGTTCAGGATAGTGCCAAGATAAACCCCTGCAAATGCACACTAACTATGACTCTTTTGGGGGGTGAGGGACTCAACACACTTCAGTGGTTTCCACAATCAAATGTGTACTCAGTCAATATTTAAACATAGAACATTCAAGGTTTTCAGGTTTTAAATTTGGATCTTTCATGTATTTCTATTAAGGTAAAAAGCATTGCACCAGCTGTTATGGGTAGATGTTTTGGAGACTTTGTGCAAAGTTTTTGGAGGTTTGATGTTTTCATAAACACATTAACATAGAATATATATATACAATGTAAAAAAATTACTGTATGGCTTTTAGTGCTTCCTTAAGGAAAGAATAAAAAATTTAATTCCCTACTAACATTAATTATAAAAAAGGTTAAATTTCACTTCTCACATTTAACCAAGATCATTTGTGTTCCAAAACTGAATTTTTGAACAGTTTCTTGAGTATAAAATAAGGTCTAAATTTTAGGACTCAATATAACAATACAGAGCAATAATTCCAGCTACTCAAAATACTATTTCAATGAAGGTCTTACAAATACATTTGTATGAAAAATATTATAGGCCTCAAACTGCCTGCTGAGCTTTATGCAAGGTGGGTGATAGTGCTTATTTAATTTTGTTTGAAGAGAACAACTGACCATTCTGCTCAGGTGCATTAAGTTCTCAATTTTATTTCAATTCAAATGTATTCTAAAAGTATGGGGAACGAATTCTGGACCTGAACCTACTATTTTTCTGCAATAGAATACAGAGATTTCAGATAACCCCAAAAAGCAGTTGTTTCTCATCCTGCAATTAACTTGCTATCTTTTAGATACTTTTATAACTCAATTTTCAACTGGTCTGCTAAGCTCACATTTTACCACTACAACAGAGATGTCCTCTCCTATGTGAAGCACTTTGTCTAGTTTATTAACACTGTTGAACCCTCAAGCATTTTTCATAAACATACTCTAAAGAACAGAAGAAAAGCGAGAAGAAATAAATAAAAAATAACATAATCTCATAGAAAAAAAATGCAGAATTGGGAATAAATTCCACATTGCTTGAATTCTTGTTTTCTGTACTACTTGATGTTTTTCCTGTACTTTATTATTCTCTCAAGAGATTAAAATGCCTTCAGTCCTCTATGTACTTCTATTCAAGGTGGTTTTCTGGGAGGAGGTACAGAAAATAATACAGAATGAAACAGGTGAAAGCAAAACTAGCTGGCTTGCTTTCTGTTGTTTCTTATACATGAATTTGGAAGCTTAAGAACATTTTACATTTGGAGTATTTTTACAGTAAGATTAAACCTAAGGTGAAGACAAACAAGATTAAATTGATACACAGAAACTAAATAAACAGCAGATGCCACCAGAGAATCCTAGCAGAGGTACTGCTGAACACTTCCAGTCCTTCTTAAGTACGAGAACAACCCAAGTACATGAATGATTTTTTTCTGGCATAATTTCAACAATTCAAGGAGTTAAGTTGCTTAAGCTTTCCATGAAAGTCCTAAATATTTTCTGCCTTATACTAACTCACAAACATACTTTCACAGAACTACATTACTTCCATAAACCACTTGTATTAATACCTATGAAGAGAAGGAAGGAAAAAAAAATCAGCTTTCAGGGATCATTATATTTGTTAGCAATTCATTAAATAAGAACTCCTTTACCAACAAAAATGCTCCAGACAGCAAACCCTCCCTCTACACAGCAAAAAAGCTCTCTCCAAAGAAACCCCCAAAGTCAGAAATACCACAACCTTCTCCAAAGAAAAAAACCCCAACTACCAAAAAACCCCAACAACAAAAACAACCTACATCCCCACCCCCTCTTAAAACCAAAAACCAATCAAAACCTCACCTACCAGAGAATGAGCCTCTAGCAAGTTTTGTGTGGTTTTGTTTGGGTTTTTTGGGGGGCTTTGTTATGGTTTTTGGTGCTTTTTTTTAAATTCTGAAATGAATGTATTTTCCTTCCAAGGAAGTTCATAACCCAGCAAAAATTCCCTTCTTTGGTTTAGGAAAAAAGTCTTAATACTAACTAGGAGACACTTCTCTGAAAAACTGAAAGACATTCCATCAAATGATTAAGCACTAAATTGAAAGGAACAAGTCTTGGAAAAATCTATTTATCTACATAATGCCTTTCTTATGCCAAGTCATAATCCCCATTTAATCTCATATTACCTTAATAATATATATGTGAAAACAGTTCATTTAATATCAAGCCCTTTTTCTTGCCCTCTGTCCTCCAAAACTTGTTGATTGTATAAAAAACATAGAAATAGAGAATGTGATGCATGTTATTTGCAAGAGTCAATCTGTTCTACTACCTTGAAACAGAAAGAATTGAAGCTGACCTGTTTTTGCAATGAAGGAAAGCAGCACTGATACATTTCTAGACCATGGCAACCATAATCTGCACAATCAGTTTAAGAAAAAACACAAGTAACAAGTAGCCATTGAAATTTAACACTCTTGTTAATATATGAATAATAAAAATGTTTTCTAACATATACAAAACTTCTGAACAGAATTTCCTTGCTTTCAGGTCAATCTCTACTTCCATTACAGGTAAGATGATTAACAAAACCTTGCAGGGGAAGCTGATCAGTACAGTTATCTGCTGCTGAAATAGTTCAAACTGTTTTTTTTTTTTTAATTCTCAACAGAAGTGTTTCAATATGGTCTCTTTAATAGCCAAAATTAAAGACAGATTTTTATTCCAAAGCAGAATAACCCTCCCTCACAAGTAATTATTAAAAGCAACAGCCAAGCCACTGTGGAACAGAAAAAGCAACATTTTCATTTAAGAGAAGTGAAGTAGGACCAAAATAGCTAAACATCCAACATAACAAAGGGAACTTCAAATCTTTATGTAGTTTTCATATGTTCTCTGTTCAATTATTAAGCACACTCCATGAATTCCCTAGGAGCATTACATACACTTAATCCTTTTTCCTCTAAATATATATACATTTGGCAAAACATGTTCCTAGAAATTAAAAAAAAATTATTTCTGCTGCCTCTGACACACAGGCTTGAAAGCTAGGAGTCCATTATGAAATGGACTCTCCTGTATGGGGTAGAGGAAAGAATGTATCTTCCAACTAGTTTGTTCTCATAAATATGGGTCTACCAGTCTAAATTAAATTTCAAAGTCAGGCCTACTTTCATGGTATCCTTCAAAGTCTACAACCTTGATAATTGCGTAAAAATCAAAATTTGTTAAACTAAATTTTCTCTGAGATTAAATCTGGCAAGTTGCTTCTGTTTGATGCTGAAGGCAATGTAAGTGCTTAGTTAATACCAAATATAGTATGACAATTACCTTAAACCTGAGGATTAGTTTGTCCTTGTGCACAAAGGTCAAAATCATTATGTTCTGTATTAAATGCCACAATTATAAACACAAATTAATATTCTGAAGACTTGTTCATCCTGGCTCTGGTTAACAGTTTTACTAGAAAATCAGTATTATATGCTGTGATGTTTAGTCACATGAATTTGCAATCTTCATGTAACATTTATGTGACCTACCAGTACTCACAGTACACAATGCTAGTAACATGAGAGGCAGTGCAGAACAGGGCTGATGGAAGATGCTGCAGCTCCTGAAACTGGCAAATGTTTATGGTAAAACTATAGCACAAAATTTCAATGCATATTCCTGTGAGAACGGATCTATTTAGAGCTTTTCTAGATAGAACTTAATAAAATCTTGATCTTAAAATCTTAACTAGATTTTAAAAAAAGGCACTCTATTAAGTCTTACTAATTTCTGATTCTCAGATAACATTGTAACTACTGCTTTACATCCTTAATGCAAAGGTGTCTTACTAGGCATATGGAATGTATTTTGCACTTTTTTTATACCTTTTATTAGTTACATTTATTTCTAGTAGTCTAGAGAAACTACACCTGCACAGAATCACAGAATCAATTAGGCTGGAAAAGACATATGAGGTAGAGTTGAACCTTTGACAGAACACCATCTTGTCAACTAGACCATGGCACTGAGTGCCACATCTAGTCATTTCTTGAACACCTCCAGGGATGGTGAATCTACCACCACCCTGGGAAGTCCGTTCCCATGCTTAATAATCCCTTCTGTGCAGAAATTCCTCCTGTTGTCCAACTTGAACCTCCCTTGGCACAGCTTGAGGCTATGTTGCACTTGGACACGGAACGAAAGAGATGGACGCTAGCTCTGTTAGGGTCAAAATGCCAAACCCCCTCAGGGGCTCAAGTTTATTTATATCCTTTGGAGAATACCCATGGATTGGAAGATGAAGTTACCACCTTCAAATCATACTGGTCAAAGGAAAAATCCATCAAACGTCTCCGCCTTGGGAGAAAGAATGAAAACAAACTAGATCGGTTAGCAAAACATGGCTATGTTTACAGAAAGTATGTGAGAATTCTTATCTACAGCATTAAAACATGAAAGCACTGAAAACTCAGGGTGACAAGGCTATGTCTTCATCTTGTTACTAACTGCCTGTGAGAAGAGGCCAATCCCCACTTTGCTGTAATCTCCTTTCAGGTAGTTCCAGAGAGCAATATGGTCACCCCTGAGCCTCCTTTTCTCCATGTTAAACAACCCCAGCTCCCTCAGCTGTCTCTCAATAGGACTTACCCTCTAGACCCTTTGCCAGCTTCACTGCCCTTCTCTGGACTCACTCCATCACCTCAATGTCTGTCTTGCAGTGAGGGGTCCAGAACCGGACACAGGACTTGAGGTGTGGTGTCGCCAGTGCCAAGTGCAGGGGGACAATCACTTGTCCAACGCCTTGGTCCTTCTGGTCACACTGTTCTCAATATAAGTCTGGATGCCACTGACCTTCTTGGCCAACTGGGCCCACACTGGCTCATGTTCAGTTGGCTATAGACCAGCACCTTTGGGTCTTTTCTGTTGGGCCGCTTTCCAACCATTCTTCCTCCAGCATGTAGCACTGTGTGGGGTTGTTGTGACTGAAGTGTAAGGACCTGGACCTTGGCCTTGGTGAACCTCATGCATTGGGCCTCAGTCTGTCTATCTGTCTGTCTATCCTGTCCAGATCCTTTGCCCTCCAGATCAGCACTCCCACCCAACTTGATGGATTACAGGGGGTCTGTTCCGCTCCCTGGCCCTGTCTACCAGCTCATGGGGCTGGTTGCCCTGAAGATACTGGTCTTTTGAAATTTGAGGCAAAGAAGGTATTAAGTACCTCATCCTCTTCCTCGGTCACAGTGTTCCCCCTCCACATCCAGCAGAGAATGGAGATTTCCCATGGCTCTTCTTTTGATGTTAATGTATTTATAAAAGGTTCTTCTTACAGCAGTGGCCAGATTGAATTCTAGTTGAGCTTTCGACTTTCTAAGTTTCTTTCTACACGACTTAACAACATCCCTGTACTCTTCCTGAGTCTTAAGCCTCTTTTTATTTCTTCCCTGAGTTCCTGCAAAAGCTCCCTGCTCAGCAAGGCCTGCTGGCTCATCTTTCAGCACAAGGGGGATGGCCTGCTCCTGCACCTTTAAGATTGCTTTCTTAAAAGTATTTCTTTCTAGGTTTCCTGGACCTTTCTGTTATTAAGGACTGCTTCTCAATGGATTCTCCAAACCAGTGTCCTGAATAGGCCAAAATCCACCCTCAGGAAGTCCAAGGTAGATATTTTGTTGACACCTTTCCTTACCTCACCAAGAATCAAAACCCATCATTTCAGGGTCACTGTGCCCAAGACAGCCTCCAACCACCACATCTCCCACCAGCCCTTCTCTTTTTGTAAACAGCACGTCCAGCGTGGCAGCACCCCAGTAGGCTCACCAGCTATGTCTGGAAGTTCTCTTCCACACACTCCAGGAACCTCCTAGACTGCCTTCTCTCTAATGTGTTGCGTTTCCAGCAGACATCTGGCAAAGTTAAGTCTCCCACAAGAAAATGGCTAGCAATCGTGAAACATTAGCCAGCTGCTCACAGACTAGTTCATCTCCCTCTTCATCCTGGCTGGATGGCCTATAACAGACTCCTAATCAGGATATCTGCCTTGCTAGCATTCCCCCTGATTCTTATAGAGGTTCAATCTTATAATCCATACAATCAAAACACTCCCTAATGTAAACAGGCACCCCACTGCCTCTCTTTCCTTGCTTGTTTGAAGAGCTTGTAGCCTTCCATTGCAGCACTCCAGTCATGTAAGTCATCCCACCACATTTCTCTGATGGCAACTACATCATATCCTACTGCACACCACATAGCATTTCTATTCAATAACGTGAAGAATCAAACAAAATTCAAAGTCTACACTGAAATACCTTTAGAAATAAGCTCTAATTAAATTGATCTCAACTACAGCATATCAAAATTTTAAGTCACCTAATGACTGTACAAATAGCTTGTAACACACTTTATGATTCTGGAATTATGGCTTACAAGACAGTAAAAGAACAGAAGGATGTTAATTCATTCCATAGTTTCTATAAAAACAATCCTCTTACTCTCTGTTACATTCCAGACTGACTGTTCAAAGCTAAGCCAAAGAAAAGAAATAAAACATCCAATCAATGTTTTATGATTAATCATTTTGTTTAATGATACTATGAATCGTCTTTTCAAAACCATTCAATCTGCCAGTTGCCTTTATCTGTGGTTTTTATGTGTTTGTCTACATATAACACTGCTCCTGCCTGCCCTTGTATTTATGTATATTATGAGCCCTTCAATAGAGTTGACTAAGATTCTGCTTAACTAGTGATTAATTTAAAAAAAAGTTAAAAAAGAAAAATTAAATACAAGTTTTTATTCTGTTAAAAATATTTGAAACAAATTTCTTAAGAGAAAGAGTGTATAATAAAATACACACAAGCATTTCCTGTAACAATGAACAAGGGGAGTCTTCAGCCTAACTCAGATCTCTTGGAATCTCCAGCTATGTACACTTTCACAATAATGACCTGCAATGCTGTCCACAGCCTCCACAGTCCTGTACACTCCAAACTTCTATCACTTCTACCATGTTCTTCAGTAACAGTCCTGTTTTCTAAAGGTACAGGAATAGAAATTTCATAGGAGCATGAAAAGTAATAAAATCAGGTTTACTGTTTGTTTTGACAGCATTCCTGATAATCAATATAGTACAATCCTTTTAGAAAAATCATTCAATATACTTGTATCCAATATTTAGAAAAAGAAATGTGAGCATTTTAAAGCTATAAAAACAATCTATGCTAGCTTTAATTGTTTTATACTTCCTAATTCACTAGGCATCCACCTTAGTCTACTCATGCTAGATATACTTCAATATTTTGATCAGCGTAGAAAATCCACCCACACTATTTAAAAAAAAATGACTATTCATTTCAATTGGTAAAAGAACTTCTTTTTTCTAAAATGGGAATGCAATTTATGAAGAGGAGAAAACAAATCTACTTCCTTTTAGTCAATAACATAGGTGGTTGCAATAAATTTAGGTACACCCTTTTAAGATACCAAGTAAAACTAACATACTATTCTGCTATGCTGTGTATTCTATTGAAAAAAAAGTTGAAACAACAGTCAAATATTTTCTTTGCCATGAATTTTTAACCTGAAGTCTTATCTCAATTTGACTTCAATTTTATAGTCAACCCCCTGACCAGTTATCAGCTGGGTATCTTTCTGACCAAGTAGGTGTACCAGTAACAAGTTTGGTATTATACAGTATCATGTAAGTCTGCACTGAAATGGAAAGCAGCAAGGAAGTCTGGTTCATATAGTCCTTTAAATAGTAACTATATAGTTCTACTGAACTCATTTATCTAATGGCATGTTACTCAAGAATATAAGAATACATTTTCCTTAATGTTTTTTTTCAAGCCAAATTTAACTACAGACCTGACTTTCACTTGGAAAGAAAGAGATGAGAAATAGCTAAGACATTAGAATGTAAAAAAGAGGGAAAAAATTACACATATTTTATCATTCCTTCATTTCCATTGGAAGGCCACCTATGTAATGATTTTAAATTAAAAAGTAAAGGAATTATTACACTCATTAGAAAAAACAGCCAATTATGTACACTGCACATATTAAAGCCAAAGTTAATTTGCTGGCATCAAGGATCGCTAACCATACACCAAGTCCAAAACCAAAAAGCTCCTAATTAATGCCAAAACCCTGAAAAAATAGGTCTGAGCTACTCTTCTGTATGATAGCAGCCTGAAATCCACAATTCATGGTGCTGCTTTTTTCCATTTACTTGCTGCAGAAACTATTTAATGCACACCGTTGCATATGCAATATTAATAGCAGTTGAACTTGGAAATATATTCTTTCTGACTGCTAGCATTAAAATTAACCAGGAGAGTGGGTGGCTTAAAAATTGTCAGATTCCTGAGTTTAAAAGCCAGACTTTTTCATGGTGAACTTATTTAAAAGCCTTACCCTGTCCTCATTACTCCATGAATGCTGTGCAGGTTAAATGCATAGCACAAGTACTAGATGGACTGCTTTGCTATTTTTTCCGCCCGTATTTGACATCTCTGTAGCAATTTCACAGGTCTAAATCTATACTGTTCGTGAAAAATTATACAGGCTATATGAAGAAGTTTGACAATTGCACCTGTAGACTTTTTTAGTATATTGGTTTTTTTCTTTCAAACAGGGAAGGCCTCTCCTCCCAACTTCCTAGAACATCCAGATGTTAATTCACAACAAGAAAGATGATGGAGAAGTTCAATTTCCTTGTCTGAAATGCAACTCAATCACAGATACTCAAATCTTGTTTCACCTTCAGCAAAACAAGAAAAAAGCTTCTATTTCGCTGTTACTTTCAAGTGCTGTTAGGAAGAATTCACCCAATAAATGTTTACATGCACTTCTTGATAGCAGGAACAAATTCTGATTTCAAGTTAATGTCATGGTTTCTTTCTAATTCCAAGGAAGATGAACATTTAGTCTACAAAACATAAACCCCAAGTATTATTGTGATAATGAAGTTTCAATTTTTTTGTTATTGTTACTAATGCATATATGGGGAATTATTGCAGAGACTTAAGAGTCCCTCTAAAAACTATTAATCTTCCGGATGCAAAAACATTACTTGTTTCTGCTCTCCCAAAGCTTTTGGGTTGTTTGGGTTTTTAGGGTTTTTTGCCTTTTTTTTTTCCAGGAAATAGTACTCACTATTACGAAGCTGAGTAATCATGAAATAGATAAGAAACAAGTGATGAAGTTGTACCAATATGATAGTTTAATACTTCATGATCTTCTGTTTCTGTGGTAACAACAGAAATGTTTCACCATAGAACCTATGGAGAAAAAATTCAAAGATGTACTACAGCTGTAACACCTTGCTTTAAAAGTGCAAACTAAGAGGAACAAATCCATGCTCAATACAAGATTAAGTGCTATCTTCTCCTAAGCTTTTTTGACCACATTTATTTTATATTTCCAGTTTTCCATTACATAGTTACTTGAGACCATCTTGTGTTTAATGAAATTTCTACCAAACGAGTATAGTAGTTTGACAAAAATGGTGATTTTTAAAAATTTTATGATAGGCTCATAATACCTTAAAAGGAATATGATTTTTGAATGACAAAACTGCAGGGATAATTTTAAAATAATGTTTTAAAACCACCTACAAATACACCAGCTAAGTAAAAACAATTAAGTAATTTATATTCTCAACAGGATTCTTTTTAACACAGTATTTGTCCTGAAAATTATATGCTCAATCTAAAATGTCTCTAAATCCCATCTGATGAGTTGGATGATGTCACCACACACGAACTGATGCAAAATTGCTTCATTTGTAAGAAATATTTACTAAACTATTGAACAGCAACCCACGACCACTAAACTTCATCAGAAACTACGTCTCACTAAAACATTATGCATTAATGTTTTATAAAGTGCTTATCATTAAACTATTTCAATCCACTGACTTAAACCAGTGGCTGCAGTATGAACTAGTGAACAGTCAAATATTTGGGATAGATTAGAAGAGTTGGTGTCAATCCTTTCTGGGTTTTACAACAGGCTGAAAGTCAGTATATGTCATTATAACTCAGCTTCCTATTGAATTTCCCAATAGAAATACCTCAAGAGAAAAAAATCCTTAGGCCTGATGGTAAAAATAAGCCTTTTGTTTTGAAATGTAAATTACCTGTTATTTCATTATTGCCTACTTCAGTGGAATCAAATTATCAAAACTTGGAAAAGCTACATGTTGAATTTTCAGTTTAAAAAGTCCCTCATTACCCAAAGTTTAGCACCAAAATCCTGAAACGTATATTAAGATCCAAAGCTATGAATACTACACTATCTTGTGCATATACAAAATAACATAAAGAGAAAAGGATGAGGTAAGTAGTATATATTTCAGAAAGTTGCTTATACTGTCAATCTGAAGTCTAGTAATGATCTTCAGGGAAAACAAGGGCAGTTCAAACTGTCTTTCAGTTCTCTCCTATAATTCTTCTTTCTAACTCCAGCAGAAACATCCCTTGAGAAATGCTGTTTTTAAGGAATAGCTAATTAATATATTCATACTACATTTTATACTCACAAAAAAATAGATTCTTAACTTTAATAAAAATTTCTAAATTCGTAATATTTTCTCCCCCAGTAGAATACATTTTAACTGTCCAGTATTAAAAAATGTACGGGTTGAAGGCCATGGTTTGTTTTCAGTGTCTTCAATTTTTTGGTTTCTTGATAGAAGTATTAATTTTAATGTACTCAGCCCTTCAACTGGAAGGCTCATGAAAAGTACGAAGGTGTCTGATTGTACTTTCATCAATGTCAACAACATTTTAGCTGAGTATAGATAGAGAAAGTGTATAGAGTTGAGTACAGATAACCTATTTTTCTCCATCTTTTTCTTGAAAACATTTCCTACAAAGATACATCAATACCTGGAAAGGCACAATTTCAACCATATAATTTCCCCTATAAAACTCCCCAAAAATTCTGACTCAGGTGGGCAAACGCTTTCTGAAAAAGACTTCATCCACAGTAAAGCTATGTCCTTCAACTATAGCACAGGCTTTCACGACAAATTAATTGAAGTGTATCTGCTTCTTTACCACTGTTACAGTGACATTCTGACTGAGTTGAATTTTTGATGTGCAAGGGGCGGGGCATGGATAGAGGAGGACTGCAGCTGGAGTGGGTTTTGACTTTAGCGTAATGCTGAGAAACACAATAGGAAGGCAAATGCACACTGACCACCAAAACAAAGTGTCCTGTATAACTTAAAATGTTATTGTATTCCATATCTACCTGTGCCCAAAATTGTTACTGTCTCTTTAAGACCCTGAGCCCAGAAAATGGAACAGTCCGGCAGAGGCCGGGGGATTGCCCCGGGCTTTTTAAAAGTCAGAGTTGCCCAACCAGACCTCTCTCTTGCCTCGCAGCTCTTCTCAAAGCAGAGGCTTCCCTACTGGGTTTTCTTCTGTTTCTTTTCAGAGGAGGTTTTTCCCAGCGTTTTTTTTTCTGAGAGGGTGCATTTCACAGTCATGGACTGCCTCAGGCCAGATTCTGTGAGTGCCTATCTGCAGCCGTGGCATCGCGCCAAGAGGAGCGTAGCGGGCCCGCTCTCTGCAGTCACCCCAGCCCACCACCAATGCCTAGGGCCAGTGAGAAGGCACAGAGTCCAAATCACCCCAGCCAGCTGTCTTCTGCTGAAAGAAAAGTGAACTTCCTCTGCGAGTTCCAGCCCTTGACCAAGTACCAGTTGCTGGAGTGTGCCAGCCACATTCACTGATGGAGCTGCTGCAGCCAGAGAGATAAGGGGGGGGACAAGGCAGGGAGGCAGCTGCCACCATTTTCCCTTCGTCTCCCTACCCGTGTTTCCCTGTGGAGGGCACCCTCTTGGAGAAGGGGTCATTCTGCCATTTTGAGTTTCTCATACGTTCCCAGGGAGTCCTCGAGATTTCAGCAATTTTTTAACTAGTTATTACTGTTATTCTTTCCTGTTGCTGTTTCATTTTTTTAGTAAAGTGTTATTTTTTCACTTATATCTACTTGTATTCATTTCTCCTTATTGCTGGAAAGGGATTGGTTAAAACTAGAGGAGATAACTCCTTTTAGAGTGTCTTCCTTAAAATTGTCTTAAACCAATACCCAAAGAAAAGAATTCTTACCTGGCTTCACCTAGGCAGGCATACTTGGACATTACTGCAAAGAAAGCACTGAAAATGTGATGGAGTAACTATTACCCCAAAATGAGGTTTTGTGTAGGTAGGTTTGATCCAAAATCCATTTTAAATGCAGCATCTCTCCGCTCCTCAGCTAATTTCTGCAGATACTATCTTCCTACTTTTTTTTCAAAAGATGGGCATAATTTTCTTTTTATCTGCTTTTAAATAACGTAACTTCCAATGCCTTGATCTCTACAAGTTTTGCTCATTATTCTTCAAAGCACAGCTCGAATAAAACTGATTTCTCTGGCAGTATTTACCATTTTTCCCACTGATTTAGCTTAAAGGAATAATACTGACAGCCCAATAATGTTTCTAGATTTTGCAAATACTTAAGATAAAGGTAAAAAGCATCATCTGCAAAAATAGACTCAGCTAGTACAGTTTATCTAAATAGTGCACTCTTAGCACAAATACTCTTTAGCAGTGAAAGACAGTGAGAGATAAGAAAGAGAGATATTAGGTATCATGCTATTCCATATAAACACCTGATTTTCTCTTATCTACCTCCTTGTTATCTGCTAGCTGCAGAAGAAATATGCAACCTTTTTGAATTATCTAAGCAACTGAGTAAGAAAGGTGTCAGGTAGGTACTAGAGTGATCAATATCACACCAAATGAATACAGTATGGAAAGGTGGAAACCTTCACACAGACTAGAACATATTCTTGCACAAGAAGTCTGGAGGGAGCTCCATTTTATATGCTGCTGTTATCTCAAAGGGGCTAGTTTAGTTTTGAAAATGAGAGGTAACATAACATTATTTTTCATGTTTGACATTAAACACTAGCTGTTCTTATGCAGCTCAGCCTTAGAATCAAGTCTTAAATACTGATTAGGATCAAAGTGTTGAAAGTGCTAATTGAGCTGCCAAAGATACAATGCTCACAATTAAAAGATATCTTCACTTGGTTAATGGCCAGATCCATAGCTGGAATAAAGTTGCAATGCCAGCTGACGATCTGAGCCAGTTCCACTCTGAAATGCAGTACTGCATTTCTTTCTTATTCATTGGAAGATACTATCGTGACTCTTACATCGCAGTCTGATAACTGACCTCAGACAGTGGCTCTTATATGGGGAGTATTGTTTTCTTCTTTTCTCAGTGGCACTGATCCTGCCACAATCTAAACATTAAATATCCAGATTCAATTTTCAACAGAAACATCCTTCAGCCGTGATGTGCAACTCTTCCTGTTGATATGCAACGCCCAATTACTTACAGATACGTACCATTTTTTTTACTTGCCTATTGAATTCTAAGAGAAATGGAAATACAGCCTTGCCGTGGCTGCATTTTGCATATTAGAAGGTACATTATTAAGCTCAGTACTAAGTCGATGAGTGCTGGTATTTCCCCTACTCATATTTATGCAGAGGGCTAGCAATATCCTATTAATCACTCTGAGCAGAAAATATTAATAAAAACAAAAGGAAAGCAACTTCTAAAACGAAGGCTAAAAGTATTCAAGTAATAAATAAACTAGAGTTGTTAAGGGTGTACCTGGGCCACTAGGTGTCTTGAAACTACTATAACACCCATTCAGTACCCATTAAGGTACTGAATTAAGGGCAACATTAAGGTACCCATTAAGGGCAAAATTTTCACAAATATCATTCAGAAAATAAAAAGAAAATCCACAAGCTTGGAAGAATAATGCCTTTTATTTCCCAGAATAAGATGACTCTCAGAGAAATAGAAAAGGAAGAGAAGTCAGAAAGCTTTGTATACCTGAGAGCTCTTATGTGTTTGGCAATAGGATGCCATAAAGTTGGGACAGTTAATTCTTGTACTCCTTATACAAATAAAAAGTTATAAAATTGCTGAAGAACAGTATCCTTCAGCATACAAAACGTTAGAAGTAAAATGGTAAGAGGGCAAAGCCTGAAAGAATATTTCCATAACAGAAGTGACAAAATCTTGTATCAAATCTTGTATCTTGTATCGCTTTTCTCCTCATTGCCCCAAAACTAAGTAAACAAGATGCATGAACTTTTTCCATAGAACTCCAGAGTAAATATGCTAGCAGCTTGTGAAACAAGAAACCTGTTGACCAAAAAAAAAAAGACAGATCTATATATTATGCATTCCACCGTTATTGTTGTTCCACGGACTTTGAAGTGGTTTTTCCACCTAAATCAAGTTCTATATATTAATTTCAACACAGGCTTTTGGAAGAAGAAAATAAAGGAAAGAAAACAGGAAAAGAAATCTTCCCACTTTTCTCCTCCACACAAATAAAAATTTGAAGCCCAGTATATGCCACTTCATTTGCTACCAATTATCTTGACTGAAAACTATGCTGCAAGTCAATGAAATGATGGTAAAAGAATGAACACTCTTCTTTCACATTATCACAGAATGGGTAAGGTTGGAAGAGACCACAGTAGGTCATCCAGTCCAACCTTCCTGCTCAAGCAGGGTCATCCTAGAGTACATAGCACAGGACCATGTCCAGAGGTTCTTCAATGTCTAGTGAGGGGGACTCCACAAGCTGTCTGGGCCACCTGTTCCAGAGCACAGTCACCTGCACAGTAAAGAAGTTCTTCCTCATATTCAGGTGAAACATAAAAGCACTGGAGGTCTAAAAAGATTCATATCTTTCTTTAAAGAAGATTTGGAAAGTTACCTGCCATGCAAACTCTGCAAAAGCTCCAGAGCCTGTTAAGAAGAGAGACTTTGCAAAAGCACCCACTGTTTAACATCCCTACGGGTGTTACTTGGAACAACTTCAGGATGTGTCAGATGCTGCTGCAACAGGTTATACTGATAACTGGACCACGAAGAAACACACACCAAGATTACCAACAGCTGAGTGAGAAGTTAACAATACACCAGTTGCTAAAGTTTCTCTTTCAGCAGTGTGACCTATGCCATAATGACAGGAACTAATGGCCATCGTCAGCATAAATATAGAATTCTGTTGAAATACAAGGAATTTAGAGAAAGTCAACATCTTTTTATACACTGAAATGCAAGACTGTCCAGCTGAAAGACTGCAAAAGCAGAAGATGGCAGAATAGTTCCAGGTTAATATATTTGCCAGAAACAATGCTTCTCTCCAATATAGTTTCTTGTATTTGAAGGAAGTGGAGTGATATAAAAAAATAAAACCCAATGTTATCTGTAGAAATAATTTGGTATTTTTGTCTGCAAAAGTATAGCCAAATTTGATGCCTTAGCTGTTGAAAAAAAGATTCAGCTGTTTGAAGTATTTAATTCTGTAGAAGCAGAAGTATATATAAAAAATACACCAATGAAATTGATTACAATTTTGCAATTCCTAATTTCTTTTTATCAGCATCTGCAATGATGTTTTGGTATCTACTCCAGATGAGGAGACTTTCTTACTGTCACTCCTTTTTCATTAGATTAACAAGAATCAGGTAGGAGTTCTCTCCATCCTCATTAGTGTGTCATTAGTAATGAGCACTCAGATTTCCACACATACACAGATACACTATCTATAAAACAGTGTTATCTATAGAACCCCAGAAGATCTACCCTGAAGTTAGCACTAGGTATATATAATTTATGAAGTTTAAAATATATGGAGCACAGACATCTGTAGCACAAGAAGAACCTGTTCTATTGCCCAAAAATTGAAGGGCAAGTGCTAGGTTTTTTACTGCTTTCTTATTAGCAGACTTTTAAGACACATTTTAAAAACACTTTTAAGCTTCTATTTTAAAGAATTAAAGCTACGTCAATACTATAATTTTTAAGTCCTGAACAGTAACAAGAGCCTAACAAGTCTCCTTCCCTCCAATATTTTCTCTCTACACAAACAGCATTTTTTAAAATGTTTGTTTAGAAAGAGCAGCATCCAGATACAGTTAGCCTCTGGTAAGATACAGGTAAATAGCATGTCTCGAGAATAGCATCAATATTTCAACTTACTCATTCACTACATAATGTCCCTTTTTATCTACCTCCTTCTAACAGGTATTGAAATTAGCCTCTTTTCCCTTCACCCTCCTTTGATATTTTATCTCATCCTATCAGGTCCCAGAATGGCTCTGGCAGTTTCACAAATCTTTGTAAAGTGATTTTTCTCAATGGTTTCCTTGAAAATCAGGTGGCTGGGGGGATCGCTCAGATATGTATGTTTGTTTCCAGCTTACTCACCAGCTGAATTTCTGAAAACACATCTACTTATTTCTCCAAATGGGTCCTTGCAAATATTCACAAGAACAAAGAATCTGTTATAGATACTGAATATTCTTCTACAGGAATGGCACAAGCTACCTTAAGGATCATTTAATTCCCTAGAACATGGAAAGATTTAAGGCAGATTAAATTATTCCATACTGCTTCCAAGGTAACATAAGGTTTCATCTAGTGTGATAAAAACTTCCATGTTCCTGTAATTACTGAATATTATCGGGAACAGTTTTCCATTACATGTAAAAGTACCATTTTAACATGTGACATTACCAGCAAGATTAAGCAGCAAAGAAACATATGATGTGAGTGAACATTTAAATATTTAAACCTGACTGCAGTATCACCTTCTGTACATCGCCTGTTTGATGGGAATGGCTTAAACATTTACAATTACATTTTATAAGCCAGGGATGCAGCAGTCATCTCATACAAAGGAAACAGATATTCCTTAAACCCTTAGTTCTGGTATACATGTCCTGTATATCTTCCTAGCTATTTTCAGAAGCTATTTAAATTTTGTCGGTTTAGGGACATATGAAACTGACAATACTACGCACTAGGACAGTAAAACAGATAGAAATGCAAGTTTTTTCTGAGTCAAATGGACTATTATTTCTTTAAAACTGATCTTACTATTTAGTTTTTACAGCATTTTAATTCTTTCTGTGCCCAGGAACAGATAACAATCTGCCCTTGTGCCAAAGGAGCTTCAGCTGAGTCAAAATTAGGGAAAGAACTAGGATGTTTGAAACAGAAACAGAGTTAAAGAAATACATTAAATTAAATTAAATGTCTGCTTTCATAAACTTTCTTGAGCCAAATAAAGCATATCTATATACTGAAGAGCAGACAGTGGTTTTACAAGTAAACAAAAAAGCAGATGAGTCTCTATTCACTGTCTATGCACTTGAGGACAGTGGTTTTTTTCATATATGAATGCATATATATTCATATATGAATGCAGTGATCTCACAGAAAGAGGTATTTGAGACTGATTTTCCACCAAATTAAATTGCATAGGCTGCACTGATTGCAACATTAAATATGCTTAATGAAGGAAACAGAAGGAAAGCAGCAATGCTGTAATGGGTTCTGACCCCTCCTCATTTCGTTGTCATTGAGGCACCATGGTTACAGATTAATCACCCAAGCCTTACCCTCCGTGTTAAGCCAAATAATCTTATTCCTCAACTGAGGGTAAAATGAAGACAGCTGCAAGGCTAAACTTTCTAAAAGAGGTCAGGATGGAGTCTTAACAATCACGACTATTTGGTATCCCCCATACCCATCAGCACCTAGAGAACAGTCTACGTTTCAAAGAATATAGCTCTTGTTTACATTCAGATTTTCAAAAGGTTAATGCAGTCAACCAGCTGTCCCCTTCTGAAATTCAAAAGTCATCAGATTAGACTCTTTCAGCTCACTTGAAAGAAAATCCATTGCAGATTATAGGTATTAAGCCTCTCAAAAATATCTGGTCCCATGGCAAATGTTGGATCCCTTCACAGAAGGGGGAAGAAAACATATCAAAACCAACAAAAAATCAACAGTACCTATTTTCAGAGAAGGAAATGCCAGGACCTTCTGTACTGTCTGTAGAACAGAGGGGTAGTAGTACAGCAGGACTGATGGACTATGCCAGCCATTGATAAGTACTAAGAATAGAGTGGCTATTTGGGAATTTTGGCACTGAAAATAACAATTAATTATTGACTTACTAGTTTCAGCATAGCATCTCAAAGGTTCAGCTACTAAACACTTAAACATAGTTCTTTGATTTGCACCCTTGCCAAATTTCACCCCATCCTGAAAAATATTTCTTAACAAAAAAACCTAAGTGAAGCAGTATAAAAATTGATTTTTGTTCTTCCTTTTCAAGAGAGACAGTCTCTCTTTGCACATCGAGCATACATTTCATTACTCTGCCTCAGGAGGAAGAAACTTCCTTAACAATCTAATGCTACCCAGAGCACAGCTGCTGCTTTTCAGTCTTGTCAGCTCAATTTTTCCACTTTTTTTTCTTTTCTCTTCCACATTTCAGTAAAATCTCAGGTTTTTTTCTCATGTTTATTGACACAGATTAGCCTGAAACACATGGCTGCAAAATCATTCAAACATTATGAGGATGACATATATAAGGTGGGCATCGCGTAATTGCTGGGCTTATTGCTACTCTTGGTTCACCAAGCAATTCTGAGGTACAAAGTCAGAGCTCCTACTTCAATAGTCATTTAATATCAACAAAAACACAGAATCACCTGAAGAAGCGTATCAAGTATAGAGAATTCAACAATATAAAGCATGACTAAACTATTTTGTTTTACACTTACACCAGGTAATTTGTCTCCTCTCCCACTACCAAAACAAGTTATATAAACACCCACAAAACTACTGATAATTTGTTTATGTGTCATTTCACTATGGTGAAATTACAGAGACTGGGTCCCACCATAAATCCCTCTTTGCCTTGTTGTTGCATAGAAGGTGTTTTGATGCTGTCAAAGCAAGAGCGTAGCAGCAATGTCATGGGTAGAAGTGTGATGGCCTGAAAGACTTTCATATGGAGACATTAGAAAGATATTCTGCTGCAGTTCCATCTGCAACTAAAAGGGAAAGGTGTTAGTTCTGCAATTAGATGTGACTCAGCAAATACGTGCTCCATTTTCTAAGTGCTTCAATTTGTCCGAAGTAGGTTTACTTTGTTTTTCAACCAGCTTCTACTTTCACAGTTGGCAAATGCAAAGAAAACCTACCTACTTCCTGCAAGGAAACTGACCACAAATTGACCAAATATGACCATTCATAAATAACAACAGGAATACATAAATAGCTGGAAAAATAAACACTTTGGGTAATATACACTAGCTGGCAGCAAACGAGTCTTTTCTTCCTAAGACAGCACATGAAGACACACTAGAACTTTTTGACACTTATCTACTTATTTCCATAGAAGCTAGTAATCACTATCAACAAGTAAGATACCAAGAAATTCTGTACACACCTGTTTCTTCAGCTTGTAAGATTCATGTATTGATTTCTCTAATGATTGACTGAAATATTGTTTGTACCTACAAATACAGCAGAAACTTAAGAGGGAACACTACAAAAAATATTGCTAAGATAAAAACCAGTAAAAGTAAACATTAATAAACACAGGAATTACATAAAGGGTAAGATGAGTAAGTAAGGAAAGGGAGTAAAGAAAACTATAGTAGCACACAAAACCTGCCATTTGATGAAATGTCATATTTATTCTTCAGTATTTCTAAAAGGTACTTGCCCTCCAATGTGTTTGAAATAGCAAATACAACAATACACATCTTAAACCTTTGCACAATATTAAGACTGAAGGATGGTATGAAAAATCTCCATGCCTTCTGAAAAACGTATCACTTGACTTCCATATAGAGAATACGTACAATCCGACCCTTACAAGACAGATGGCACACCCATTGTGCAAAACTAGACAATGGGAAGAAACACTGCTTTGACAAGTGGCATAAATGAAATTTCTTTGTCTGCAGAGTGGTACATTGTAAGGAATACTGTCTGTGAACAGTTTTCTATTAAATGTAGAAAATAATATTGAGCTCCCAATCTCACTGAAAAAGGGATTACAATTTAGGTTAAGATATCCTTATCTTCTGTCCTTACTGTAAATTAATAAATGAGACACAGGAAAGTGTCAGCATTCTAATTTTTCTAAACACAAAGAACACAATAAAATGTCAAAAGTAACTCCATGGCAAGTCTCTTGGGCAGAAATGCATTATATATAGCATAACAAACAGAATTCCAACATCACAAAAGAATGTATTTTTAGTTTTTCTGGCCAAACTGAGACTTTCTTTATGGATTTTTAGGTTAGGTTCATGATCTTAGATATATGGAGCACCATCGATATTGCCAATGCATTTTCCTCCATTCCTTTGGCAGCAGAGTGCAAGTAGCTTCTAGTTTGCTGTGTTAGGCACTTTCTTATAAGTCATCAAAATAAAGCCATCAAAGCCATCAATTCATTCCATGAAATTATGGAGTTGCACCACTGGTTTAAACACCCATTATGCTTAAACACAGTCCACAACAAAAGCACATAATTTTCAGGTATATTACAGCCACAAGTCACATCCTAAATACTACTTCTGTACCTCAATATAAATCCTTGCAAGACATTAACCAAACAAGCATCATCATCCACATTGATAGAAATCAGAAAGCTTTCAGGGCCCAGAAAATTCAGACAACAAAACTGTGAACGCTAAGCAGGAGAAAAATGGCATTTACTGCCCCTGCATTTCTGAAAGAATTCAGAAAGCATATTAAGAACCTACGGCAAGAAAAGTATCATATTTTCTCCTAAAGAAGTAGCCTACTACCACTCTGCAGAACTAATCTTCAGTTGTGAAGAAGAGGAGGGACACTGTTGGACCTTAGTCTGGATCTCACGAGTGAGAATTGGTTCTGGCTACCTGCCAGAGAGAATGTTACAATGGCGTGGCTACAGCCAAGAGCATTAACATTCAATGAGCCTCATACTTCACTCCAAAATGTATAAAGAAGGGTTCCATCTACTCTCATATCAGTCTAAATGAAAAACAGTTAATTTCAACATCTGATTATAGCCCACTGCTTTTAAGACCAAGAAGATCTTAAAATCTAGAAACAAGGATTTTCAATTTTCTCCCACTCCATGCCAGTACAATAACATCAGGTATGTTTATCTTTTCTCAAGTCACAGGCTGAGTCATTTACACACCTTTATCTGAAAGGAGGGAAAAAATTATTTTCATATCCCTTAAAAGTAATTATCAAACCAATCAAATGTAAAGAAAATAGCTGCCTTGAAAATATATCCAAGGAAAGCTCAGCCATTCTCAAGCTTAAAAAGGAAATCCATCATTTTTTTGTCACTTCCAACAACAGACATATACCAGATCAACACCTGTACATTCATTAAGCAACTTGAAATGAGCACACTACTTTTATCCTGCTACAAACAACAGAAGATGCATTCTTCTGAAGCCACTGTATTACAGATTGCTTTGCAACATCAGTGTAAGACTAACAATGAACTGTACTTCTAGAAAAAAAATGAGCACCAGCTACTCCTCTACAATTAAAAAAAGTTCTGCCTTTCACAGCCCTGTTATTTGTACACACATTTAATGAGTTGCTGTAGTAGAAATATTACTATTGTTATTGAAGTGCATCTTGTTGGGTTTATGGTCCTGTTCTCTGCTATGAAGCATTCTACTTCAATCAAATTATTCAGTGTCTTGTAGCTTTGTCATATTTCACGTGTGGACAGAAAGGAATGCACTGTCACAAAAAAAAAAAAAAGGAAAGCTCTGTTTCACATCAGGCTTCTTCTAAGGAGTTGTACTTTTGTTGTTGTTTAGACAAAAAATTTTGGTATACAGCGTTTCAATAGTAATGTTCAAATAATATTCAGAAAACTGTCTTTTGGTTAAAAGTAGGGAGGGTCTCACTAGACAAAACCATTAACTTTCTGTAATTTTATAGGCATTTGATTCATGCTATGATTTTAGGCCAAGTTTAGAAGTTACATACAATTACGAAATAATGGTGATAGCTGTGTCTTTTCCTCTTTTTAGCAATGATATTAAATAAGAAAAGATGACGTTGCCTTAACATAGCTTAACTCATCAATTCATATTTGTTTGCAATTAGGCTTGAAGACATGCTGAGATCTTTCAAAACTATCACATGATACAAAAAAGATGGCATCACTCCACGACAAGGAACAAAAATCCATGAGTAGTCCACCTCTGCAACAAGTACTGTGTTCACTCATTTCAGCACCAATGTATGAAATAGAGTACAAACTTTTACAAAAAGAAATCATTATGATGGAAAACTCTGTCCTGCAAAGTTAATATTTTGCCTTAGCTAAGCAATTTCACACCGCAATATATTGGACCCTGCTTTTTTGCAAGCAAAACTAGTCCTGCAAACCTACTCTGTTGGGTTCAACCAATGAATTAGCCATATGTTTACAACAAGTATTAACTGCCACAGCCAGAACTGCCTTCTGCTGAAGCAGATTAAAGCATAATCTCTTTCCAGTAGATGGCATGTTGATAGCATTGCATTTTTTAAACTTCCAGTATGTGCTGTTGAAAAATTACTCTATGTTCTACACAGTAAGTTAAAAATCAAGTGACTGCTGAAGAGAGTGGCCCAGGACTTTTATAAATCTCCAACTCTACAACAGAGTTCCAGTCTCCTTCTGTAATGGGGTAATCAATCTGGTACCAAAACTCACTTTGCAACACATACTATATTTGGGTGGAGTTTTAACTGGAATTTCTCTCACATTGATCATTTTCTTCCCTCAACTACATAAGAACATAAACCATCACAGGCCACAACATAGTACTCTTATGAAAATATACACACTCCTCAGAATTATAATTTTCATAATTAGCATCCACATGCTAATTTCAACTTCTTAATATTCTTTCCGACTATTTTTTGAAAGGTGAGGAGGGGTCTGAATTTTTTTTTTTTTACAATTATCAGGAATTAGCTATGTTTCATTTCTCATACTGGTAACACTTGCTCAAGAAGATAAGGACTCACTTTTAGGGCTCTGCACTACATACCTTGACTCCCATGAATGTTAAGGCAGTTTTTCAGCTTTCCGTATCTCTTTTCAGTACAGGTTAATCTGCACAAGCTCATGCAAGATACAAACCTGCATCTGCAAAAGCTGGTTTGGTGCTTCCTCTCCATTTTAACCAATCTTCCAAGGATGCATCACTCTTTAATGAGTATAAAATTATTAATCCAAATTAATTCCCATGACTGCTAGTTTAAGTTTCCTTAGACCTTTTATTAAATCAGAAGAATTGAACCACAATATATTCCTCCAAGTGCTATATTCCAAAGCACATCAGCATGGTTCATATGGACTAGCACTGTGGAACCCCTAACCAGAAATATTACCAAAAAAAGTACCCCTCTTGTGCCAATAAAATCCCATTCTAAAGTAAGGAAGTTACTGGATAATTGAAGCAATTTCCTGATTTCTCCCTGAATTTGGCCATTTTCCCATTCAGAGATTTTCAGTTATTATTTGCCTGTGTATGTAGCTCCTGCTGTCCCTTACTTTGACTATGTAGCAGGCACATATTTTCTTTTCTTTTTACATCTCAGTGAACCATTAAGCCTTAAAACATGCAGTGCTTCTGCAAAAAGCCACTTTGATGCCCATTTTACAGGAAGAGACCAAGCATAAAGGAAAAAATCACATTTCCCTGAAAAATGTACATGCATATATCCTCCAAGAACATGCTTTATAGACTCATTAGTATTTATTATGCACTTATTTCTGTGTTACTAACACAGCAGAGAAATACCATAGTCAAAATTTGGGCTTGATTTACTCATGAGGAACTGGAAGTTGAGCAGTCTAAACAGAGCAGTGTCATAATAGATCTGCTCTGTACCCAACATTAATTTCTCATCTGTGTACATCAAGACAATGGGATAAGGTGTTTCAGCTTCATCTTTTCTTTGCTGAACATATTATACCGACAGCATAGACAATATACTATCTCTGAGCAAGTGACCAGAACACATTACCTTATCAGAACACTGCATAGTCAGAAGAGGTTTTATTTTTAAGCTGCAATAGATTTTGTTCGTATTTTCTCATACTTTCACAGAAGGGGATTCTTCTAGATTGCAGCAACTTTTTACACGTTTACTGGCATTAACATAACACTACAATATATTAACAGTAAAAAAAAAAGTAAGCCCGGGGTCTATATTTAGATACAGAATCTTAACTGAGATTGTTGAAGTGTTTCTAATTTTTTTTGCACTCTACAAGAGAAAATATTAGCTATTCTCAGTTTCAGCTGTTTGCCTTTCTTTACAATGAAAGAGAGTCTATCTGGTTTTACTGCTCTACATATAAAGCTTACATTTGTCACTGTCTTGTTACATCCCACAAGCTGTGGGTCAAGTTATACGGGAGCATCTCTTTCCCAGCATCAAAAAAAAACCCAACAGAAAAACCCAAACAAAATCAAACCAAACCCAAAAAACCCCACAAACAAAAAAACCCCCCACCAACCCCCCCAAACAACAACAAAAAAACCCACAACAAAACAAAAACAAAACAACCCCCCCAAAAACCAAACACACCCCCCAAAAAAACAAACAAACCCAAAACAACCCCACCCCAAAATACACCAAGAGAACATTCAATCTTGAGACGATCAGGACCGGGAATGAGACAGATAAGAATCAGAGACAATCTATGCTTTAAACTTAATACCCCAGGAAAACCTGAAATCTGTATTATTTCTCTTCAAAGCACTGAATATGAAAAAGGAAACAAAGCAGGAGCACTGTAAGGAAAACAGCTGTCGGTACTCACCTAGTGCCAAAGACCAGGGCAGGAAAGAGAGGCAGCACGTAATAAGCAGCGATGAATTTCATACTGGCCCTCCTCCGTTTGTTCCGTTCCTTACACTGGTCTTTCACACCGACTCTGTCCCCGTCTCCTCCAACGGCGCCGTGCCGCGCCTCGGCTCGCCTCGCCTCGCCAAGGGAGCTGCCCGCCCGCTGCGGAAGGGTTCTACCTCCGCCAGCGTAGACAGACAGACGGCGTGAGGAAGGGAGCGCCGCGCGGGATTCGAGCTCCGGGAATGATACCACGAAGCAGTGAGCCGCCGCCGTGAGCCGCTGCTCCAGCGTGCCCCGCCGGCTGCGCCAGGACGCGCCCCTTAGGGGCGGCCGAGGAGGGATTACGACGTGATGCCCGGCGCCTCATACCAAGGGGACAGCGGGGCATGGCCGAGAAATCCTTCCTGGAAGAAAAAAAAAGGTTAAAAGAAAGCTGCAGTAAAAACACCACCAGTATTTTGCAGTTAGTGTCTTTATGTGATGTGAATGTAAACAAGATAGGAGGCAGGAGCTGTTCCAAGTAGGTGTCAAGCCCCAGAGCAGCCTGTCACTACACGTAGCCAGGTGTCATTTCTGCAAAGCAGGAACACACAAGCTACTATTTCAATCAGGTGTTCATTCACTCGATATCAAGTTGAAAGTAGGAGCAGAAATAGCTTCCAGAATAGGATTTAGAACAATGTCATCTCTAAAAGCCCTTCATCACCTAAAACTAGGACAAGACCTTCAAAGAAATAAATACCCTTTTCCTGTTTCCTGTGTTTGTATTTTCCCGATCTTAATCATAAATTACATAAATCAGCATTGGTGAAAGATGTTTTCAGTGTGTAGATAACTGCCTACCTTAACACAAGTTCACTGATGGCAATCATATGAAAGTATAACATGTAAACAGAAGTAATCTTTCTCCGCAATACCCCAAAACCCCAATCAAACAAACTTGTCTGCAAGTGAATGAAGTGTGGTCATTACAAGAAAGAGATTTTGTCACCTATGAGCTTCTCTGCTCTTACAAAAGGCATCCAGAAACGACATTATACATCACAAGCATAAAATAAAAATTTCCACCGTTTAAACTGGTTAGTCATTGCATTCAGCTGTTTATTGAGGAGTAATTTTGTATTCCATCAAAGAAAACAGAAATTCCCTGTTTGAAATTAATGGAAGGCTTTTTAAAATGAGTATTGTCCCTTAATAAGAAATTCACATGGCATACAAATAGAATTAATAAATTGCATTCTTCAATAGCAAACTGAGAATGATGGGAGGTAAAAGAAAAAAAAGAAAAGGTGACATACACAGCCAAAAAGGAACAAAATAATTTATTTCTGACTTCCTGTGTCCCAGCTCTAGTATCTTTTTCAGCACACCCCGTAGCACATTCTATTCAATCACATTAATTTAAATCTGTATTTATTGTTATTTTGATGCTACGTACCAGCTTGAATGAACAGTCATGTTACCATGGATACTTATGATAGCATAGTAAAAAGGTCATAAAAAGAACAGTTAGCTTGTCATTTTCTCTTCCAGAAAAAGCCAACCTTTCCAGTCTACCAGGCACTCCACAGTCATGTATCAGCAGCGAATACTTCTTTCATCTTTTATGTGCATTCATACAGGGTGGAACAGAGGGGAAGGTACTGATGCAATCAAGGCAGTAAAAAATGCTGAGTGATCTTAAGTCACCTTGTGAAATTTTGCAACTCGAGGAATTATTTTTTAATTCTATTACTGCTCTGTCTCTTTTTTTGGGTAGTGGGGGGTGGAATAGAGAGGCCTACTGCTGCTTCTTGGTTTCATCTCAAAGGGTTTTACCAGGCTTGCATGGGAGAACATCTCCACAAGCGGTTGAGTGACTTCAGTACAGGTAATCTGCAGCTACGACAGAGCTATATCACCCAGACGTAACATTGTCATTCTTTGCATAATTTCTCCATCCTTTTCAGAATTGATTGAACAATCAGGAAGCTTTCATGCTTAGCAACACTGCTTGCTTTGGTCCTGCTCTGATGTGAATGTCCTATAAAGACTGTCACAGCTCAGTGTGAACCGGCGAACACCTCAAGAACTCAGCATAAAGGATGTGTAACAAGCTTTCCCAACTCAGGTCAGCCCATGGGAAACCTCAGCCGACTTGAGCACAGCCAGGCTAAGCAAAGACTGCAGCAATTACACCCCTAAATACAGGTACAATTGCATTACTGTGAAGAGAAATGCTTAGCAGTAAATGTATGGAGGACAAAAGGAAAACCTGCCTTTTTAGAGGCAAATTTCTATAATTAAGAGCTGGGCACTTAATCTTCAATGCTGTTCTTGTCAGACTCAATTGTACTCCAGCTGCTTGCCTAAAGACACAAAAAAGCATCCTTTTCCACCCTCCTATTGAGATAAATGACCTTGATCTTGACAAGTTGGAGGGGGTTTTGGGTTTTGGTTGGTTGGTCAGTTCTTTATTTTAAAGGAGTAATGTGCATCTTAACAATAATATACCTATATCAAAAAATGAGAGAGAATCGCTTGCAGATTTTTCTTAGACATATACTATAGTCAATTTATTAAGTGCTTTGTATGCTTAGAGATCAAATATCAATGTATAATGACTTCAAAGATGTTATAGAAATATTCCACATAAATACATAAGACACGCAGAACTCCTTAGAAATATTGTGTTTTCACTCTTCTAATTAAAGGCTTTCCATTTTTTGGTTCAAATTAATTGACAAGCTTACGAAATAAATAATTACCCCTAGCTTAGCAAGCAAAAGTTGATTTTAGATGCCATTTAAAAAAACCATACATAGGAAATATGGAAGTATTACTGCAAAACTCCAAGGCATTTCAAACACTCATTGTTACACATGTTCTTGCAAGTTTAGCTACATAAACCAATATTGTAGGAATATTATTGCCTACATTAGAGAGGAAAATGAACCGTCTCCCTTTGCAAAATACAACACAAGCTTATGCTTGCCAGAGCAGAAATGTCACTGAAATTGTGGGGGAAAAAAAACCAAACTCTCCAAGAACATTTTTTAGTGTTAGAGAATTAAGGCATTACTTTATTCTGGCCAGGATGTTGTTTTTGTGCAGAAAATTACGCTATGAAAAGCTAGTATCCATTAAGGAGACAAAGGAGTCCTGCAACTGTATTCAAGTAAAGGGAGAGAGTCCACTGGGGCACATGCCCGTGGGGTTTTCCCTCTCGAGGTTTTGGAGGATGCAGCCTCCTTTTATCCTGAACTCCCGGCTGTGGAATATGGGGTTACATTTGTTAAAGTGGTTAAGGCTTATGCTCACCAGAAGGCCCTGTGGGAAAGGCACAGCTGCAGGCTGGATGGTTGGAAGTTGGTTGAGGGATGAGAGGCAGCTGAGTGACAGTTGGAAGTGAGATTGTGATTGGCTGGAGGAACGCGTGGACAGCATATGAACAGGAAGCTGATTGGGTGATAGGATGCATGGACAGCAGCACTGCAGCTGTGCCAGCCAATGGGTGCCCTTCTGCTGTTAAGTTCTGTTAGGCTTCGGCTTGGTTTCAGTTGTGTCGGGTGGAAATTAAGGGTATAAAGAGGGGGCGATTTCTGGCAATAAACGGATCTTCTTTGGACATAGAAGGGAGTCTGTCTTTGTTCCCCACTGCCATACATGGCCACATGTTGCCCTTTTCCTTTCCCCATTGGCTGAGGTACTAGGAAGGTACAGCCTCCCTGAACCACCCACTACATATTCCCCCCTTAAACATGTCATTTTCTCCCGAAGTTCAGAAAGTCAGGCTTGTGTAGACCTATTTGTTTGTTTCAGGAGTCAAACTGTCTGGGTTCTGTAATAAACTTGCGGCTTGAAGTAGAGACATTTCAAAGACGCTAACACCCATACCCTCACCCATGGAATTGTTTGTAAAGACACTAGCCCACATTTTTCCTATCATTCTGGCCAGGATGTGCAACAGAAATAATTTCATCCACATATTACCTGGGTTGTGCAGAGAAAATCATTCTATCACACCTGGTTCTCTACTAGATTTTTCACATACTTCCTCAGACAAAACCCAGAGAAATTCTTTGGTTCAATGTTCATTGGTCCCAAATTACACGGTTCTTATTATTTGGTTTCCTATTGGTCATTGATCCTTTCACTTTCAATGCTAATTAGATTCCCATTCTTTATTCTCTTATTGATCTTTTCCCAGACCAGGTGTTTCTGACACAGAGGGAGGATATTCGGGTGTTGATGTTTGTTAATGGTAGCTTATTTCTTGTGCATCCTCTGGCAGCTCCCAGTTGTCATACATAAAACAGAAGTTTTATGTTCCTTAATGTTTAAGTGTTCAGTATTACTTTTAAGTTCTAAACAAAGTTCAAGAGTTTAAACTATATTGAAAAACCCCAGGATATCTTTTGAATTCACCTCTAAGTTTAGCTGTGTTCCAAAGAGAAAAAACCCCTCACCCATAGCCAAAGTGCTATATTTAGAAAATCAACCGTAACCTGTCACCAAGCTCCATAGAAACCGTGAATTTCAATGAAGAAGTTTCCTGCCAGAAACTCTGATGATGTCACCCAGAGACTGCACCCCTAGTAATCAGCGAGCCATTGGCTGAAAGGCTTTACATCATCTCTTGAACCAGGACCAATGAGTTGACTTTGAAAGAACTCCACCAATCATCTCCTACTTTGGAGGCGGGACAGTGGGCGGTGATGGGAGGAGCCAGAGTGGTATAAAACACTGAACATAGACTGAGGTGTGTTCTCTTTGCCTGCTTTGGTTGTTGCCCTTTGCCTGTGCAACATCTTGCTTGGGATTAGCCCAGGTAGAGCCTGGTGCTGGGGATCTTAGGCTTACTTGTTAAGCTATTTTGCTTGGGGCTAGTCCAAGCAAGACCCAGTACTGTGGGTCTTTGTTTTGGGTTTATAGCCTTTTTGACTGCAAGTGTCTTCAATCGCTGTGGACCCGGATGAGATTTTTTTGTTTAAGGAATTAGGCCTTTTTGTTTAATAAATCAGTTTTAAACTTCAAAGAGAGTGTGGCCTCATTCCTGACACAGTCCATTGAGATTTTAAGCTCATCAGGCCTTGCCCGGGGAACAGTCTCTTGAAAAGAAACTTCCATTCTCTTCCCCTGGGTGAAGATAAACAAAACTGCTGACTAAAGTTAGTTAAAAATTTTTAGAAATTGTATCATTTTGATAGGGAAGATTTGTGCTAATGTCTTTACAAACAATTCGATGGGTGAAGGTGTGGGCTGGGAAAAGAAAAAGACCTAGTTTTACAATGGCATTGAATAACCACAAGATGCTCACATTTACTCCAGCATTTCTCACCTTCCAAAAATAGTAAAATAGAAAAGTTATAGTAGTCCTAATGTGCTATTCAGGTTACAAGAGTTTCTTCTCCAACTTATACCAAAAACTTCAACCAGAATTTCCAAGAAGTGACATAAGATTTCATAGAATGAACCATTTTATCATTACTATCAGAATCTGGTCAAGTATAGGGTGTGTCATATGTCACCTATGAGGTCTAGTATGAATTAGAAGTTCATTCAAGGAGTGGATTTCAGCAGAGCCCAGAGGTTAAAAATGCAATCCTTATGTTTTTCTAGCTCACCTTCCCATCAAGTAATATGGGAGCTTTGAACATACCTCCAGTCCCTATTCCCTGTCCTGGGTAACCCAAAATGTTACTATATTCCATATCTCTCTGTGCCCAAAATCATTACTGTCTCTTTAAGATCCATTGGCTGGAAATGGAACCGTGGGGCCAATGGGGTGGAGGCACTCAGGAGAAGCTCTCTTACCTCTTGGTTCTTGGTCTTTGCCTTTCATTCTTGCAGGGACAGAGCTGAGGCAGAGAGGGCAGAGGCTCCCCTTGGTTTTTCTTTTATCCTGAAGGGCTTGTTTTGGGCAAGTCTTCAAGTAGCAACAGTAGCAACTCGAGAAGCTGCATTTCACAATAGAGATTAGGATTTCTCTTATTTTTACCTTCTCTCGGGGAATTTTGTCCCATCTGTTGCCTAAGAGATGATAATGACTGATACTTAAGAGACAAAAGAAGTGGCCAAGGTGGGGGGAAGGGGTGCAGCTGGCTGCAGCCTCTCAGCTAGGAGGCTTTCTCTTGGGAAGGGCAGAGATACCAAGAGATTTCGGCTAGGGGGGGGAGAGGGGGCTGGGCTCAGCTCCTCTCTCACTCTCTCAGGATTGGAGTAGAGACAGGTGGAGATGGGTGCCGGCCCGTTGTTGCCCAGAGAATTCGCTGCCACTGCAGAGCTTTTGTCCTCCCACTGCTTCTCCTACTGTGGGTGAGCCTTTCCTCATAAGAGCAGCTGTTGAACTGGGACCTTTCCAATGCCTGATCTCACTGGGAAAGGGACCCTGACCCCCTCCCTCTTCCTGGCGGGCATGTCTCACAGCTGCATGTGGCAGCTGCTTGTGGGAACCTGGCTGCTGCTGCCTAGCCCCGCTGTCTTCTACTGCTGCTTCGGGTTTCTCGCTACACTTTAACCCAATACCCCATGTCTGCCTGACCTCCCCGTGGCTCTTGCTATGGCTGTGGAGTTGCTGCTGCATTTTTGTTTGCCTGCCTCTGCCGTTCCAGCTGCTGCTCCGAGGTTCCTGCTACAGCCCATTTTGCCATCCGGAGGGGCACAGGGACTCGCTGCCCCTGTGGGTTTGTAGAGGAAGCCCCTTTTCTCTCTCTCCCGCCCGCTTGCCCACCATTACCCACGTGCGGAGAGGCGGCCGAGCTCGCGCCACAGCGCCCCCTGCAGGCGCAGGGGAATCACCGCACCCGCCCTGCCTGGCCGGGAGCCACCAGCGCCCCCTGCCGGCTGTGACCAGAGCTACACCGAAGGGGAAAGTGCCTGACAGCCAAGAGAAGGCTGTCACTGGCTTTCTGCTTCTGTTTGTTGTTGCTGTTGTTGTTGTTGTTTGTTTGCCTTGTTTTATATATATATATATATATCTTTGCCTGAAAGCCATGTAATTTCAAAGTTAGAATTATTTGGAGGGAAGGGGGTCATATTTTCCATTCCAAGGGAGGTTCCCGCCTTCCTTGGCAGACATCTGTCTTTCAAACCAAGACACACAATCAAAAACTGTTTCAGAGGCAATTTTGCAAGACCTGTTGTCAGTGCAGAGCCAGAACCAGTCAGGGCTGGAGTGTGCCGCTTTTGGTGCTTGGGGAGACTGTTTCTCCTGCCCCTTCCCCTCTCCCCATCCACCCACTCAGAATCAGCAGCATCCACACCATTTCTCTTTGTTCTGGGGGAGTCCATAAGATTTAGCAACTTTATATCTAGTGGTTATTTACTGTTATTTTTTGCCTGTTGCTGTTTCATTTTTTAGTAAACTGTTACTTTTTCACTTATATCTACTCCTATTTCTCTCCTTATTGGTAGAAAGGGATCAGTTAAAACTAAAGAGGAGCTGTAGTGGGTTGATGGACAAGCTTTTAGACCAATAGCACTTCTTGTGATTTGCATATTTAAAAGGGGCACAAGGCGGGAATTCTGACTTTTGTTCCGGCTCTCCTGATGGAAGGTGGGGGGGCTCTGGGCTCCGGCCCGGGCCCTTCCCCCCTTCCTGTCCTCCCCCGGCATGACAGTGGCGGGCAAAAGCCTCCAGGGATAAGCCATCCTGGCTCCACCATACAGCCGGGATCAGCCTTAAACACAGCACAGCCAAGACAAGATCAGAAGTTGCTGTGGCCCCTCACGCAGAGCTGGTGGGAAACCGGAGGAGCCTCTTTGCAGCCAGCACAGCTCATGCCGAACTGAAGAAGACACCATACAGTCAGCAGCATAAAGGGAGCGAGGCTTTCTCCAATGTAAAGCCCAAACAAGATCAACTTCTTAACATGGCAACCTCAAGGTCAGAAAGAAAGGGGAGGGATGAGATCACATGGGATGGAGCCAAGATGGTGGCGGGAAAAAGAGGGTAGAGGTGCCTCTGGCGCAGAAGTTAAAAATTCTTCTAGCAAGCTGTGGAAAAACAGTAATATTACAGACTGTTTACTCTTTAATTCATTGAAAAACAGGGGGGGATGGGGAATCCATGTGGCTTGTAAAGGTAAGAGAATGTCTATGTCAAGTTATATAGAAACTGTGAAAGGCTTTTAGAGATTTTGAAGAAGAGAGAGCCTTTGTTTTCAGGCCAGAATAACTCATCCTTAAAAAAGACTAAAACCCTATGTTATGGTGACCCATGACTGGCAGTGTGAAGGGACTGTGAGATTTCACGGGAGAGATTTTTTTTCCATCTCAGCAAATTGTATTTACTGGGTGGATTGCTGACTTCTGAAGAATTCCCCAGCATAGCAGAAGAAACTCTTTTTCCTTAAAATTGGAAAGACTTTTAAGAACTGTAGCACTGACCAAATCCCATGTTTTGGGTTTTTTTCCCTTGCGCGAGTTGTTGAGATGGAGGGGGGTGCTGGAAGAAAGGGGAGTTTGCTTTAATTTCTTATTATTTCTATTTACTTTTAATTTTGTTAGTAATAAATTTTCTTTATATTCTTTAAAGTTTTGGGCCTGCTCTGCTTTCTCCTAATCCTTATCTCACAGAAGGAAAATGAGTAGATGTGAAGTAAACCACTACAGGAGGTAACTCTCTTGGAATGGTTTTCTATTCCTTGATCATGTGCTCTATGCCCGGAAATAGTTGCTGTAGGTTTAAGGTGGGTCTGGAGTAGGGTGGGGAGAGGGGGTGCCTTGGGGCTCTTCTGTGGGCTCTTTCAAAATCTCACTCCCAGGGCATTCGTCATGCTGCGTGGACTGGGGTTTTTTTTGCTTAGGTAACTTGGCTTTTGTTAGCTTAGGCAAGAAGGTTTTTTTTCCTTTCCCTGGCCTTGGAGACTGCAGCAGCAATCCTTAGATGGCCTTTTTGCAAAGTCAACTGTTTCGTTCGGTTTTGGTCCGAGATAAGAGAGAAAAATTGGTGGAACATGAATCAGCCAGAGACTGGCGGGACAGCAAAGGGCCTGGCCCCAGGCCTCAGAACAGCCGAGCCAACAAGAAAAAGGACACCAAATCCACCAGCTTCATCTGCTGTGAAAAGGGGACTCACGCCAGAGATTCACCAGATTCCCATCTGTTTTGCCCAAGCTGCTGCGTGAACCCTTTGGGTTTTTTTCCTTGAGACAGGAACCAGTGCCATTTTTCCCCCTCCCCACCATGTTGTGGCTGTTGTGTTTTTTTTCTTTCTCTGGCATTTTGGGTTTTTTTTGTCCCAGTGGGGGAGGGGGAGGTAAGGTCTGACAGCTCAATATCTAGCATTTATTCATCATTTTTTCCCTTGCCTTGTGGGCACTCTGTTTGTCAGTAAATGATTGTGTGGGGTTTTTTCACTTTCATCCACTGGTATTCATTTTCTTATTGGCAGAAAGGGATTCTTGGAACCCTTTTTTTTTTTAGAGAAAACACTCATTCCAGGGTGTTTTGCCTCCTAAACTTGTGTCTAGACTGGGACAGTAAATAATTTTGGAGTGTTCACCCCCTTAATTTGTCTTAAATCAAGACATTCCCCCTTTTCTTTTGATTAGATAAAGTAGAATGTAAAATTATGCTCGTGTAAGTATAAAAGCTGTTATAAATGCAAAAAGAAAAAAAAAATTAAAAAGAAGATTTAATAAGCCTGTTTTTAAGGTAGCTGAAAAACCTGAAAGGCTAATGTGGATAAACACAATTAAAAAGGTAAAGAGAAAAGCCCTCTCTTGCTTCATGGAGGATGCTGCAGGACTGAAGGAAAAGACACTCAGAAATGTGAAAGGCACCACCTCATACATGCTCATTTTTGAAGACCTTACAGAAGTAAAGTTGGCAAGATATCGAAAAGGTAGAGCTGAGACTTACCTTCCAAAGACCAAGTTGGAATTCCTGTGCTTAAATGGATGCGGAAATGAATGCAGCCTAAATCCTATGATAACCAGCTAGATGTAGATTTTTTTTTCTTCTAGATAAACACATTTTCTTTCTACAGGAACATTCTGCTTTTATTACTTTAATTCATAAATATGAATTTTCATTCATTCATGAGCTGGCCTTTCAGATTTTAGGAGAAATATCTATCCAAAGAGTTGCATGTGAATCACTAAGCAGTAACACAGGAACCACACTTATCTCTATAGATCTTTTGTCCATTCCCATCTCTCCTCTCTGATCTAGGTTTTTACTAGCAGAAGTAAAAGGAAGATGTACCAGTATTAATGGCTGGAAAGCTCAGCTATAGAAACAGCCAAGAAGACAAGGCACTGTCCGTCAGGGCACAAGCTAGAAGTCAGCCTCTATTAAGTTACCTTATGGCTAGGTGAATTGCTTCATTTCTTTCAAAAAAATGAGGATTTTTGCAATGGGGAATATAATATCTAAAACCTATATTTGTGGAGATACACTGGCTAGAAGATTGGAGAAGGGATATGACTTTTTTTGTCATAGCAATGAACTGGATCATGAAAAAGTTCATACAGAGAAGTTACGCATTAAAGCACAGCATAGAACATGGCATGTACACACATAACTATGCAGCTTTCAAATTCCATTCTTTAACCACAACAGGTTCTGTGGAAAAGTAATTTATTTGAACTATGCATGAAGTAGCATGATTTGGCCCTAAGTACACTGGCATTTCAATAAAACTCTCTAGAAAAACTTTTTTTTAGTGTAATTCACTAGAGACACTGAGTCTTCATTCTACCCTGTATTAAATAGTGAATGCTTTTCATGATAGAGAGCACTATACATTTAGGACACTTGAGACATTTAATCCACCTCTTGTTTAAAATAAGGACCAAACATATTCAGGCAGAATTTCAAAGGTGATAATACCTTGCTAAACACACCAATACTGAGCTTCCTAAAGGTCTGCTTAAAGACACATGCTAAATACATAGTATATGACTTTAATACATAATTTACATTTATGAAATAATGTATTTGGAACCACCTGATCCTATATTTTCACCTGAACTTGTGGTTATATTCACTTTCTAACATCACTAAAAAGACACCAAAAGAAAACAAGCTTTTCTGACATTTCTAGATCAATCTTTCTGAAATTTTATTCTGCCTCTTTCTCACAGGGTAGGTTACTCTGAATTTGATCTGGCATATTTTTCATATTTTACAGTAAGCTCTTGAAAGATTGGTAACGTAACAGGCATACTTCAAATGGGGCTCTTTTTTCTGTAGCCAGGGTACCAGTGGAAGGCTGGCCTATATGAAGACAGCTGGAATAAAAATTAACAAAAATAGAAAAAACCCCAATACCATTATTTTAAAAATTAATGTATTTTAAAAAAGAATTATTTAGATCATCACATTGTCTGCAAATCTACTCTGACACATTTTTGCTCATCTAGTCTTATATTCCATCTCTGTTGAAGGCATAATGCAGTGTTTTGTTTTTTAAATAAAGCAGCAGCTATGGAAGGAGAGAGTTTGGATTCTTAGAGAGTAAGGCTGAAGTGTCCATGTTACTTTAGCCTCAAAACTAAACAATGTAATTTTTGTATTCCTTTTGAATTACCAAGTTTATAGCTAAATTGTTATCAATATTGATTTCTGTTTTGTGATTCTCCAAAGGCTGTCCACTATCAAGGTCATGCAAATCAAAGTATGCAGCAATATATTATTATTTACTATCACCCAATAAAGGGATAGGAATTGATGAAAGGGCTTATTTACCATTTCTGAAGTATAAAAGAATTATCAGCATGTATTTATGCTGTACAGAGACCTTATTGGCTAGTGATTTTCACCCATAACAGAACCAGTGTGATGGAAAGATTAACTCCCTCAGTACATTATTTCAGCATTTCAACTGAGATTTGTTATTAATCTAGGGCAAACCACGACATTTCAAATCTTCATCCTGGCTACCCTGTGAAATCTATTGAGTAACATACTAGTTTATGAAGAATTTTTTATATAACCCTTCAGCTTTTCATTAGCTAGTGAAAGCTAGTATAGAAAAGTGCTGATTTTTTCAAAATCAGTATTTAACCATGGAGAGTTCCATAAATGTCATGAGTAACTTTAAAAATCAACATGTATGTACGAAGTGCAAATTTATACTTAAATGTTCTTTAGTTTACTCATTCCCTTAAGAAGCATCACAACTTACATTCCACATTAAGTAGTTAAATCCTCTCTAACCAACTTTCCTGTATTTTCTTTGACCTTTACACTTTTGTACTGTTACCTTTAATATTCAATGGTCCAGCACTTTCTTATTGTAGTTTCTTAATTTGGGCTTGATTCTGTCATAGCTTTTAACATAAAGAAGAGGCTTTGGGGGTCACAAATCAGGTTTATAATTATCTGCTTTTCCCTACCACTCCCAGCTGTCTTGTAACTGCGTGTCACACAGAAATTTTAATTGTACAATCTGGTATGGCACTGTAAGTCACAAGGTGAAGCCCATAAAGTTAATTTTATAACATCTACAGGATTAAGCACCTTAATACATAGGTTCTGTTTTGTTGTTTGCTGTCCTCTGGAGAAACTGTGTTCCTATACCAAAGTCTTCCAAATACCAGTGTTCTGACCTTTAAACTCTTCAAAGTCATCATGGACTTCTCCCTTTTTGTACTCTTCCACACAAGGAACTACTGAGCTTTCTTCAGAATCATTAATAATTCTGAACAGAAAAGTCTTCATATTTTTAAAGTTACAGATTATCTTCAGTACACAATAATACTGTGTTATTATTTCTCCCCAGTCTTGGGCAAACCTTCAGAACCATAATTTCAGTAGGCTTCACTGAGCCTGACTGCAGAAATGCTCTGAGGCAAGTAAATATTAGATAGCTTAGATGGCTTTTATATATAACAGGAGACAGAACTAGTGTACTCACTCAGTTTTCCTGTTTTATCTATTTAAATATACTCACACTAAGGATAATTATAATGTCTTAAAAGCAAAACAGCCTGACTCTGCTATTATGCTATTGTACTTTGTCATACATGAAATCAAGGGTTTGGCTTTCGCATCCATGAGCTGGCAGGGGATTGGGTTAAAATAGGAATGTTGTTGATGGTTAATTAAGTTGTTAATTAGCTCCTAAGGTTAATGAGAATTTGTAGTTCATGTTTATTAATGTTTGAGTGTTAAGTGTCATTTTTGGGTGTTAAACAAAGTCCAAGAGTCTACATTTTATTGAAAAATCCTATAATATCTTTTGAAGAAATCTCCAAGTTCAGCTGTGTTCCAGGGAGAAAAACCCCTCACCCATGGCCAAAGGACTATTTTTAGACATCAGCCGTTAGCCTATCACCAAGCTCCATGGAAACCATGAATTTCAATTTCAAAGTTTCCCGCCAAAGACTCAGATGATGTCACCCAGAGACTGCACCCCTAGTGACAAGCGAGCCATTGGTCAGAAGACCTTACATCATCTCCTGACCCAAGACTAATGAGGTGGACTCTAAAAGGACTTCACCAATCATCTCCCACCATGGAGGCAGGACTGGGGGTGGTGATGGGAGGAGCCAGAGGGGTATAAAACCCTGTGCACAAGCTGAGGAGGTGCTCTTTTTGCCTGCTCTGGTGGTTGCTGTTTGCCTCTGCAACACCTTAGTTTGGGATTAGCCCAGGCAGAGCCCAGTGCTGGGGATCCTAGGCCTACTAGTTAAACTATCTTGCTTGGGGATAGCCCAAGCAAGACTCAGCACTGTGGGTCTTTGTTTTGGGTTTATAGCCTTTTTGACTGCAAGTATCTCCGATCGCTGCGGACCCAGATGAGATTTTTTTATTTAAGGAATTAGGCCTTTTTGTTTAAAAAACCTGTTTTGTTTTTAAACTTTAAATTTGAGTGTGGCCTCATTCCTGATATACTTCAAAAAAGTACTTAAGTCCAGTACAATAAAAAATGGCCTTTTGTGCATTAAACTCACTCTTTTTCTTATAAATATAAAAATGCAATAAGCTGAGCTCCATTGGATAGCTCTTTTATCTCCCAAGTGGTTTGACTGTTTGTAACTTTGAATCCTATCTACAGTGACAAGTGATCTAGCCCTTTTTCAAAGGCGATCATACATAGAACACACAGAGGAACATCGCTTGTAACACCCATGTTTGTAATTTAGGTTTGATATCCCTGCATACTTTTATCCAGATTGAAGGTCCTTTGTGAAATCACCTATCTACTTTGCTCAAGTTTCTACAAATTGAGTTTTATTTTAAACCTTGATTTCCTTCATATAAGGAACAGTACCATGTTGGACTTCAGGTACTCAGACTACATTTCATTCTGCAGCTCTTGCTGGAAGCAGACAAGGCTGAGCAATATCCAAACTCTAACACAGCTTTAGATACTGCTTACCATGTTCTTCTGTCGCTGTTGAGGCGGAAAGCGACACAAATACCCCAGGACTCACTTTCAGGCAAAAGATTCTTTATTCAAACTCCAGAGAGATTTTATAGACTGCTATGTTTATCATTCATGTTACAATACTGTTGGCTACTTAACCACTACAGTAGATTCATTGGCTATCATTTAGCTACAATGCTATTCTTAGCTACCGGTAACAAAGGCATCCTAAACATTCTAAACATTTGGAAAACACCAGCTGCAGCTCTGCTGTTTTGGTTTCTTGCTTCTATTAACACTAAGTTTCTCACGGGTACAAACAAATTGTGCTAAGATCAGTGTTGGAGCCAGACAGGCTTACTAACCTGCTGTTAAGTCTCATAGTTCCCCCTTTCTGTTTTTCAACCAGAAAGGCAGAGTTTACGGTCCTCTGCAGGGCCCTTTGCAGAAAGGACAATAAACATGACACAAGGAGTAAAATAACAAAGATGACAATCACAATAAGACATCCCATCTTCAGGAAGTCTTTGACCCATTTAGCAAATTGCCGATCACCAAACAGAGCACTAAACCAATCGGACTCACTCTCTTCCCTCAACTTTGAAACACCTATTTATAGTTCTTTAATACTAGCAAACACTGATTTAGAGTGGTCAGAAAGGTTCATGCAGCACATACCATCGAATTCTTCACAGCCATGTGCCAATTGTCCAGAAGGTCAATGGCTGCTCAGTTTTGTAGGGTAGCATGTCTAATAGAATCTACATCAGTTAACAACCCCAACAAAGCAAGCAAAGTAGCCTTTGTTTGCTTAGCAAGCCAGCAACCTAACTTATCTAACAACCCCAATGCTTTCCCAGCAGCTACTCCTGGGACAAAAAGAGAAGATAAAACACGTTTACCTAGGTTCCAAAAGTCAAGAGTGTCATTGCAGTATTTTGCAAAAGAATGCAAGGACCGTTTGCCACAAATTGCATGCATGTGCTTTACAAGCATAGTTAAATTTGGAGCAAGCAGAGTCAGGCGGCCAATAGTNCCACAAATTGCATGCATGTGCTTTACAA
>VXAZ01002485.1:0-118603 GCA_013399875.1 Gymnorhina tibicen
TTCCACCAGCCTGGAGGGAGGGGCCGCCCACACTGACCCAGCTCCAAGGAGGAGGAGAGAGACCACACCCACAGAAGGACTCTAACGTCTTTCCGGTTTTCTCTCCAGAGCGAGAGATTTTATTATTTAGCATTATTAGTATTGTTTTCCTGTGTGTTTGTTAAATAAATAGTTTTTATTTTCTCCTTCACTTTCCTCCAAGGAAAATTTTTTTCCCAAACCCGGTTGCGGGGAGGGGTGGTTGTAACCTGCCTTCCTTTGAGGAGACGTTCCTTTTGGATGTTTCCCTGAATTTGGCCTAAACCACCACAAATATTTAGTGGCGCCCAATGTGAGGCTCAAACCCACGACCCTGGGATTAAGAGTCCCATGCTCTACTGACTGAGCTAGCTGGTAATTGGAAAACAAATTAACAGAGAGGTACAGTTCTCAATACAGATCTCAATATGGAATTCTTAAAATGAGTGCTAAAGCTATATTAAGAAATCTATTACCTAACATTTTCCACAGGAAAAAAAAGGCTATTTGACAAAAACCTTTTTATTCATCTTTCTTTCTGTATTTATACTTAAGAACAATTAAAAATTCCTGTGTATCAGGATACAGTTCATGATGGATATTTGTTACTGCTAGGTCAGACACCAAATTCAAAGGCTGTTGTACCCAAATCCCTATCAAGCTACAGTGATCACACTGAGATACTCCAGGCATCCCAACAGCACAGAATAGACCAGAAGGTACAAGAATCAACATTTTGCATACAACAAAAGAAGATATCACAGAAGTCATTGAAGAGAAGCATATGGTATAAGTAGATGCCACTGTGTGTTGTTTTTGGCTGGGGCAGAGTTACTTTTATACAATGAAGCTCCTATGGGGCTGTGTTCTGGATTTGTGTTGAAAATGGTGTTGAGAAAACAGGGATGTTTTCACTATTGTTGAGCAGTGATTACACAGTGTCAAGAGCTCTTCTGTCTTCACACCACCCTACCAGTGAGCGGGCTGGGGATGCACAAGAAGCTGGGAAAGGACACAGCCAAGACAGTTGACCCCAACTGACCAAAGGGATTTTCTATACCGTATGATATGCTCAGCATGTAAGCCTAAGGAAGGAGGGAGTGGAGACATTCAGACTGATGGTGTTTGTCTTCCCAAATCACCATAATGCATTATGGAGCCCAGCTGTCCTGGGGATGGTTGAACATCTGTCTGCCCATGGAAAGCAATTAATAATTCCTTGTTTTGCTTTGCTTGTGTATAAAGCTTTTGTTTAACCTATTAAGCTTGTCTTACTTATTTTCTCACTTTTACTCCTCCGATTCTCTCCCCCACTCCACTGGTGAGGAAGCAGGTAAGCAGCTGTGTGGGGCCAAGTTACTGGTTGGGATTAAACCATGACACAGCGGAAGATCAACTGCATCCTTTTTGGTCCCTTTTTGGCATATCCTAGGTCTACTTAGTTATATTTTGGTACAAGAAAGAGGAGAATTAACCTCAGTTTCTAAATTTTCATCTGTTGGAAAAGTCATGTTTCTTCTGGGAACCAAAGTCTACAGGGAACATGGTTTTTTAGAACATCAAAGCAGAGAAAAATCTCTCCTTAAAGGACTCTGGTCTCAGACTGTCAAAGTATAATCCTCTATTGTTAGAGAAAATTAGGTACTTAGGGGTTTTTTTCATACTCTTCATAACAAACTCAAACAGGAAACAATGCACTCACTCCTTTCACTGTAGTGAAAGGAAAACGACTAGATAAAAAATGACAAATGCTGATTTGTAGTATATGTTCTGTTAGCTGAGACCTTGACCCAATAAAAGAGTAGAATCGTTCCCATCAACTTTAGCAGGACTGCTGACTTGCATACCATTTTGTGGAGGTTTTGGGGTTTTTTTTCTTTGCTGATATACATGTCCCTCTTGAGCAGGCTGTAAAGGTATTCAAAACATGAGAAACAAAAGATAGTTTAAAAACAAGCTCTCTGTATCTATAACCTGGCTGTGCTTTGTCATGTTATCTTGCAAATTTGCAGAAACACATTTAGAGTAGATGGCATCAAGCTTTCTTTTTATCAAGACAGCTGATTTCCAAAGTGCCCATTAGAAAAGAAATTAATAAATAGAACAAAACTAAAAAAAAAAAATCAAAAAATCCCAACTTTGCAAGAGAAACTGACTACAATCCCTCTCAGACACAGACACTACAATCCTTCCCAGACACTAAACCAGACTTACCATATATCAGATTTTTATAATACAAACAAGTATTAAGTGAGATTTAACTGGACAGACGACAAGCTTACACTGTTGTCACATGGAAAAGGCTGGAGAACAGGTGAATTTGAACCTATAAAGCATTACACACAGGTCACCTTCAAACTATTACTATTTTGTGCCTTGTAAGCTACCAGTGCTTGATGGAGAAGGGAAGCCAAAGGCACCAAGGTAGCATGCCGAGGACATCAGTCCACATCACAAGTTCAATCTGGTTCATAATGCACCTATGACAACTCAGTTTGTGAGCAGAAGATAATGTGTTTAAATCATTAGTGGAATTTCTCCAGTAACAAATTTCCACTGTGAGTAAAGTTCATGTTCCTGAAGTAATGGATTTAATTCTAATAGTTTACACACAATACCTAAAAAGACAGTACAAGAAAAAAAGTAAATAAAATACTGGCCTTGTTTTAAATTCACCTTCATAGAACAAGCTGAGACAATACATGCCATGGCACTAGCCAGGAAACAGCAAAGGAGATTAACAACTTGTTGTCATAATTTTTAAAAAATTAAATCTGTACATGGAGCTCATTATATATTTGCTTAATTTCCTATAGAAAACTAAATGGCAGGAAAAATGCACCTAAAACAAGTTCATGAGAAAGAGTTGGACAGAACATACCAACAGCAACCTTACTTTTACACATTGCCTTCACAAGTGAAGACATGATGGTGAGAAACTATCAGATACCCACCTGAGAACCCAGATGTAGCTCGCTGCTACAAAAGAACACACTCCACATTGCAGGGGCGTATCTCTTAAGAACATGCTTTGGACAATGAAAATGGTCAGTGCAATTATTCTTCAGCATTTGACTACATGTTATCACATCACCACAGAGACTGCACTGCCTCAGCAAAAAATGTGTTTTCAATATCCAGCAGCTTAAAACACTACTGAAAATCTTGCACTTGCTTACAAGGCTGTAAAGATGGACCAAAGAGTGGCTTTTAGTTTTCAATGGTGTATGTGCACCTCAAGCAGTCTTCCTGCATGACAAAAGAAGATGTGTCACAAATGGCTGATCTTACCAAGTAATTATCACCATGTTTGGATTTGAGCATTCGTGTTACTTCTTTGAGATTGTGGAGGTAAGTTTCCTCAGAACAGCCAACAGGGAAGGATACAGCAATAATCCGTTCTGTGATGTAAGTGAGGTCAAGTTCATAGCCTTCCTCCATAATGTGATCAAAGTCCACACTTCTGTGAAGAAATTAGATGTGGCAGTTCAGAGCAATGCCGCTGAGAAGAAATATGGCATATCAATGAGAAGAAAATTGCAACTTGAACTCCTACAGCCAGGCATCAGATGTTTCCAGTAATTTCATTACAATTACAACTCATTAAATGCCTACAGAGCTCAAAATATTCAGTTTAGAACACAAATGGAGTTCTTCACCAGAATTCTTCACATCAAAACTATAGTGAAAAAATCTCTGCAACCAGTAATGTGGAAAAGCAGCAAAATTAATACAAGCAATTTGACAAATATTAGCACAGCAAATTTGTGAGTCAAATAGAAAATATATAGGTACTTATGTCTGTACACATCTCTCTGTAGAATTCTGCAAATGCTTTACAAATTGGAAGCTTGACCAGTGATCTGTAAAACACTGCAGAGCTTGAAGCCTGCTCTGAGTAAAACTGAAGTGAATCCAAAACCAGTCCCCAAAGTACAACAGACATGAGCGTAATCCAATTAATTTTACTGGTTAGTTTACAAATACTTTAACTTCTCCTTTTTTTCCTTTCTTTTTCTTTGTGTTATGGGCACAATTTTGTCCTTCTTAATAAAATATCAGATTAGCTCTGTAAATACGCCCAGTTGTTTTCTCATAAAGGGACTGTAAAAATGGTACTTGCATAGCAGGTCATATCTTGCAGAAGACTGAACTCACAAAAATCACAACCACAAATAACGAAGTCTAAACCCACCGCTGCACCACGTGACACTGCTACATAAAATATGAAAGAAATACTTGCCGTGATACTTTGTCACAACTGAAAGAGGAGTTCTTCAAAGCACTGCTGGAATTCTAGAACAAAAAAAGCAAAACTATCAACCCAGAACCTTACTTGCTGTCACTGATGTCAATGTTTCTGGCTTTTTTCCTCATTTATGATTTGGAAGACTATAAAAACAAGAGGATACGAGAGGATCATTGCCCTATGTTTTGAATGCAAACACTGTGGTTATGCCCAGGTTATGTCTAACTTTCTACTACCTCTTCCAACTCACTACTGCCAGAAGAATCTTTCGTGACATTTTAGTGCTCTTCTTGGTAACTGCATTAAGATTAGAGAAAACATAGCAGGCTTTGAGAATATAAAACTTGTATTTTTGTACAAACCCACAAAAGGAAGTTCATCTCAACTGACTTTCTTATGACAATATTGAAATATATATTCCTGTATCAGACTCCTGAGAATTTACTGTGTAGTAGTTTATTTTTGTAGTTCCATTTGTTCAGTAATAGTAACTGTGAATGAAAAAGCGCAAAAATATTCTCCCTCATGAACCATAGTAATAGAATTTGTCTCACGTAATTGCAGCTGTCTCAGAATTAAGCTCCAGGATAAGTTTAAAAACAGAAAAAACCCTACAAAACCCCTCCTTGGTTTCTGTTGGTTACACGGATGTACCCATTGCTTAAGAAATACTTCTGCCATTTACTAAAAATTTGATGATTAAACTGTTGTGTAACCTGAATAATCAGACACTTAACAGCTTCCTCTGGTAAGGAAGTTAGTGATAAAATCATTCTCTATTTCACCCTGTTGTGCCATATAAACCAGCAGAAATCCTAGTACCATGCAGTGTAGAAGCATATGAACAATAACACAATGCAAACCACTAGCAAAAAAAAAAATTAGTGAGATATATATTTACTGTATGCATGCTGTGTCACCAAACCATCAGAATACAAGCTTCCCCAAACAGGATTCAGCAGCACAGGGCATACCATCCATAAAGGCAAATCATCTCCATCCGAGTGAAAACAAACACACAAACAAACAAACAAACAAACACTGTTTTCTGCCTTGCTACACACTGGAGGGATAACGGCAAAAAATTTGACTAATCTTCCAAGACTGAAAATGCCATCTGGCATATCCCAGAATGGAAAATTACACAGAAAATCTCACAAAACTAGGTATGATTTTCATTTCCTGCCAACTAACAGCAGTAGAGAAGATGCAGGGCAATGAAAAACTGGCTCCATATGGGGCGTTTTAACCACACCTGGCTAAAAACTTAGAGTTGTAACTAGGATAGATTCAGTGAAACTAGTGCTTGATACGTTGTGAGTAAGACAGACCACCCTGAGATTTTTCTTCCATGCCCTTGATTCTTGTTCCCCTGCTTCCCTGGGACTGCCTGGCAATGCTGTCATAACCAGTATATCTGACAGTATAACCAGTCATATAAGGAACAGTTTTCAAAGAAGTAAACAACTTCTATTCACCCATTTATGTAGTTTTAAGTAGTTTTTATATTCCAAACAATACCACACAGAAGTTCTACCTATGTAAGCAAGTGCAAGGAACCCTTTGCTCAAATTTACCTGCAGTTGTATGAAAGCTAGCAGGTAGAGGCAATTGCTTCTCAAAAGACGACCATCTTCTCTCCAGTCACAGATTTGTATTAATAAGCAAATCCATTGCATCCAAGGTACTGTGTCATTGCCCTTTTCCAGTAAAAACTCAAGCCATACAACTCTCTCCTTTGACACACTCTGTATTGCTTCTTTTATCACTGCTGGCTCCTGCATCTAGTACTGGGCCTCATCACACAGTTTGTTATGCCAACTTTCTCACAAATTAAGTCATCAGACAAAACCATCCCAGAGTCCCCTACAGCCGAGGCATGATACAGAAACTAAGAAACAGTCTTATATTTAATTCTGCATCATTTTCACCAGGTCACAACAGTCACTAGACATAAGTTTCACAGTGCAGCCTGCTGCCAATGCAAGCGTAGAAAGTGTGCCAAGCAGTCCAATTAAACTAAAGCACAGATTGAACAAAACAGACTCTTGAAATTAGCCCTGTTTATTCACCTTCTTCTGACACCAAAGAGTGTGCATTTCTTTATGGATTACCTGGCTTGCCTCAAACAACAAGCTTGTGCTTGTCCCAGGCAGCAAACAGCATCTCATACCTTTACAATCTTACTTTGAGCTGCTTCACAGCTTCAGAGCAAAAATATGACAAAGGTATAGTACAGCCCATCTCACACCATGTGGCACAGAGGGGGCTTTGAGACAGCTTCTCCACAGGTCCAGAAACAGAAGGAATAAGAAATAAAAAACCTTTCTGCTAAATCTGCATCCACTGTCCTATGATGAACTGCTGTCTCTCAAAGAAAGAAATTGAGAAAACCATGTAAAAAATAATGCCTGCAAAAAAAAAAAAGTATCTGTAAAAAAAGTCTTTATCTCAGCTAGATGATTATTCTCAACTTTTCCAAGAACAGAATAAGGAAACTTGGGTTACAGACAGTAGGCTTACATACCTCAGTAGGCTTACATACTTCATGGGCTAAAGTCCTCTGTAGTAGAGCTTCTGATACCAGAACGATTACAAAAAGGACAAAGGATGAAGGGAGTTCAGTTTTGCCCCAGACAAATCCATTTGCATTTCTGCAGTACACTGAGTTACTACACAGCTCTGGGAAAATAAGTAAATCAAACACCTAATATGTGAACTACTAGTTTCCAATACCAAAGCAAAACTAGACGTGTGGGCCACACGTGGGCTTAGAAATACTAGACTGGATTACGACTTGCCCCTTTTGAGACTAGAATAAAAGACAGGCTACGGAAGCCAAATGAAAAATCAATCAATTGCCTCTCCTAAGCCCCTGTTGCTGGCATTGAACTATAATACAGTAGTATTAGTAGAATCATACAGTATCTGCTTAAAAGTTATCTCAGCAGAATATAAGATATCCTGGTTTCAATCAGGGGTTTCAGGTTTAATCAGCTTATGAAACTTTTTTCCATGTGATTTTTCACCATTCAAACAGCTTAAGTAAAAATATGAATAGAGAGACTCCTCAGCAGGACACCTGAATGCATTTGAACCAGATCTGTTACGTACTTTCATTCCCCAAGCCATGGACAGGAATCAGAAGAAATTCTCCAACCTACTCTAAGGCACAGTGTAACAGTTCTATACTCTCCAGCATACTGCAGAAAAAGGGCAATGAACTTCACTGATCATTGGACTGCTCACCATAATAATTCCTTCTGACACAGTGAAACATGTTTGGATGTTTTGGATGAGAACCAGAATTTGCATAATCTTTTGGCCTCTGGCTTTAGAATGATTCCAAGTGCAGAAAATATTCATGCCTTGTGAATACAAATGTTTCTGTGCTACTGTGTATCAATTCCTGTAGTAAATATTAAAAATTCATTTCAAATATATTTTTAGTTGACTCCACAGAAGAGATTTATTTCTACTGCAAGCAGCTATTTGTTTGAGAGCAAATTTAGTTTTGTTTTGTATACTGTGGTCCATAAAAATCCTTATCTGTTCCCCTGTGTAGTGTAACAGCAGGAGTCCAGACAGATGTGCCCCTTGCAAGTAGAAGTGTCTGCAGAACTTATAAATCCCAGCTTGCTTTCTCTCTGCCAAAATCTACCCTGACTCTTAGCTGCTGGCAAAGCTGCTCCCATGATTGTTTCCTACAACATTTCAGCCAAAACTGCTCCCCAAACAAGTTCACTGTAGGGCTTTGTAACCCACTTCAGTTTTAACAAGTTTGTTGGACCCTTGGATATAGAGTTCTATCTACCAATCTGCCAGGGCAAGAAGGAACTAACCAGGGCAGTAAGATTATCTTCTAACTCACTTAGATTCAAGAAAACAGCCCTGCTCATGTCCTGCAAGTTCCTTGTACAGTTGGGTTGTCCATTGTTTGGTCTTTTCTTTAAAAATTGAAATTCTCAAACACAGAAGGCACATAGCACATTTTTGCTACTAAGGACTCTTTAGAAGAAAAGTGAATGCATTTAAAGTCATTATTCTGGTGAGAATAAGGTATAATTCTGTCATACTTAGTGTAAAATTTTACAGGTATACATGCTCACATTTAGAAAACTGTATTTCTGAAGCCTTAGTTTTACAGTATCTCAAGACTAGAAGTTCACACAAAGGTTTGTGAGGTTAGCACCTAGTCCTAATTAGCACTGTTGTCTTTTGCACACCTGCCTGGGTGAATCAAGACTTTTGTCAACACTCAAATGACTATGTTCCACTATCAATCTATGGGGAAAATTAATATATCCATATGTAAGTATTACTATATTAAGTGTTAGATAAGGAGCTTGCCTCAACTGACTAAAATAATATATGTGTTCCAGCTCCAGTTGTGGCATAGTTTCATAATTATGCTAGAGCTTTGAAACAGCTTCCTGAATGAGTACTATCCACAGGCAATGTAATTAAGCACAACAGACACAGCAGAGTGTAAAGATTTCTGCATGAACTCACACCTACCACATTGGGAGGCTCTGCAAAAGTACTGCATGGCATTACCAAGTAGCACCTAATACAAAGTTTTCGTATGTATGTGCTCCATTTCCTGTAACGAGATAGTTATATGCAGAGTAGAAAGAAAAAAAAGGTGGCGGCAGAGGGAAAGCCTTCAAAGTGGATCTCCTGAGTTTCTCTCAGACCTAGTTAAGATGCAAGAGATCAAAACTGAAGTAAACTTTCACCACAAATTTAGAGCACCTGTTAACTAACAGAAAATTATGTGCACACAATTCTTGAATAGAAAGTGACAGAATCACTTCTGCTAGCCTTTAGCTGAAACAAGAAGTTCAATTTATTTGTTTTAAATATGTTAATATTAAGAATAAAATAACACTGCAGTCCATAAGGGCATGAGGAAGCCCTCTAAATGTAAGAAAATGCACTTCAGATTTCCCAAGTAAGAATGTGCTATCCATCCCTCAGAGGATGAGCCTCAGAGGCTGAACACTAGAATGAAGCTAACAAAATAATGAATTCTAGGCAGTGTCACAATCAAGTCAAACTGTCTTGGCTGATGTTCACACAGCTTTCCTATAAAGCAGTAAGAACTGACACTAAAAATATTCCATTAGCAGACACATTGCCAGGAAAAAGCAAGACAGCTTTATTTTCCTGGACCAGATGTCATGAAATAATACGCAAAGGAGAGAGAGAAAGGAGAAGAAATCCCAGAGAAAAAAAACTATTAAAGCAGTCTCTTTCAATTTAGTTAATAAAAAAAAGGAAAACAAGCATGGCACATATTTAGAAGGAAAGAACAGAAAGACAAGGGATGCACCTCCCATTAGCACCACATAGACAGGATGTGTGCTGCAGTCACAGAACCAGACTTGCAAAACCTCATCCAAGCTTCATCTCATGGCTGCATCCACCCCCACTGTCTGGAGACAGCATTCTGTGAATTGCCCAGCCTTGTAGCTTTTCACCTCCTCTCTTTTCCACATAGCAATCTATGTTTCAGATTGAACCCTTCTTCTCATCAATCCATGTCAACCTTTGCTCCTGGAATATACTGATCCATAGAAAGTAACTACCAACTATTTCAGGAAGCTTGCTAATGGTAAAATAATAATCAATGCAAAATGCAGTAAGACAAAAGGCACAGCTGAAAAAACATTGCTTGCTATTAAAGCTGCTTTCAAAATGGCTGTGCAGAAAGTATTACATGTACAGAAAAAAAAAGCCAAGAAACATATGATTTTGGCTTGTGTAACAACCAGTAGAAACAGGAAACCCTCTGAAGTATTCAGATGTAATACAAAGATGCTAAAAACGTCCGACTAGCAACTAGATCAGAGGATGATCTCATTATTTTGCTTCACATTTGTTTCACTATAAGCAGCTGTCAAAACCAATTATTCACATGCAAATAACTAAGAAGTTCACTCTTTTCTGATTTTTTAATTGTAGTTAATTTGTCTAGTTAAGGAAGAGAACAGCAAACTGAAAAGAGAAACAATCATGTCACTAGGCATTTTAGCTGGTCTCAATATCAAATATATTTTAGAATTAGAAATAATTCTGGTTTTACTGAAACTGTGTAGATAATAGCATGGATCCAACACAGAGATACACTTGGTTGTAGAAAAACATTTATTGTCAGTTAAAGTAAATGAACTACACTGCTAATACAAATGTAACCTCTTTGAATGTCTCCTGTCTACATAGGTAGTCAGAGATCAGAACTCTTCACCCCTTGCACAGAGTGGCACCAGCAGAAGCCTGCAGCACTGAAACATGGACAGTATCACAAAATAAATGCAATGCACACAGGACTAACACTGTGAAAGAGATACTCATTTATTGCAATAGAGAGCTGGTCTGAAATTGAACAATAAATCGGTGAAGACCATGTGCATCTTGCAAGTCCTTTCTTCTGTCCCTTTTAAAATTTTAGTCTCATTTTCACAGTGGTGAATCAAACACCTGCATCACAATTGCCTACTAGCAGATAGTTAACTATACGCATCTCCCATGATTTATTTCGAAATCTACAAGACTTGACATCTCTGATAAAAGGTCTTTAAAGTTAAAAGGACTTTAAAAAGTTGACCTTTTTGTCTTATTTATTTTACAGAAATTGTGCTAGAAGTATACTTATAAGTGCTGTCAGTACTGAAATGGGCTACACTTCCTATTTGCAGAAATTTCTACATCAATTAGACAGCTGGGTTCTATTGCATCAACAAATGTCATTAATACTACTTTTACGAGGAGTACTACAGCCATAATAATAAAGGGTTGGGAAGGGGCGCTTAATTTTTTTTTTAAATAACATGGCATAGTAACTGGAATAAATAAAAGCTAAAAGATCAATTTCATATTGAACACAATACAAGAATTAATATTTTCCTTGCTGAAAAAAGGTACCTCTTGACTTTCTGAATGCCTCTGAATACAATTCAGTCTATGAAGATTATAATACTTCCCTTTATTTCTCCCCTGCTTGATTTAAAAATAAGGAATGCAGAGTTAATTTCTTTGTTCCTGAAAAAACTCAGTGGTAGAAAAAAACACTAATTGTCCTAATCAGAAACTAATTTTACACAGTACAGAAACCAAAGTGCACACTTTGAAAATGGCTAGCAACAAAATGCTTTGTGAAGATGTAATACAAATAAGCAGCCACAAGCAGGAAAATAAATCAGGCCAAGTAAAACAAAAAGAATAAATAAAATAGAATAACTTACACTTCTGGTTACATGGTTTTTAACCACCTCAGAGTTATTAGCCTGCAAAAGGAGAAAAGTTAACACAACTGACTTTAATTCTCCAGATAGTTTAAGTATATTCTAAGAAATCCCCTCCTAAAGGCATATACATACACACACAAAAAAAAAATCATTCAGAAGTACATAGTCATTCTACAGTATTAATAAGCAAACTGCCTTTCAAACAGATACGGAAAATTAATTAATTTTGCATTATCATTCTGCATATTCAGGTTTTATATGACAGTACTCAGCTACTGAGTGTTTACTCCAAGGTATAATATCCATGGAGATGTACATTGCTAACCACTTCTTCTCTTTTGCATTTTAACCCAATCTCTCATTTTATGCTTTTTCATGAAAACACACACTTGAGTGGATATTAATGAAGTGAACTGCTGACAATTTTCTGTAAGTACTCTACAAAAAAAGTCTCAAGGCTTTAAAACATACTAAGTTGTATCAATAGAGGTTTAAAACAAACCTTTTAAAAGAAAAGAGCCAATCCATTACTACAAAAAAATCTAATATCAGCAGTGGTACAACTAAAAATTGGCCTCTAAATTCTGTTGTGGGAAAGATGTTTTGAACTAGAGAGGCAGTTTCATAACTATCAACTTTTTTGGTAGATCACTGGAGTCCAGATATGCTCTAGTTACAAATCTCAACTGGAAAGAGCTATAGGTTTTCAAAGTATAAATTAATGTGCTCGGTTACTATGTATTCTATTACCATGAGCTGTTGAAACCAGGTGTAGCGATGTTCCTGGCCTCCTCCCTCTGGACTAGCTTCTGTTAATGGGCACATCAGTGCCTTGCCCCATGACTCACCATCCCATTGTGAGATGCTCCACCCAGGGGGAAGGAGCCAAGCATTCCCACCGGGATAAAATCTGGGGCCTGGAACAGCACAGGCAGCCTTACCTGCTGGGATCCCAGAGGACAAGGACTACACTACCACTGGATTTTCTGAGGAGGACCAGACTTCTTTTTTTCTACAAGATCACCGCTTCAACAGAACCATTTCAAAGAGAACTGCAGCTACCACTGCATCGGACTGCTACCAACACCCTGCCTGGCAGGGTGCCAGGTTGTACCCCTGACTCTGTCAGGCTTTAAACCAGTTTCTCTGTATTATTATTTTTTTTTATATATATATATTTTAGTAAAAACTGTTACTCCCATTTCTTCATATCTTTGCCTGAAAGTCCCTTAATTTCAAATTTATAATAATTTGGAGGGAAGGGGGTTGTATTTTCCATTCCAAGGGGGCCTCCTGCCTTCCTTAGCAGACACCTGTCTTTCAAACCAAGACAATTACAAAACCTGCAACACCTTCCTTAGTTAAATGAACACACAGTTTACCACGGCATACATCCTACATCAACCATAATGCTTACAATGTGAGATTGGCTCACAGTTAATCCATGAGAATAGGCTTTGAGTTTGTTTGATTATTTTTTTTTTTACTCAAAAGTTTGACTTACCTTATCAGCTATCGAATCTCCACAGTGTTGAAAGTACAAACCTGTCAGTCAGAAGAACTAACATACAGACTAACCAATGCTATTAATTCAACCCATGAACTCTACTGTTTGAAACTTCAAGGTTCTTCTCAGCAGATTAAAGGTTATATATAGGACAAACAACTGTATAACTGTAACTTTAGTTAATATTATTTCACAATCTAAGCATACCCACTGCTACTTAGCAAAAATACACAGACCCAAATAGAAAAAGGCAAAACACACAAAATACAGTTTTTGGATTCACTTGGAAATCTCCATACAAAGAGACTTCATGAGGTCCATGAGCAGAGCAGTTGGGAAAACACACTGCCCACTTTGACCCTTCACCAGGAAGTTCATACATAAGCTGAACTCAGCACCCATCCTTCCACAACAACTAAGAAGCCTATTTGAGTAATTGCATATAGAGACATAAATGACGATTACACCTAATGTGTGCCAGTTAAAAGGGGTTTTGTCCATGTATTTCTCAGTTTGGCATTGGATTGGTGTAGCCTGGAAGTTTTCTAGGATAGCTATCAGGTGGAATATGGAATAAGAAGCTCTTCTCTTTCTTTTCAAATGTTTTGAATTTGCTCTCCAGTTTGTCAAGCTTCTACTGAAATGTCTCATATTCTCTCACTCTGCTAGAAGCAATAGTTCTCTTCACTTTAGTACTGAGAGGAAACACAGAGTGCTAACAGCACAGGGCTTGACATAACTATCTCAACTAGCAGGATCACACTGTTTCCTTTTTCTTCTGACTTAAGGGGAAGAATGCTGAAATGAGGTGTGCTGAAAGAACCATCTCTGGTAAACAGATGAGTTTGTATACACACAGAGTGTCTGTATGTATGTAATAAGGGGAACACTCAAGTCTCCATATGCTCCCTTCACAGCTTTAAAATGGTTGCCCCCAAGCCAAATACTGCTAATCCTGCTGCCTATTCATCAGCTCTAGGACTAAAATTACAAATCAACTCCTTCACTGGCTAACTACTGTGGTACATTCGTTCGAGATGTGGATGATCCAGCTTCAAGCCTCTGACTGGACACATATGAAGAGGGGCTTTGAAAGTATAGTCTAATATTCAAGCTAAAGATCTTAACCAAGACTATCAGCCCTAGACTATCGAGACTGAAGAATTAAACCTCAAATTTCTAAAGTTTTAGTGAAGGCTTGACCTTTCTTCTTGAAACTTCATTATTATTTACTACACTGGCATGGGGTGACCACCCTAATCACTCTAAGAGATAGCTGTGCCAATTATAAATCTTTCTGGTTTCAAGTAAAAAAAAAATAAAAAATTAAAGAGATCATACACAAATCTATGGGACATCCAAGTGAAAAAAGTAAAGCAAAAAAAAAGTTAACCAGAACAGCCAAATTGATTTTACAGTCTCTGTAACAAAACTGTGTAAGTCCTCCCTTCCCTATTCATCTCATGCCTGCTGTTTCCAGTCTCTGAGTTCTCTTCCACTTGGAACATATACTGCCATAGGCAAAAGATGTGATACCTCACATGGAAAACATCACCAAATATTAAAATATCTCACCACATCCTTTTTGGGGTGTTTTTTTCTAATATTATGTGTAAAAGGAGGTTTCTATGGGGGAACTGTGATCTGCATTAAGAGAATTATTTTCCTGATGTAAAACTAGAAATCAGAGACAACAGGAGATTCGATGCCTATCACATTTCATTAGCTCCATGAACAGTCATTATACTTTGACTCAATATAAGATATTGAACACTGTGCTAACAGTATACTCAGTATATTACAGCTAACATGCATAACACATGCGCATGCTAATGACCTTACTGACATCATGGAAACATCCTGGGATGACTCCTGTGACTGGAGTTTTGGAATGGAAGGGTACAGGCTCTTTTGGAACGACAGGCAGGGATGATGAGGAGACATTGTTGCCCTCTCTGTGAATGACCAGCTGGAGTGCATAGAGCTATACCTCATGATGGATGAGGAGCGGATTGAAAGTTTACAGGTCAGGATGAAAGGGAGGGAGGGCAGGAACAGCTGACATTATAGTGCAGGCCTGCTGCGGGAAACAGAGGAGCAAAAGCTTCTAAAGGCACTAATGAGTTTAATTTACAGCCCTGGAAAGAGCTTGGGTTGATGTAATAATAAAAGGTATACAGATCTTAAGCAGAAGAATTATAAACCTATGTTTCTATAGTTATAAGTAAGAATATGTATTGGGTGATATGGTGGAGGGTTTTTAAGTATAGTAATGTGATTTTATAGTTTAAGTTAAGAATTTAGATGTTATAATAGAAGTATATGTGAGTACGTGAGCTGGCAAATTATTGGTTGAAGAACAGACACACTGCAGTAAAAAGTACCAAAGGTGATAGGTTATAAAGTTAAAACAAAGTTTCGTGTTAAGTGCTTATTGGACCAAAAAGTTATAAACTGCCATGTAACTCTGAAACTCGGGACTATCTTAAGTTATAGCAACTTGTTGCTAAACCTCACAACCTCCAAGACTGATGCCTTGTTTGTTATTTTAAGTAATAAATCGCAAATAACCGTGATAGTCCCATCTCTTTAATAAGAACTCCAACAAGCAACGACAGCCTGCTACGGGCCACTTGACCAGGAAGACCGAGCCAATGAGGCCTTCTGCAGTAAAACAGAATGGCCTCAAGAGTCACAAGCCCTGGTCCTCATGGGGGACTTCAAACAACGCAGTATCTGTTGGAACAATGACACAGCAGGACACAGGCAATCCAGCAGGCTCCTGGAACGCATCGATCACTTCCTTCTCCAAGTAACAAATGAGCCAACAAGGAGAAGTGCTATGCTGGATCTTGTTTTCACCAACAAGGAGTGGGTGGTGGGGAACATGAAGCTCAAAGGAAGCCTGGGCTGCAGTGACCACAAAGCAGTGAAGTTCTAGATCCTTGGGGTAGTGAGGAGCACGCACACCAAGCTCACAACCCTGGAATTCACAAGAGCAGACTTGGCTCTCTTCAGGGATCTCCTTGGTAGAATGCCATGGGCTTAAAGCACTGAAGGGAAAAGGGGCTCAAGAAAGCTGGATGAAGTTCAAGGATCATCTCCTCCTGGCTCAAGAGCAATGCATCCCTACCAAGAGGAAATCAGGCATAAATTCCAAGAGGCCCGCATGGAAGTACAAGATGATCCTAGACAAACTCAAACGCAAAAACGTACCCTCTAAAAGGTAAAGGTAGAGACAGATAGCCTAAGAAGAACAGAGAGATTGTCTGAGCAGCCAGGGAACTAGTTAGGAAACCTAAAACATTGACATGATTAAATCTGGCCACGGGCATCAAAGGTAACAAAAAAGTTTCTATAGGTACATCGGTGATAAAAGAAAGACTAGGGAAAATGTGGGTTTTCTGAGGAAGGATATGGGAGACCTGGTTACCCAGGACATGGAAAAGGCTGAGGTACTCAATGAAGGTAAAGGCAGGGATTGGGAGAATGAAGAACCATCTGCTGTAGGAGACCACAAGGTCCAAGGCCATTTAAGGAACCTGAAGGAGCACAAGTCCATGGGACATGATGAGATACACACATGGGTCCTGAGGGAAATGGCTGAGGAAGTGGCTAAGTTACTATCCATCACATTTGAGAAGCTGTAGCATTCCCTTAAAGTTCCCACTGACTGGAAGAAAATGAAACATAACCCCCATTTTTATAAAGGGAAATAAGGAAGACCCAGGGAACTACAGACCAGTCAGTCTCACCTCAATGCCTGGCAAGATCCATGGAGCAGATCCTCCTGGAAACTATGCTAAGGCACATGGAAAATAAGGTGATAGGTGACGGCCAACATGACTTCACTAATGGCAAATCTCACCTGACAACTTTGGTAGTCTTCTATGACAGCGCTACAGAACTGGCAGATGAGGGAGGAGTGACTGACATCATCTACCTGGTCTTGTGCATTGCCTTTGACATTGTCCCATGTGAGATTCTGTTTTGAATCCCACCTGTTGGTTTTGCTGTGCCTTAAACCAGACCTCCCCTGATGAGGGAGGATTTGAGATCCTTGCCAGGAATCCCAAATACTAATGAGACATCCATCGCTCTCTGCTTACAGATAGTTTATTAAGTCTTATCAGAAAAGTTAAGAATAGAGCAAGGAGTATACCAGAGAGTCCGGAGAGTTCTGAATGTTCTTNCCCACACAACACCCTTGTCTTTAAATTGAAGAGACGTGGATTTCATGGATGGACCACTTGGTGGATGAAGAATTGCCTGGATAGTCAGAGTGTTGCAGTCAATGGCCCAATGTCCAAGTGGACACCAGTGGCAAACCTTAGGTGGCTATCGGGACTAGTACCTTAGTCAGTGACATGGAGAGTGGGATCAAGTGCACCCTCAGCAAGTTTGTCAACAACACCAAGCTGTGTGGTGTGATGGACATGCTGGAGGGAAAGGATGCCATGCACAGTGACCTAGACAGGCTTGAGAGGTGGGCCTGTGTGAACTCCATGAAGTTCAACAAGGTCAAACGCAGAAGCAGCAGCCTGCGGCAGCCATTCTGGCCTTAACGAGAGCCCTGTGTAGAGAGCAACTTGTCACCTTTATCTTTGACAAAGGCCTTCTGTTCTCTTGGGAAAGATGCATACCAGGGAAATGACTGCAGCCATAAATACGATGTGTGAATGTTTTTATTTTACCTCCCAGAACACTGGGAAGTGGATTGTTCCAGTGAATGGCTGATAAGGGGCAGAGAAGTCTGCCCTGCCAGGTGTTTGGTGGTGTAGCTGTTTTGTCTTTCCTTCTGCATGTTCTCAAGACTTCTTTAAACTTTCCCATAGTAGAAACATATAAATACTGGAGTGTGTGTAATAAAGATGGATCCTGCTACAAGAAGCAGTGGTCTCTGTTCATTTTTTTCCAAGCTGCTGCATCAAATCCAAGGTCCTCTGTCTGCGTTGGGACAATCCCAAGCACAAATACAGTCTGGGCCAAGAACGGATTGAGAGCAGCCCTGGGAAGAAGGACTTGGGGGTGTTGGTGAACAAGAAGCTTGACATGTCTCAACAATGTATGCTTCCAGTCCAGAAAGCCAACCATATCCCGGCTGGCATCAAAAGCAGCGTGGCCAGCAGGTCAAGGCAGATTGCCCCTCTACTCTGCTCTTGTGAGAACACACCTGGAGTGCTGCATCCAGCTCTGGGGGCCCCAATACAAGAAAGATGTGGACCTGCCGGAGCGGGATCCAGAGGAGGGCTATGATCACCTCTCCCATGAAAACAGGGTGAGAGAGATGGGGTTGTTTAGCCTGAAAAAGAAAAGACTCCAGAGAGACTTTAAAGCAGCCTTCCAGTAACTAAAAGGGGCCTACAAGGAGACTGAAGAGGGACTTTTAACAAGTGATAGAACAGGAGGGAATGGCTTTAACTGAAGGAGGGTAGTTTCAGATTAGATATTTAGGAAGAAATTCTTTACTGTGAGGGTAGAGTGAGGCACTGGCATGGGTTTCCCAGAGAAGCTGTGGATACCCCATCCCTGAAAGAGTTCAATGCCAAGCTGGATGAGGGTCTGAGCAACCTGGTCTAGTGCACAGTGTCCCTGCCCATGGAAGAGGAATTGAAACTAGATGATCTTTTAAGGTCCCTTCCAACCAAACCATTGCGTGATTCTATGGTTCTACTTCTGCACCTCACCAATCACAGCATTTCAATATCAAACACAACAAAACATCCTTCTTGTCACCCCCCAGTAAGACAGTTCAAAGGAAATTAGATTGACATGGTTAGAAATAACCACTTTTCTGTGGACCGAGCTAAAATAATTTCAAAACAAATTATCCCACCTCCCTCTCCTACCATTATGGAAGAAAACCATCACGGATTCCTGACAATGACTCCCTGAAAACAGCCTCTCTGAAGGAAAAATAAAGTCATTAAAGCAAAAGATAAAATGACACCGCTTGCAGTTTCTTCACCTTTGTTAACTTTGTTTTGCTCATCGGTAGGGCTATCTTGTCCTGAACGCTTCTCATTTGGATTGCACTTTAAAGATGTCCAAAACCCAAGTTTCCCCTTTCCACCCTCGAAATCTACCAGGTGGTGCTGTGACATTTCTCCAAGAAACAGGCTTGAGGCTTGACTCCAGAATTTAATGACCTTAAATAAGAAGAATCAAAAGCAAATTCATATGTAACACTGCTGCCACACCTTTCTACTTATGAGCAAGTACTACATTTTTGCACCAATGTGAAAAACCTAAATTAAATGAAACAAGTATTATTTCTGACATGATAGTGAACTAAAATCAAATGGGATGCCAGAGACTGAAGTTTAGTTAAGCAATAAACAGTCCACCATTATGCAGCAGTCAGACCAAACATCAGAATTTTACCTAAAGTATCACACTTGCTTCACAGTTCTATCTGAAGAGAATGGTCCACATGGATACATGATTCATTGTGCTTATTACAAGGAATTGTGACGATAAGAAAAACTGATTTTTATATTAACACTAAAAGATTTGTCTTTTCCTTTTGAAAGACAAGTGGCAGTCCTCAATTACACAGTACTAATGCCACAGTCATTTATTATTTCAATATTTGGCTAGCATTCACTTTATAGTGATGGCATTAGTACTGTCCTTTCCTTTTACACATTCCAGTGTTGAGAAAGCATTTTCAAAGATTAACCAGAGGCATTTTCACAAGGGACATAAGATCTGTCACTCTCAGGATAAGCTATGAAAGAACAGAAAATTATGCCCATAAGCAGGAAAAATACACCCTGTAGTGGGTATTTCCCTTTTCCAGTGTGAGCTGTCAAGCAGAACCTATGCAAGTCCATTTGGTTTTTAGTAAAGTCAAACATATATGAAAAGTTTCTATGCCATCTGAAAACTATTGATACTGAAGAATCTGAAACATGGATAATTTTGCTTTAGAAAAAGAAAGCTGTGTAGACAGAAAGAAGCACACTATACTTTGGAAGAACATCATGCTTCTGGCTTTATCTGCTATAGTAATTAGTGTCACACTTCTGAAAAGCAGATGCTTCTGCCTTTCAAAAGTACCACACTCAGTAGAAAGGTCTGAAGTCAACTTGGAGAAAATAAACAAGCAGGCAAACTTGGCTCTGGAAACTACTAAACCTTTCCCTCTTGCTGATTCCTTATTTCTGCAGGTTGTTCAAAGAAAGCCTGCTTTTCATTTCATTTTGGATGAATGCCTGGAACTGAACATATTGTATTACAACAAAACTTCACATTTAAATTCCTATTAAATCTTGTAATTCTCTAATATTCCTAGAAACAACATGAGCCCTCCCTCCTGACAAATGCAATGATTAGGTTTTGAATTTAGTGTGCATTGCACAGCTCAATTCAGGATCACTGCATTTCATTAATTTGAGGGAGTGAGGTGGCCAATTCATGCAGTTTTATTCTCTGTGCCGTCTTATGACTAACTCAGATACATTTACGAACAAGGCACTGACTGCACTTAAAAGAGCATTTTGGAACCTCGACTCTGCATGGCTCTGGGGCCCATGGCCTTACTCTAAGCACTTGAAATCTAAAACCAAAAAACAAACCCCATAGAAATGCATTACAACGAGGCCCACACCAGCCCCCTTCTGGAGAACTGTAAATCCAAAAAAAAGTTTGAAAAATATTCATGTCAAGTGTTTCAAATCAGGCATCAGCTCACAGGTTTTGACAGGAAAGTGTCTCATCAGTCTGTTCTTCTGCATTTCTATGACTAACAAACCAAGAAATTAGGAAAAACAGAAATTTTTTTTAAGAAGCTGAAAAAAAAAAAAGGAAAGGAAGAGAAAAGCACAGGTCAAAATTTAATAAAGCAAAACTGAACAGAAAGACAGAAAAACCTTTTTTAAAAAGTTTCAAAAAGTTTTCAAGCCACCTGTGCTTCCCTGTGAGCTCAGGAAAGCTGTATGAACCAGAAGTGAAGAAACATCCCTCCGTAAATGTTTCTCCAAAGCCCACAGTTTTCTTCATGGAGACATGAGCAATGTGGGAACTGGAGTTACAGAAAACTTGCAGGTGCTGACAGAGAATATAAACAGCATTGTGCTTGAACAGATAGAAATGGATACATGTTTCGATCTGAGACCTTGGCAAAGGCTACCTCAGAACAGTGAGCTTTTGCAGTTTAAAGCAAGAATGTAGTTTTGTAGTTTTAAAAGAAATATGCTTTATAAAGGTAGAAATATGTTTTTAGTAAGTAAAAACATGTTTTATGCAAGAAAGAATTATGATAAGTAAAAGAGTAAAGAATTTTAAGTTTAGCAATAAACCTTATAGTAGAGTTTATTAGAAAGTTAAGATGTAACAATATAAGCCTGTGCAACAGGCCTTAATAGCAATTTGATGATTGGTTAAGAAAATACGCATTGCGGTAAAACCATGTATAATGATGATTAGTAAAAGTGTGCTAGCAAGTGTGGTATTTGCTTATTGGCTTAGAAAAGTATATAAAGCCTTGTAACGAAAAAGTAAGACTACTACTACAGCATCAGCATCTGCAGCTGCTGCTACTGCTACTACTGCTATTGCTACTAAAACTACTGCTGCTTTTAATATTAATGATGTTGTTCACAACATCTCTCCTGTCTCACCCTTCAATAAAAATGAGACTGATTCTGCAATAAATCATCTCTGTGACATCTCTCAGTTGTCCCAATCCCCACAAATCCTGACAGAGCACTATGGTTCTGGATGGTGACAGAGCAGGAACTGAACAGGCAAATACAAACCTCCACTGGATATTCCCACCCTTTGCAAACAAATCAGAGAACAGAACAAGCCTGCTGCATTTCCCTTCCCATGATGTGCAGGCACGTGCACAAGACAGGCAATTATAGCCTGCAGCACTCCCTTAAGAACTGTAATGGTGACAGTCTTAAAAGGAGCCAGGAAAGTTCATAGCAATGGGAAAGTCTGGTAGATTTAGCATGTCCTTCACCTTCACCAAATCATGCCTGCTATATGCATACAATGCTTGCTTTGGATGCATCTCACAGGTCCTGTGAGCTACAGTTTGAATGTTGCATATAAGAAAAAAAGGAAGTCTCCCTAAATAACAGAGCTGGGCATGTTCCCAGTTTTCCATAAGATTTCCATGCTATTGCTTGAAAGAATACAGGGAAACATTAGAACTAATTAGTCATTAGTCACAGACACTTACTACAAACCAAACCCTCTTGATACATTTTTCATAAAAGCTTTTACTGATTTAATCCGGAAACCAAATTTAGAGCTGGCAGAGCAAAATCACTGTATACGTCTGTTTCTAACTCAGTTCAGTTACTGTCATCATACTCCACTGTATTTGAAGGTCATGCCTGATTAACTCAATTTAACATCTTCTATCTTCTAGTACTGAGACCCCACTTAAAATGAAATTGGAGAATGCAATCCTTCATCTACATGCACAGGCCTTCCCAATACCACCAATTATTAACTTCCCATTTCTCAAAAAATCTCTTGCATGTCCACATTACAAACAGGTGGACTGTGTTCCATGGGAATATCAAATCGTCTCACACTGTTTTTCTCAAAAGATGTGTTTAAAAATTAATGCAGTAGAGATAAAAATTCACATTGTCATATTCACTGATCTTTCTCACACAAAGCTTCTGGAGAGGATTGCATTCAACAGCATGAAAAAAAGGAAGGAGAGGGGTTTTTTGCAACAGGGGCAATTCTTTCAAACACTGTTAAGAGTACTGAGTTTTCTTAAAGTTTCCTGTTCTCGTCATCACTTTCCCCATACATAGCTGGGAGTTTGGATTTACTTTTATGTATCAACATGTATTTTCAGTTCTTAGTTTTCAAATTTTTTTTGAGAAAATATTGGCACTAGGTTGAATGTATGTAGGCGTATATATAAACTACCGTGGATTTCAAGTAAAAAATGAGATAGGCAATTAGAATGAGGCCTTTGTGACTTCCCACTCACTTCTTCAGCATTTTTTTCAAGGTACACTCCTGCTCCTTTTAAAAAAACAAATGAAAAACACACACACACAAAAAAAACCCAAAACAAACCAATCTCTATTTCTCACACAATGTTATTCTGTTCTCCTCCTATTTTGAAACAGTCCAGAGCACAATCTGACTCACTGCTCAAAATCAGGTTTTAGTTTGTTAGGAGGGGCCTGAATGTTCAAGTCTTTGATTTTTCTCTCTACAGACAGAAAAGAGGCTTGCACAATTAAGGAGGAGGGGGTGGGAATCAGAATCATTGACACCCTTCCCCAATTTCTATCAAAATGATCAAACTTCCACTCAAGACTTAGCAAAACAGCTAAACAAACTTCAGTGTGAAGTGACTGTTATGATAAAATATATGTTACAGATAAGTGTCCATTAAATCTTTCCACATTACAACAGCTAGTTATGAAAAGTGATATTTAAATGGCAGAATAGAGGTATGCAGAATTCTTTGGCAACCATTTGGAAAAAAGAAAAAGGAAAAAAAAGGGGGAGGCAGGTAAGGAAGAAAGGCTATTAACATTAAATCAGAAATTTCTGTGATAAAGATCACTATTTAAATGTGTCTTAAAACTGACAAGTCATGCAGTCATAAGGACCATTCATCAATGAAGTAATTTTAAGATAAGAATCTGTGGAGGGCTGCAAGCCCTTGGCACAGGAGCCCTTTGCACTCCCTTGGAAGAAAGAGGCCTGAGGGCCAAAGAATCTCCCCAGAGATAAGCAACTTTCCTCTTGGTTAGGGTGACAAAGTGAACCACCCCCAGCAGCACGCCTTGTTTCTTTATGGCAATACCTGGTACCCCGTTGGCTATTGGTTTCTACCCCACCCCCTACCTTTCCCATAAAAAGAATCCACCTCTGCCACTGATTAGGGAGCACTCATCCCTGGCCTCCCATTCACAGGGTGGCTGGACAATAAAGGCTGCCTCTGTGGAACTGCCATACGAGTCTTCTTTCTCTCTGTTCCCGAGTTCGCCGTGGGTGATTTCACAAAGAGCTGAATCACAAGAGCTGGAATCACTTGCAGCTGAGGAATCGCTACACTTGCTGAAATCACCTGTCGCTCAGGGAGGCCTCCCAGCGCCCTTGGAAGAGCTGTTCTTTGCAGGACGCTCTCTCTCCAGGAAGGTCGCGGCCTACTGGTGCTCACCAGCATCGGACCCCCTGCGATAAGAATCCATGTACATAAGAGGTTTGGGCCTTCACACCACACCTCATTACTGCAAGAAATTTGGCGGCATAGGTGATGGGACTCTAAGGAATTAAGATTTAGTTTGCTTTATTCTTTTTAAAGATACACTCTCATGAAGAACAAAAAAGAAATTCAGTGAAGAAGACTAACTTAATGCCCTTTTGAAGCATCTTAAACTATCCTAGACTATTTCCCGGAATCTAAAAATTACCTCTAAAATAATATCCTTCCGTTGGCTTTCCTTATAATTTTTATTTTTTTTAAGTAATAGATGAAACAAAAAGTATTCAGAGCTTTAAGGTTAGGGTATAAACCTTTTCTTATTTTGGCAGCACTAAAGAAAAAGACTTAAGTTGTTAGTCTTTTTTAAATTAAAAACATCAATTTGAGAAACAGTATCAACTGAGTAACTAACAATCTTTCAAAACAAGACCCAATAATTCCAGTAAAGGCCATTTAAACAAACCTACTATCTTGGATTTTTATCTAATTTTAGCAGTACTATATAAACTAAGTCAGCTCTTAGGTAAAAACAAACAAACACAGTGACCATGCTACTTCTTTTTTCTTTTTTTTTTTTTAATTTTTGGGTTAAGCTATAAATCTCTGTAATGAAGGACAATTCCCACAAACAGTCCATTGTCTCTTCATAAAATAAAATTAAGTGCAACTGAGTAAGTCATCTTTGCTAAACATTTGACTGAATTAACAGAGCTGGACTAACATCATCCCACCTTCTGAGGAATGTGCACGACAACATAAAGTAAATAGTGTTACAACACAGGAGCTGCTTTATATTTTAGCACCTGAAATTCCAAACAGCTGCACTGAGTTGATATATGTCAGTATATCCTGATGTCATTACAAAGCTTCAAGACACATGGCTCATGAGAAATGGGAAGGGCCCCTTTGGTAACAGACATCCAAGCGGAAAATACTCAATAAAAGACACATTTTGAAGAAAAAGAACATGTGTGAATTTCATCAGGCTTCAATAGTCTTCCAAAAAATACGTCACTGAGAGTCTAACTACAGTTCTTGCAATAAGACAGTTTAAGGAGAGCAATACGGGCAACCTTTACATTGACTAAATGGATGCAACACTGATTTAAAGCAGGCATATGTATTATTTATTCATGTGAAAACTGAAAGGTTGAAATTCCTTGGCTGGAATGAATGGGGATAAATCCATGGTTCAGCAGCAAATTATGATGCCACAAAGTTTTTTTTAATTTGAATAGATGTTGCCCTTCCCATTATCTAAGCATCTCAACTACTTAGTCTTGATCTTGTCACTCAACTTTACACTCAAAACCGTTGTAAAAGGAACTCCTTACCAGCTAACACCATCACAGATCATCCTCCTTCAGAACAGCAGAACTCTTCACTAAATAGACAAAATTTACTTGTGCTTAACAAAGACTCCTAACATAAAAATGTCACCACATTTCACACCAAAAGCAGACCACACCATTCAATCTCATTTTCAGCAATAAAACATATTGTACACTGTGTAGTGAAAATATTTCACCTACAGATATCCCTGCAAGAAATTTAAATAGAATTCCACTCCTTCTGCTCAAATTAGTAGATGTTTTATTTGGTGACTGAATATACCTCTGTCTACATTCCTGCTAGCAAACTAAAACAGGTGAGGCCACTTTTGCCATCTACACTCTTTACCTGCCAGCAGGTCACAGAGACAGTTGGACTACATTATCAGCATTGCCCCATGTACACATAAATCATGTTCAATCAGAATTATTAATGACTAGTAACATATCCCACAGGTTGCTAGATGTTTAAAATTGTTCCTGAATCACAGTAAGAGATTTTCAATTTCAGAATCAATACTTGGGTTGTGTGCACAACACAAAAGAAATAGCAACTGCAGTTGCCAGTATGCACCTAATACTGTGAGCTGAAAACACAAGAAAGGGTTTCTTTTCTATTCCTGCATAATTTTAGCAGTAATGATCCTCAGATTCTGACATGGGCTAATTCATAAAATTAGAAAAGGGTTTAGATTCTAATTCATTAAATTAGAAAAGGGTTTCTTTTCTATTACTGCATAATTTTAGCAGTAATGATCCTCAGATTCTGACATGGGCTAATTCATAAAATTACTGCGTCAAATCTAGGAGAGACCTCCAATGACACTCACATTCCTCATAATACCAGGAATTACTGATTTATGTTTCCAGCCTTTGTTTTACAGGATAATAATTTTAAAAGCACCTTTTGACTTCTGTGGTTCATGATAGGTAAGTACCATTACCTCCACTTTTCCAGCAGCTGCCAGTGCTGGTTCAGTAAGTAACTGTTACTCTTCCAGGCATCACTCATATTACCCTTGGAGCTAAAACAACCAAATACAGTCATGCAAGCCAGAAAAGGCTTAAAGTTTTCCTATCCTGATCAAGTATGTGTTCCACCAGCAACGAAAAATAATAGGTCCCAAACAAACCTTGCACTACTTGTACTTCCAAACTGACATGAGACATCACTGTATTGAAACAAATAATTAATGAGGGTTTTTTTTATTTAAAACACACAAATAAAAGCATAAAACATGTAGATTCCTGCATGGGACAGGACACAGTAACAAGCTTCAGGAACAGACCCTTGATTTGCCAAGCCTTCAGAGAGGAAAGTTGATGGTACAGTACTGAAATAATAAGAGGTTATAAGACACTACAAGAATAATCTAACCTATAATCTAATAGAACCTGATGGATATCAGTAGTGCCAAAAATACTTGTCAGCTCATAGCTGCTTGGAAAAAAGCAGGGTGTCACCATCTGGAATAAAAAATTATGATAAAATAAGGAAAAAAAGATACTACCTTTGGAGATGTCCCAACTGCATTGATTGAGCTCCGTCCAGACAGTCAGAGGCACCAACAAGATCAGGTACAGAACCTGAGTGCCCACTGCTGCTCTCAACTGTATTATCTACTTTCAGCTCCCTAAAAAGTTAGCACTAGCTCAATGCAAACTCAATGCCCTGCTCACATACTCTAGGTTGAAGAGTAATGCCTTCCCTCATGTCAAATATGCAGGGAAACACTTCCTCTATCCTTTATAGCATTCTTTTATCATCACCTCAGTTTTAGTTAGTGAGTAAGTATTCTGCTTTTCAAGAAATCTAGAACTTCAATAGTTCCCAACACCTTACCCTTGTTCCGGAACTGACTTTGTGTCATGGTAAGTTTAGCAGAGCAAGCAGAACAGATATTCTGTGGACTCACATATCTTCAGAGATTTGACTTGAAGTTAAAAACATTTCCTATAAAGAACATAGTCTGTATACATTACACCAAAAAAACACCAAACCACCTTGTTTTGATATTCAGAAACCAAAACACTAAGAAAGCCAGGAAAAGCATGACTAACTTGGATTATATGATGATCTAGGGAACACCAAGTGTTAGATTATTTCTACAGTCTCATATAGCAGGCACCCTCAAATCTCACACATACAGTCAAAAGACTGTAGGTTCATCCATTTACACCACTCAGCTGAGCTTCAGTAGTAGTCATCATGCATGCTCACTTTAACAAGTACCTTTGAGGTTAACCCCAGTGAAAACTGTTTCATTTAACATGTTCACCTTCAAAATTATGGCTCTCCAGGACAGACTTGCCTCTCAGCCAGCAGAGTAGAGCCAGAAACTCTGCAGCAACACCTGGACAACAAAGGTGGAGTTTTCTTTCAGAACAGTTGCTGAGTCCTACGATGACTCAATTCATGGTACATGGAGTTGGGTTACTGAGCAGAGGGGGCCTTGTGACTCATGTCATTTGTCATCCTTAGAGTAATAAAAAGAAGATGCAGCCCATGCAACAGAGCAAGCTGCAAGAACAAAAAGAAACATCAGTCCCGTACACAGCACAGGCAGAGTAAAAGGGGCTACTACCTGACTACACAAGGACAACCCACTCCAGCTTAAACACTCAGGAACAGCTTTTACCCACTAGCATGGAAGAGACAGCATTTGCCTCCGTAAACAGTTATGAAAAAGATCTATCTCCAATTCTCAATGCTTCTTAAATCAAAAATTACTTATGAAAAGGAAAAAAAAAGTAGTTTTTTTTTTTCAACTCCCAGCTCACTCATGATCTCTAGACTACCCGCAAAGAAAACAAGACACACTGAACTCTTGCAGTTTGTCTGCTCTCCCCTCTGACTCCTCAGTGGGCTTGCAAGTCCGAGGTCTCAACATGCTGCATGTTTGCAGCTCATTTTGTGACTGCCACTCATGATGCACTACTCTATCCAACCAAACACCCATACTTCCATACATGGAAGAAATTAACTAAGCTGTCATAATAGCATGCCTATTGCTGGAAGCAAGGATATCATCTGCCTCAGTGACCTCTTGCCTGACAAAGCATGTAAAACTTCATATGCCACCTTCAATTACAACCACCAACTCTCCTTTCAAGCCAGAGTGACAAACCACCAAGCACAGCAGTGCTCAGCTGAAAGAATCAAAGCCACATGCACCCTGCACCACCACCACAAGCAGCAAACACCTGCATCTACGGAGAAAAGACTGTCCCCAGTTTTCCTAACCATGTGATTACCTCGTACTTATAAACTGGTTTTGCTAGTGTTCTCATTAGCAACACCTAAGGTTAAAGTAGATAAACATGAAATTTCAATTACTTTCACTGCATATACTGGGAAGAAAGAATTAATGGAAACACCAAAGGAGTTGGCAGGCTAGCTGAGTAGTGCAGTGGAAGAGATGAACTAACATTACATGCTCATGTAATTAACAACTGGAACCATTGCAGAATAAAATTGTCATCACTGACATACATAAGTATAATCTCTGCTCTCTCCCTTCCCTCCACTGATCAAAACCCTTGAGGAATCAAGCATATATTTACCCCTTTGGTAACTAAAACACAGTTCTGCTGTAATCTGCTTGCTAATTACAGCTGACTTACTGCCTAAGAAAAATCCCCTTTTTTCTGACACAAGAACACTGGGGACATCCAGTGGACAAGAACTTCAGAAGAGAATTGCAGATCTCTGCAGATTTGTGGCATCTTATTCAGGCAGCTCTGGACTGTAAGAAGATAAGAGCCAACACTTAAAATAACACTTGGTTTTTTTCTTCCCTTAGCTCCTCTATACCTGAAACAACTATATATAGCAAACTGACTTTACAGAAAAATTTCAACTTCTTCTGGTTCTGTCTCTTCTGCACTTCCATTTTACAGAAATCAAGACCCATGTCAAAGACTTTGATGCTCTGCTGCTGTTTTTGAGCTAGAAACTCAATGATTCACCCAAGATGCTCTGACTTTTTTTTCTTCTTACTCCATATACACAAATAGCACATTTCTTCCCAGATGAAGCAAAATAGTCAAGATCTGGCTGTATCCCAACTTCAGTTCTCATGAGCAATTGAAGCAAATTCTTCCACTGTTAATCCAGACACAGGTTAAAAGCAAAGGAGTTTTTTAACCTGTTAAGAGATAACAGAGGATATTATGACATCCAAACAATCTAGGTTGAGAATATATGAGTGGCTCCAATTCTTTTTCCTGGTTTTCAAAGGTCTGGGACATGCTAAAAAATAAGCTTTAGAGAAAAGGTATACAGCTAAAAAGCAAAACAGCAAGACTTAAATCCAGTGACAACGCAGAGATAGAGAACCAAGTATAAATGTCTCATTCATTGGTTTAAAAAGTTACACTCTGTGTACTAAGTACACAAAACAATTAACTTCAGAAAGACTATTCTGGTCCACCTACTGAAGCTACAGCTAATCTTAAAGACATCTACAATAACCTGGTTTGTCAACTTTCAATAGCTTTTTTATTCTTGTAAGAAATGTACTGGATATGCATTAATGTAATATTTCATAGCGCCACACCAAGGTGGATATAGCTTCTATATTCTGTACACTCACATATTAATAAGCAATATCAGAATATAAGAATGCTTTGCCTACTTTCAGAAATAGTTACCTTTTCAGTGCCCAGCACACAGACACAGAGGTACATTATTAGTCTATTCACAAATAATCAAGCAAATATTTTAAAGACAAATTACCTGTTCTTGCATACACAGTTAATACGAAAACATTTTCCTGGTGTGGTATTTCCTGCATTGAGCCTTAGTTTGAAAAGTCTCATACTGATGGAAAAAAGATTTAAAATTATTTCTTTGATGAAGAATTCTGACTCCAATGAATCTGCAGGTAATTTTTCTTCATATGACGGTCACATCAGTTAATGAGTAACTGACTTAACATGAGATAAATGTTAAGTCAAACAAAAAAAAAAGTCAACAAATGGCAGGATATCTGGCACTAAGGAAATAAAATCTGTCCTTACTTGCTGTAACAAGTGACACAATAATGCCCCCCGCAGTGAGCAACAGTTCATTGGCTGGGATATCCAGTAATTACATTTCAGTGATTTTTTTTTCACTTCCAGATGCATATTTCATTTTTATCTTCCTTCCTTTTTATTTTCTTTTTGCAAGAAGTATGTGATTTTTCAGAGGAAGAACCATCTTCAAAGAATGAGCCAGTTATTACCGAAGATGCATTTCAAAGTCCAAATCTCAAACACTATTATATTGCTTTTGCAAAAGCAATTTCACCACTTAGCTATAATGAATCACTTTCTTTCAAGCTACAGTTTTATCAAGTAAGAAATTCTGGCATGCTTGCCACAGGTTATATGTAACACAAACTATGCAGGGGGAAGAATCTTCACCTATAAAGTGACCTACTAAAAAACCTGTTCGCTCTAGTTCACTACTTATCATGTTACAAAATTTAGGAGAAAGGGTGAAAAGACCAGCAAAATGAAGTCACTGACAACCTGCAAATAGTGTGAAGTTATAGTCACATAAGGAGATTTTCTGAATGTTACTTAGATGACTGTAAGGAGCCCATATGGTAAGCTCATGGACATATTTAATATGAATCTTTTTACATATATACATACATATATATTATATACACAGACACACATTTTATAACACACACTTTTTTTTTTCCCCTTACCTTTATTTTTTTTTTTTTACAAAAAACACATACCTATTTATTCCAATCTACATCTTTGGAGTTAAGTCTGGAAAAAAAAAATTCTGCTTAGTTTTCTTCTTCTGGCATGCCTGTCAGTTATTGTTCCCCTTCTCCAACCTACCCTCCAAAACACTCATGACAAATTCTGGCTTTCTTCCATGCTGTGGTATTTCATTTTGCAATGTCACAGTCCTGACCTACATCATGAAAGTTCTTCAGTTCTCTGAAGAACACATACAAGGAAAAGACACTTGGTACATAGGTTATTTGGGAAAAGGATAAAAGAAAATCCTCTAATGAAACAGAAGATACTTTCAGAAGCAAAAAATGATGATTTTCTCTTGATAATTGTAAACTACTAAACAGAGATGGTCCCTTCCTTCTTCAAATCATGGGATTTGTTCCAAAAGAGTTCAGAAGCAAAGGAAAAGAAAGTCAGAATTTGGATGTTGCTAACAGGGGTTAAACCAGACAGCAGGAACCAAGACCTTAAAACTAGATTTTACTGAACATTACACTAGCTCTCTGCACTGTAGTTTAATTTGCCAATTTGCACTGTAAATGCTAGCAAGGGCCTCCTCTGATTTAATCTGTGTAACAGATTAAAGAGCTTTATGAAGTAGGTTGAAATTATTTGACACAAGTAAATGCAAATGCACCAGACGGCAGCAATTTAGCACAGGCCTGGTTTCAATCTGTGACAGAAGGTCTGCAAGAATCATGTCAAAGAGGCAGCGACCTCTCCAGCAGGAAGTTTTTAGAAAACCTTTGCAAACACTGCTGGAATATGCTGCTCAGCAAGCCACAGAAGGCTAAAGTAGCCCAAAGAGTTGTGAACCAAGCAGGACCCTTCCACTTTCCCACAAATAGTGGGAAAATGTCATGTTGTAAAGACACAGTCCCCTCTATGAGGCCCCAGCTCACCCATTTTTGCGATTGAGAGCACTTTGTTGGATGTTGACATGGAAACACCTGAATTTTATATCATTATTTCTGACTTTCATATATCACAATACTGGCTTTAATAGCTCCCATTTTAACAAACTTCCCTCCTCTCAAAACACATTAGAATAAAGTCTTAAACACTTACAATCCAAATATATCTTCAGTTTTCCAGCTATTCAGAGAAGAGATAATGCAACAAAACTATACCGAATGACATTTCAATACACATTTTGTCATCAAAACTACCTCTCCCAGACTAAGACTGAATTTGCTTTATTATGCTTTAACTGTAGGAAGTATTTCAAATGCTTTCTTCAGCTACACAGAACAAAACAAGGGAAGCAGCCTTTTAGAAATAATTACTAGTAAAATACTATGAAATGCTGTATTGTCACACAAAAGTAGTAAAAGCAAATTCTAACAAAGCTTATACATTTCAGCTTGCTGATAAAGAACAGTCAGAGCTTCTGGGATAGAGCTCAATGCTCATACTGGATAATACTGTTATTCTGTTTCCACCGAATTGTGGTTATTCATGATGTCTGTTGTTCAGTTTTCAATCTTTTATCAAGTCAGTAAGGAAACTCCTTGCTGTTGGAGGTTAGGATTTTTCCTTTTTTTTTTTTTTTTGTTTCTCACAGGGAATTTTCTCCCATGTGTTACCTAAGAGACGGTAACTATGACACTTAAGAAGACAAAACATGTGGCTGGGAGGAGGAGGAGGGGGAAGGGTGCAGTTTCCTACCATCTCTTAACTGGGTGGCTTTCTCTTGGGAACTGCAGAGACACGGCGAGATTTTGGCTGGTGGGTGAGGGGCTGGGCTCAGCCCTCACTTGCTCTCCGGCTCTTGGGATCAGAGGGGAGATGGTCATGGTCTTAGTGCAGGGCTGCTGCTGTGGGAGGAATTTGCTGCCAGGAATTTGACAGGAGTTCTGTCCTGCTTCTCCTTACCATGGGTGAGCCTTTGCTCATAAGAGCAGCAGTTGGACCTTTTCAACACCCAATCTCACTGGAAAGGACCCTCACCATTTGCTCAGGTACCTCAGGGGAAAACCTGGGACGCCAACCCCCTCCAGAGGGAGCATCTCCCGGCTGCTTGCGGGAGCCCACCCGCCACTGCCCAGCCCCACTGTTTCCTGCCACTGCTTCGGGCTTTTTTTTTTGCTCCACTTTAACCTGACACCTTGTGTCCGCCAGGACACCCTGCGGCTCCTGCTACAGCTTCGGAATTTTTGCTACAGTTTGTTTGCCACCCTGGGTGGGCTCATCTCTGCTGTTCCAGCCTGCTGCTGCAAGGTTCCTGCTACAGTCCGTTTCGCCATCCAGACTGGCACCAGGACTGGCTGCCGCACGTGAGTTTGCAAAGGAAGCACCTTATCTACCTCTTCTGCCGGCTGAGCTGCCATTACCACGTGAAGAGGTGACTGAGCTCGCGCCACAGCGCCCCTGCAGCCGCGGGGGAATCATCGCACCCGCCCTGCCCAGCCGGGAGCCAACAGCGCCCCTGCCGACTGTGGCCGTAACTACAGCAGAGGGGAAAGGGCCTGGCATCTGAGAGAGCGCTGCTATTGGGTTTCTGGTTTGGTTTGGTGTTTGTTGTTGCTGCTGTTATTCTTGTTTGTTTGCCTTGTTTTATACATATATATACATACATATTCCAGTAACGAACAGTTATTCCTTTTCCCGTATCTTTGCCTGAATGCCCTATAATTTCAAAGTTATAATAATTTGGAGGGAAGGGGGTCATATTTTCCATTCCAAGTGAGGTTCCCACCTTCCGTGGCAGACACCTGTCTTTCAAACCAAGACACTCACAATGTAAGGCTGGGATGGCTCCAACTCTTTCAGATGCAATATTGCAAGAGGGAATTCAACCAGTTTTTATGTGCATGCATGCTTCATCAAAATACCCAGCAAAAGCAACACAGTAAATAAAAGCAGCACAGCAAAAGCAATATAGTACAACACAGCAATGGTACAAAATGCTTTTCATCACTGGGGCCCAGTTGCATTTTGCCTGCTACCCAATGACAGCCATTTTTGATGTTCAGAGTACCCTTCAAGATGCTGCTATTGCCTTTAGCTGTAATAGTGGATGCGCAGGCAGTGCATCCAGTACCAGCTAGGGGTACAATGTAACTAAGAGTAAATAACTTTTTATAACAGAAACCGAAGAAGAAAGCAGTGGTATATTCTTGTAAACTCCTTAATTTCCATTTCGCAGAAACAAACGTGGCACGAGCTATATGATGTGATCTAAGGGAGCATTCCAAGTAGCAGCAATGTAAAACGCATCATTCCCAGGTTCTTTGATACCCCTTTCAAAGGCTAAAGGAGGCCTTTCTAATTCTCTTAAAAAAAAAAAAAGAAAAAAGTTACACAGCAAGTCTATGAGAGAGCTCTTTCATCTATACAAAAAGGATCAGAGCTAGTCAGCAAATAAATGGATCAGTAAAGAGGTTCTTCCCCAAATCAGCCAGAACAGCACAGGTCACGGGAGGATAAAACAACAACCAAACAAAAAAAAAACCCCAATGCTCCTAAAACCATTCTAAAGCGTCCTAAGATTTCTAGTAGAAAGTTCATATCCATCATGAAAAAGTAACTCATCCATATTTTGATGGTAAACAAAGACAAGCAGAAATCACTTTGTTTCTCACTAATACCATCTCAATATCTTTTCCTCTTGCCAACAGATTTATTTATTTTTCATTAAAATCAGCAACAAAAAAAACCCAACCTCAAAGTTATACATGTGTATGTTGGAGATTAGGATTTTTCCTTTTTTTCTTTTCTCTCAAGGAATTTTGTCCCATTTGTTTCCTAAGAGATGATAAAGACCAGTATTTAAGAGAGACAAAAGATGCAGCCAAGGAAGAGGGGGAGGGGTGCAGCTGGCTCCACTCCCATAGCTGAGGGGCTTTCTCTTGGGAAGGGCAGAGATGACTGCGAGATTTTGGCTGGGGGGTGAAGGGATGGGCTCTGCTTCTCTCTCTCTTCTGGGATTGGAGGGGAACGGTCCAGTTGCTGCTACCATGGGAAGAATTTGCTGCCACCATGGAGTCCAGCCCGGCACTGCTTCTTCTTTACCATGGGTGAGCCTCTGCTCGTAAGACCAGCAGACCTGGGACCTTAGTAACACCCGACTGCACTGGAAAAGACCCTCACCATCTACTCAGGTGCCTCAGGGGAGAGACACAGGACCCTGACCCCCTCCCCCTTCCTGGACAGCATGTCTCCCCGGCTGCGACTGCCCAGCCTCGCTGCTTTCTACTGCTGCCTCAGGCTTTTTCACTACACTCTAACCCAGCACCCTGTGTCCGCCTGACCGCCCCCCCACCCAGCTCCTGCTAAGGCTGCAGAGTTTTCTGTTACATCTTGTTTGCCACCCTGGGGTGTGCCTGCCTCTGCCATTGCAGCTGCTGCTCCGAGGTTCCTGGTACAGTCCATTTTGCCATCCAGAGGGGCACCAGGATCAGTGGCCCCTGTGACTTTCCAAAGGAAACCCCTTATCTATCTCTCCCGCCAGCACGCCCACCATTACGCATGCGAAGAGAGGCAGCTGAGCTCACACCACAGCACCCCCTGCAGCTGCGGGGGAATCATCGCACCTGCCCTGCCCGGCTGGGAGCCAACAGCGCCCCTGCCGGCTGCGGCCGTAACTACAGCAGAGGGGAAAGGGCCTGACAGCCAAGAGAGCGCTGCTACTGGGTTTCTGGTTTGGTTTGTTGTTGCTACCATTGTGGTTATTTGTTTGCATAGATAGATAGATAGATAGATATACATACTAGTAAAAAACTGTTATTCCTTTTCCCATATCTTTGTCTGAAAGCCCCTTAATTTCAAAGTTATAATAATTCAGAGGGGAGAGGGTCACATTTTCCATTCCAAGGGAATTTCCCACCTTCCTTGGCAGACACTTGTCAACTTAACCAGGACAATGTACCAGCTGGGTCTTACACAATACAACCAACTATATGAAACTATATACACTGATGGGTGCAGAAGTCATGAGCCTTAGAGAGTAGTCAGAAAAAAAAAAAGACTCATAGAAAAATTCTGAATTTAAGCTATGTGCTGATTGACTACTTCTCTGAAAATCAGAAAATAAGCCTCTTTTAAGAAATAACTGATTATTTAATTTGGTCTTGTTTTCATAATTTTTTAAAATATTCTGTAACAAATGCTAATAATTTCATTTCAGTTATTCAAAAATCATAAAACTTGCCAGTATCTTGATGTTAGGCTATTATATACTTTTGGCACTCCATATACGACTCTTTTCAACACTCAACACCCAAGTAGCTGAGAGCTGAAATACCAGTTTCCTGTTTTAAACATAAGGCACACATATGAAATTATTAGTCTCCAAAACAAGTTTAAAGAATCACTTACAACAGTCTCCAGAATCATTTAAATATCATCATTTCTGCAAACTCTAGTTCTATGTAGCACCCACCCAAGCAAATCTGTGAGCTACCGATGTTATCAACAAACCAGATTCCTTCTTATACAACTGGTAGAATTCCATACTGCAAGTACGATTTGGAGAACCAAAGCTACTGTGCAAAGAGGGATCAGTTACATCACCTGGTCTAACAAAAAGTACATCTTTCTACTAAACGGTTTTGCTTCTACCAATAGACCACCATTACTACAGTATTACTACTAATCATTATTGAATGTTTATAGGTTTTATTACCTTTAAAAGGTAATACCTTACTTACAAGCTTAACTACCACTGTGTATTTTATCATCTTATTTCATTAAAAAACCCCAGAATTTTGCATTTACCCAGCATACCACACAACAAAGTGATTTGCAAATGCACTTGTACCATTTTTACTCAAAATAAGAGATGTTCAGCCAACTGATCAACTTGTATTTACTAGAATTTCCCAAAATGTACTGAAAAATCTCCAAGTCCTTCACAAAGCAGAGATTCTTCTCTTGAGTTTAGTTATATACCTTGGATGCACTGAATCAAACAAATGTTTGCATAAAGCCAAACATCAAGGTAACGACACAGATATTAGGACTAGATCTGTGGTCTCCAGAAGAGGCTATAAAATATGCTGTCTTAATAGACAGTAAGTACTAATCAAAAGTTTAAGTTAAAAGAAGGGAATATTACCCCACAAAAGTGCTTCTGGCAAAATAAAGCCCTTCAACACTGATAGATTTAGACTGAATCTCTAAGTGTCTCTGATTTACACAAATCTAGCAATGGGGAAAGTAAGTCACATGAGACCATGGAACTACTGATCTCATCTTGTGTGAAAGGAACTTCAAGATTTTCAAAAGTAACAGAAATCTAGTAATGAAACTGAACTGGGGGAATCTACAGTAATCACTGAAAATTAATAGTATGCTTATACTTCTTATTATCCAGTGCAAAAAGTTTGCCTTTAAATCTCTGTTGCTGTACAAATTTTATATATACATATATAGGTGTGTGTATATACACATGCATGGGGGCTGATATACAGGAGTGCATATATAGCTTATTCACTCAGATACATTTTTTTCTTTTCTGGCAGAACTGTGTCGTTTGTATTTCACCCACTTAACTGGATGTTTTCAACTTAAAACATGTCCTCCTGTAGGAAGAATGAGAAACTCAACCACTGGTGCAAATGTTTTGACTATATTGGGATTTTTTTTTAATTAATGGCAAGAACAACACTACAGCTAGGCATCTGATTTTATAATCATCTTATTCTTAATTAGTTCATACAGCTTCTGTAGTCTCAACTTTGAATACATGTAGATCAACAGCAAGAAGGGAAGCTAAAAACCATTCTTACCTTTTCTTCACATTTCCTGTGGCAGGCATACTTGCAAACTAAAACAAAAATAAACAAAATATGTGACTAAAAGTGTAGGTAGATTGTCCCCTCCTTTACTTTAGATCAGCTTTCTACAAGAGATCTGGCCAAACTCAAGCCTGTATATATAAAAGTGTTTACATATTTCAAAACAAAACTAAATTAAAAGAAGACATGCATTTAGTTTTCACTCATTCCTGAAAAATTAGTTAATTACAGCAGTGTTATCAGATTTGTGCATTTTATAAGCTCATGATACCGTATGTCTGGTTAAACATCATGAGCTGAGTATCTTGACACTTACCTTGAAAGCTTCACCTATGACAGAAGTGTTACCATTTAAATAACACAGATAGTAAGACAAAATTGTTCCCAGTGTAACCTCTGAATCTTAGTCATATCAGCAGTCCCAGAGACCCAAGAAAAGCAGGTTGACTTCAAACTCACAGGCAACTAGTACTGGCTAGACTGTAATTTCTGATTATGAAATTCAGGTTATACAGTGTTGCAAACATTACTTCCAAGAGGTAAACACTTGATTTCTTTTAAATTCCTTCTTCCTAAGAGCAGGAAAGGATGAATTGTACCAGCAATTTTAGGTTCAGGAAACAGTATTTAACTTAAAAAGTAGCCAGATGAGCAGTGATGTAACTATGATGCAAAGCACAATAGCTAGAATCTGGCACAAGCTGGTTTTTATTTGATTTTCCATATGCACTTCCTTCTTTACTCTGAAATTTGCTTTAATTCCATGCAGTGTCTATCCTTTGGGTTACCATGAGCTAACCTGTATTTTCAATTCAGGAAAAATTTACTTATTCAATCTCCAAGATCAGTAAGCTGCAGAATACCACAGAGGTTTAACTGGAAGATTAACTGCGGCATAACCTCAGACCACTGAAGCTGAAAGCCATGCTTGTTTCTTGGTGCTTCCACAGCAGCCTGACCCAAAAGGAAAGATACAACTACCAAGGTGTGAGGTCAGCAAATACTCATACTCATTTCATATTCAAGTGCAATAACTGCTGAATGAAAAGCCCTCATGCTCCAGTCACTGCTCAGGGGAAAAAAAATATAAGGTCTACTGACACATCTTCTATCTTGTACATGCTATGTTCACTTATTTTCCCCACATGCAAGTTAGGAGCAAGTTCTTTGTTCAAAGTGCTTTACAGGATCAAGTTTCTTTATTCTCAAAATTTATTAATGTTCACACAAATGCACTATTAGCATCGATAATGATCTATACCACTTAAAAAACTCTATCAGTCTTAAAGCAAATGGAAGACTGCTCTTAACCCATGAGGAAAAACTTAATTTTCTTGCATGACAGCATACGGGATAAAGTGCTAAATTCATTAAGTGATTTCATATACCAAAACTGTCTATTTACTAGAATCCATATTTTAAATCAGTATGGTTAGCTTTAACTTTGCAAAAGGCTAACAGATGCTCTAATAATACACACACTATCTGTTTATTCTATAAGCTACTTTGAGATTTCCTTCAAAAACAAAGATAACCACAAAAAAAGTAAAGAATAAAATGGCAAATCTGTCAGGAAGCCCTGATATTACAGACAAGGTCTCATTTACTTTATAGATGCTTAAACCTAGATTTCTGTGAAGCAAGATGAAATACAAAACAGATTTCATTCCGTGACAACTTCCAAGATTTTTCTGCTGGTTCATGTAAAACCAAATCACAAATATCACCAAAACACAAAACTTCTATTAAAGATGTTGATTTTTTTAGCTTCCATGTATAAACCGTGTTTTCTGAACTTATGTAACACAACAGTTCTTACAGTCTTTTCTGGAAATAAATCACTCAAGTCAGATGTGAACTTAACCCGGATACCAACTTCAAGACTGAGTCTTTCAGGAGCATCTCATTCAAATTCATAAGCAACACAGAAATACAGCATAGAAACTCCATACTTAATTAAAGCGAGAACACTTCACAAAGCTATATTGCTATATTTATGAGATTCAACGGAAACAAAGACTAAAGCCTCCAGAGGCAATTAGTCAAATACAGTCAGGCAAAGCTCTCTGACTAAAACAAACTATTTTTTCAGGTGTTTAGATTTATAAAATTCTGAGCATAGAGATCTGATTCACAAAGACTGCTTCACTCCTCCTCAGCATCCAGAAATATTCTAATCATATCTAAATCCAGTACTTGCATGGATTAGACTGAGTTAAGTCATTACCTTCTCCTCTTCACTAGCTAATAAAGCTGATTATGGTAACAAAACTGGATAGAAACAAGCACTCCAAAATGAGATCACTGACTGTGCAGATGCTGGGAGCAAACAAAGTATTTCTTTGTGCTGAAATGCAGAAAGGAGGTTCTCCATCTTCCGTCTCAGGTGAACTTCAAACTACTCATTGCATACGTTGCTCTTAAAAGGCACACCAGCTACATCCCAACAACAGAAATGGATCCCCAGGCATAACTGATCCAAACTCTAACTCCCTTTTCTTGACAGGTCTGAATTTCACTAGTTTCTGCCCAGAACAACAAAACTTTAAATTACTGGGCCCATTTTGACGGACTGTTCTTGCATTTACCAGATGCTCAAGTGTTCAAAACATTTTACGTAATTTACGTATGTCCAACCAAGGTACAGCAAGCATCACAACTTTTTGTTCGCTGGTAAGGTAATATTTTTAGGAACACAGTGTTCTATATATGTGTGTGTGTACATTTAGAAATACATACACATGTGAACATATGTACACAAATATATGAACACATACATACACGTACTACAAAAAGCACAGAAGTCTTGTTTTTAGTAAACAGCAAGTCTTGTTTTTAGTAAACATACACTCAGTGGCTAAAACCAACTTTAAAAAAAAAAAAAACACACACACACAAAAAAACCCCACACATACACGCACATGGCAGGGGACAGGGCGGGAAACGTCGTAGCAGCATTTGAAAGAGAGGAAGATATTAAGAAAGTTCTATGAATTGACTATAAGGAAGCATATAGGCACGTCAAGAAAGAGTGAATGAAATAAGGGCCATGCTGCAGTGGTCAACTTTCTGAGCATAGACAAGTACTGGAGAGAAGCGTCATTGCCTTTCCAGGCACATTCTTCCACAATGCAATTCACATGGGTTTCTCCATTACAGCTGCTAGCATCATGAACAGTGAGAGATCCCTCCCTTCACCAATACTAGCAAATTAAACATTTACCCATAAAGAGAAATCTATTTGCTTGATATTTCATTATATAGAATTCATTGTGCCACGGCTATGATGAATTCTAAATACAACGAATTCTGCTACATCAAAGACCTGTGCTGTCTGGATGATTGCACCCCTTCAGACCAAGGCTGGTTTTAGCTCAGACTAGGCATTTACAGTACTTTCAAAGAGAGAGATTACTTTAACAATTAGATTGCTAGAGAGACTGAATCATGTTTCGATATGCCAGCTCTTTTTAAGAAAAGCTTTGAATAGCAGAGACGCACTTTCAGAAAATTTCTAAGGCCAAAAGAGCAGTATTATACCATAATTGTGCAACCCATGTCTTTTCAGTGCAACAAACATGCAATACAAAATCATATGAATAACGCAACAAGTGGTGGGCAGATAGTATGCTAAGGAAAATACGTGCAACTTACATTTAAAAGATCCCAACAAGCAGCTTCTATTGAATGCTGGCATTCTTCAGGCAAAGCGTATAAGTGAAATGGCAATCAGCTCTTCAAAGGACTACAGCCTAACTGTATTCAAATTTTAAAATGTGCCTAAAACAGTCCAGAGGACTTAATGTCACACTCTGCAAGGCTACTTCAGTTCTTCGGCAAAACAGCTGAATGTCTGCATCCCACACACAAGCTCTCATCAAATACCAGACTTTCCAAATTTATGTTCAAGGATTCTGGCATCAGCTCCAAGAACAACTGTCCCAAGCTGGTTAGTAATAAAATGGAGACCAAGCCATATTTAGTCAATTTACTGCACTTCAAAACGGTTCCTAAACCTAAACCACATTTTCTTAAAAGGAGGAAAAAAAGGGAGTAAGGGTAAGTAAGACATTTCTTTGTATCAAAATGAAGATGCGTTAACTCCTGCAAGTTACCAATATTGCTGTCAGGGTAAAGAGAGAAGGATAAGCATAGTGAGTCACATTTTTTGGACTTAAGCTCCAACAGTTTTGTAAAATGAAAGTTCTGCTTCTTACATTCTTGTGTGTAAGAAGATCTCTGAAAACCAGTAGCAATGTATTTACAAAGTAAGAAACTAATGCTGTAAACTAACTGCAGAATGATTTATGGTTTACCAGGACAAAGAGCTTAACCTTTTCCCTGTCTGGTAAGGGCTCTGCACCCTGACATATTTAAGCATTTAATGGACATATGGTATGGCAATGTTTCATATAGTCCATCACACTGCACATGTAGCGAATATGGCTGGTTTATAAAGACAACCTTGCACTTAACCACAGCTTTTATCAAGTGATTCTCTGTGATAGGTTTTTGTGTGTTTGTTTTTAAACAACACTGTGTATGACAAGAGTAGAAAGAAGATAATTCAGGAATCCTCTTGGGGTAGAAACTTGCATATAAATAGAGAATCTAAGAGATGTAAACCAGTTTAATGCCTTTCTAATACCTAAGAAAAATTATTTGTTCCAAAAACATACACTGTACAGGCCTGGATATTAATTTTTAACTTCCTGGTGACAAAATAAACTGGGATACCAAATCACAAGCCTAGATGTTTGAAAGATGCTTTCTTTCCCTCAGCATCTCCAACTCAGCAAAACAGACACATGCTATTAAAGATATTTTTTGACAGCAATAGAACAGTCCTTGAAAATTCTCAACAGAATGTAATCTAAACCAAGCATATAAAAAGATTTGTGTAATCAAGACTTAAGTTTTATAGTTCCCAATTCCAGGCTTCTCTCTTAATACCAGGAAAGATGGGTGTCAGTGTTGCAGAAGTAGTAGAGCCCAGCTATTTTAATATCTAGGCTAGTGATACCACTACTGACCAACATCTCACATCTGCAGGAAATGTCCTGCACAAAATATCAGGCCTGTCATTGGCTCTGAAGAAAATATGCTTTCTTTCTGTTAAAATATCTTGATTTGGTTTCTGAAAATGCAAAGTAGGGCCACCACAACAGAGGCCCTCCTCAGGGCAGAGGAGGAGAGGAGGCTATCTATGACCAAAATCTCCCAAATGGCTGCTGGCTACAGTAAACCAGTCTGGTTGAAATGGCTTTGTGGATGAAATGTTGCTACAAGTGCAGCTTGTTGGCTATTTTTATTTCAACAAGTGTTTAATAATGTTGTGACCAGATTTTAAAAAAAAACTCACATGACCACACTTTTCTGCTGACCTGTTCCTACCAACTTTGCAACAATTCATCTCAAAAAAAAGGTCAAAATGAAAGCAGCATGAAAATCAGATGCACAGAAGTTACCTGCAGCATTAAAAATAAGTTGGCATGCAATTTTGTGTGAGGCAGTTTTGTGCATTTCTTCCCCCACCCCACTTTGTGTAGGGGGTGGGAGAAGTGTAGCCTAGCTGGAAATATTGGTCTTTAGATGCAAAAGTAAACACTTCTATTTTTAAGAAGTTACCAGAGTCACATGCCAAAGATGTCACAAGTCTAACAGCCACATTACAGCAACATCTGCTGGTGCATTTCCTGTGCCTCAAATATTATCCTTGACTTTCTTTTGTTCTTTTTCTCATATTCAGCCAACCATTGTCTCTTCATCTGAATATTGCTCCCCCTACTTCATGACAGTGACAGCAGACATTGTTTTTGAAGATGAAGACTTAACAGACAGTTATGAGAAATTTCTGCAGAGCTTCAACATTTTGTTAGTTGGGGTGGCTATACAGTGTTGTGAATAAGCCCTCCCACAGATGAAGTATTCCACTTGCTGTTGCCAACAACAGCAGTGGAAAATCTTTATTAAGAGAAAAATATTTTGGCACTACAGCTGCAATAGCATGTCCTTTCTTTTCCTTTACTCCCAACCTTCTTCCTGTCTTGTAGAAAAATCTTGACCACAAAAGACTTACAAAGGCAGAACACTAGCAACAATGAAAATGTTTCCACATTTTCAAAAATACTCATACAGTAAGTTTCTCCCATCTTTTTAAGCTACACTTGCCAGTCAATTACGAAATTGTTATACCTTACTCCAGTTCAGAAACAAAAGTTATTTTTAGACCTGTTCCCTCCAGCTAAAAAGATAACCCCGTGTTGCAACATTTCATCCACAAAACCATTTCAACCAGACTATGATTTACTGTAGTCAGTAACCGACATGAAACCCAAAAAATGGCTGGACTGTCTCCAGATTTTTCTTCTCTCTTCAGCTGCAGACAGTGTAAGAACAGTCAGATCTCAAGAGCTTGCATGTCTGTGATGGATCTTGAAAACACATCCTGCATTAATTATGCTAAGAGCAAGGATAAAAGAAAAATCAGCTTAAAATGGGTGATCTCCAAAATTAGTAAGAAGGCAAATGTTGCTAGATTATGTGGATAAGACTTTATGGGCTTGGAAGTTCTAATTCACAACTGTTCTTAAGCCCCTACAGAACATGTAAGTGACAAAGCCCATCACCAGATGAGAACATAATATAGGCTATGAAAAGGAAATCATCAATACAATCCTTCAAGTACTTACACAGTTGTAGGCATGCTTTCCAGGTGCGTTTTTTGAATCTCATTAATGACAATAGATGGAAATGCTGCACAAAATCAGTTAACAACACTTCCTCTTACCTATTCATAGGGTTCAAATCCTGAAAGTGTCTAGGAGTTATGCTTATAGCCTACCTTAGTGTCTTGAAGCTTTCTTCATGTACCAGAACAAACTCTTCAGTATTACAACAATTTTATTCACCCATCTTTTCTTTAAATAAATTTTATCTTCCTATACATTATTTCTGTCTCCCATGGTAGTTGTTCCCCCTGCCCCACCCCTTGTTTTGAAGCCAGTTAGGAGGGTGAAGTTGTTTTTGAAATGCATCAGTATTTACTTTGAGGTTCCTCTCCCCACACAGCATATCAAGTTCATCACATTTAAATTATATACTCTAAAGATACCAGCATTTCATTTCAGATTTTCCTATTAGAGCAGACAATTCTAATTTCAACTTATCCTTAGGAATTTTATGTTCCCTTCAAGTGGGCTAAGCTTATAAAACTGCAGGAATATCAGATGAAATAGCAGTCATTGGGTTTGCTGGCAAAAACTGTGGGGTGGGGGATCAAAAATTTTTATTTAATTATTTATTAGCCATAATAAAGAAAAGTTACAGCTTTTTAGAAACCTTACAGGATTAAACGTTAACTTTAAAATAAATAATCACAGATCAAATTCTGGTGTGATTAAATTGGTGCTTCTGAAGTAAACAAATATGGAACTCAGGTTCTACAGATAACTTTCTGAATCATCATGTAACAGCTGTGAATATTAAACATTACATAGAGGTCTTTGCCTTGTGTGTTTTTTATTTTTAAGTTAGTAAGAACTTACCTTAGAGATTTCTGCCAAAATTCCTACCCTCTCCCAAAGTTCTCACTAAGGTAACAATATGCCATCAAAGGATGTCAATTTTACTGTCTCTCTCAGCTCCAGAGTGGGTGTGTTCAGCCAGAATGCTTATATACCACTTGTGTAATGCCACTTAAGAGTGGCTTCTTTCTTATCTCTGTATGTTCCAGTAAGTCTTTAATCATCCTTCCCTTTCATGTCTTTGTTGTTGTTATGCACATAACTTCCACAATGCACATAGTTTCCATGTCTCACTATCTAAGCTCTGCACTGAAATATTAATGCATGTCTTGTAGAGTTGTGTTAATTAAAGTACATTTTACTAATCCATTGGAACTTGCCATTTACTGTGTGCACCATTTGTCTAGAGAAGAGGGACTGACAATCCCAAGCTTCCAATGCCACAGATGGGCTGCAGTCCACATTTCTTTTTTCACTCTCCTCCTCCCCAAGACAGTACACTCTGTGTCACTCGTGTCCAGGTCAACACCCACCCATTTCTGAGGGGTCACTAAAAAGGCTTCTCTGTTGCGACTAGATCAATTAATGCAGTCTCACTTGGACATTCTCACAGATGACTTTCACCAACAAGACTGACAGTCAAATAAAATTTTACAGCAGGGGCCTGGGTTCCTATCTAACTCAGCCTTGGGCAATTTGTAATCTCTCTTCCTTAGAGTTCACCGAAGCTATGAGTTATTAAACTGCTCTAGGGACAACAACAGACCATGCCATTTGGTCCTATAACCTGCATATCCTGTTTAAATTTGGAGGTAATTAGCAGTTAATTACTTAGGAAAATAGTAAGGTTTTCTGGTTTGTTTTCTGCTGTTTCTTGATGAGTCTGAACCATACGTACAAGAGATTCAATGCCATCTTAAAACAGTCCCACAGAAGACAATATGATTTGCTGGAGCAGTCCTCAAGAAAACATGTAAGTGTACAAACACCACACAGAGAGCAAATAGTGATATGATGAAAACCCCCTTTAAATTGACAATCTTTCCATCCTCTCAAAGACTTCCCATGTTATAACATCAACATGAGTAGATGGGTATGCCTGTTGCCATAATTAATGATCTTATGGTTAATCAACCAATGCCCATTGCCATAATTAACTAGAAGATGGTTTAGTTATGTTGAAATTACAGTGTGTGTGTGTATATATATAAATATTAGATAGATACATATATACATCTCATAATACACCCAATGCAAGCACCTTACAGGATCTTATTTCACAAGGATCACCCCATGGAAATCAGACTGACACAAACACTCCTACCTCACTACGCACATTGTAGTGGCCACATTTAGAGCCAACTATAATGCCACCAGCCCAAGCAGGATAAAAATTCTAGCTTTCTAGTTTGTCAATTCAAATTCAGTTTCAAGCTTTCTGGCTTGTCTGCCAGGACTGTAACAAGAGACATGCTTTGCACATTTTTAAGATGCTCATAAGTTATTACTGGTCTTAGCACTTACTGAAAAACAGAGTATATAAAACCACCTGCAATATAATAATATAAAATTAAATACCCATGTATTTACACAAATAGTATGCCCAAACAATCTGTCATCTCCATATGAGTCTTAATATGAAAATGTGTTTTGACTTGTCATAAGCAATGAATTTGATTAAATACAGAGGACTTTTTCAATTAAGCAATGCCAACTAACCCAAAAGTGAGATATTAAGTGGATCACTAGCCAACCACAAGCACAGTCAAAAACAAGCAGCTGAATTTCAAAGGAAAATATCAAACCTCTTAAAGAAGAAAAATAGCTCAAGTTGTCTTCAAATCTTGATCTATGGTCTGTAAGCATGTGAAAGCACTTGATTATATTGCAATTTGATGATAACATATCATTAACCTGCTCAATGAAACAGTCCAGGACTTATTTACTGTAAGCCAATTAACAATTGAATGAAACACGTTAACACAATTTACAAGACAGAAGTTACTATACAGATGTATAATAACTTACAAATAAGTCAAGAAGATTAATTGTACTCTTTATTACACTCAGCTTGCACATAATACCATGATAAGAATTTCTCTGCTCACAATACAGTTAACAGCACATGCCAATATAATTTGGCAACTCTGGCTAACATTTATACATGGTTTAAAGTAAGAAAGTTTCAAAGGAAGAAAGCAAAACTCAAATGTAGTCAAAGCATCAAGGAAAAAGGCGTTCAGAAAAAAAAACAAACCAGGAACAAAAACTCTACAAGAACTCCTATTTGGATCACTCCAAAATATATTTCCAAAACCAATACATTCATAGCTACATGAGATTAACAAAAAGATACCCAGTTCATTCAAACAACCATTAATTGCTTTACGTTCAAAAATTAGTTTATGTAATGCTTGTATTGCATGTAAAGCCTCACTAGCAGCTAAACCTAAACTAGGTAACTTAATTGTCAACTGAAGATGAGAGGAGTTTCATCAAAAGACATCTGTACAGTGTTTCAACTTTTCACACATATTTCACCCATCACATCAATGTTCTAAGAGCTAAGAAATAATACTTTATTATTTAAAATTACTCAAATCTCCCAAATCTGGTCTCCACTTTTTTAAATTCCCAGAAAGTCTAGAGATTCAGGAGATTCAGAGCTCTCTGTTCTACACTAAAAATTATTTGATCACAACACAACAAAGATAAATAATAACTTTTAAAAGCAGAGGAAAATAAAGTAAAAGACATTTTAAACATCTATTTTATATATATAAAATATAAAATAAAATAACGTAGAAATTCACATGTAAAGACAAATTACATCCTTATGACAGCTTATTTACAAATAAGGTAAAATACTGAATATTCAACATTTAGGGTAAGTAGCTTAAAAAAATAAAATCAAAAGGCTTCTGTAACTCTAGTGGCGTTTTGCTAACCATGTAAATGCGCAAGATTATTACGTATTATTTGCTTAGCCATGAATTAAATTATACTGTACTTCAGGGGAAAATCAAACCAGAGCATTCAAGTTGGAGGTAGTGCTGAAGAGACATGGGGAGTCATGTGGTCCTCAGCTTACTGCAAGATATGCAGGTACTGTAGAAAACAATCAACAGCTGTTTGTCCTTACTTCATAATGAGAATCTGTATCAAAGACAAACATGTTTACCACACAGAAGAAGAGCCAGAAGCTTCCCTTTCTTCAGCTGTCTCTTTCCTTTTAGCCACTGTTTTTGTATAAAAACTGTAACTGACTATGCTTTACTGGGATGGACTGAAGTATGAAAGGATAAAGGGACATCATTCAAGAGTACCTTTCATTCAATTGTTCATTGGTCACAGTAAGCTTTTATGCACCGCATTTGCAAGACAGGGCTGAAAAACACACCCCCAAAATGACTACCACATACTACTAAAAACCTACACAACACCTAGTTACAGCTTTTATCTTTTTTCTTACAACAAGTAGATGATTCATTGCTAGAAAACAGCAAATACTACATACTGACCAATCTGGAGCTTTCCCCTTAACTCATTTCACTTACATGTAACTTTCCTTTAACTGGTAAGATACAGTCTGAAAGAAACCAGCAGTCTGTACAGAGCGCTGTCAATTTTTAAGAAGAAACTGTTAAAAGGGAAGATTTTCTCATTAACAGACAAAGAAACTATTTCTTAACTATAAGCTTTTCTTCTTCCTCCCCTCCCTGCAATGTCAACTTGCAACATCAGGGAGAATTTACCAGAAGCAGCAGAGCAGCACCAGGATTTGGCTCTGAAACAGCTTGTTTATTTTTTCTTCATATTAATAAGAGTTTCAGAGTACTAGGATACATTTCAAGTACCTGCAGTGCTGGCAAGGAAAGAGACAACTTTTAGCTCTTGCTTTTCCAAAACTACACTTTATGAAGCCCATGCTCTAAGTTAAAATACAAATGGGTTCTTATTAAATTGAAATTACTTGGAACCATCTCTTCACTGTGTAACTTCTGTTTCCTCCCATCCCACAGATAAGTATCAAACAACCATCAATCAAAATGTAACAGTAGCAAAGAAGAATGGTGGGTCTGCCAGATGCTCACATCAACAAAAGAGGCTAGGTAATAAAGTCAAGGGGCTCCTTCTGAAAATTGCACTCAGAAACTTAGGGAAGATTATTCCAGACTGACTTAGATACAGACACAGATGTATCATAGACATTAATGTATTTGAATGGGCAGTGTGCTGGAGGGAAGTGGCATTTAAAAGACACATAGATGTGGCCCTTTAGGACATGGTTTAGTGGTATACTTGGAAGTGATGGGTTAGCACTTGGACTCAATGATCTCCGAAGTCTTTACCAGCCTAAATGACTCTATGAATCAAAGTTCTGGTTCTCTCCTGGTACAGTACTGTTTACACTGAACCTGATCAAAAGGGTCTCTAGGCAGTTCCTTCACTAAGCAGTCTTCCTTCCAAAAATACTATTTCTGCTAAATCGAAAACAACTGAATCCTAAGAACTTTGGAACCAACCTCCAGAAGGACAGAAAGAAGAAATATTTTAAAGAAATACATACGTAATTACCAATCCTATGATGATAGTTATAATGCTGAATATGTAGCTGTTCATCTGCAGTCTGAACCAAAGCTCAGGAAATGGCCACAATCCTTCCACATCCTCTCCCACCTCCCTCTCAAACCCTCAGAGGGATCCAAAGGTGTCTGAAGAATATGGAAGCGGGGAGATGGGAGAAGGAGATCCAACTAGAACCTGAAGTTGGTGCAAACACCTCTAAGTGAAAACAGCAACTACTTTTTAGATCAACAGACAATAGCATTCTCATTCTCAGAAGTAAACCATGCATATAGCAAGTAAAGGAACTGTTTGATTAACAAAGAATAACAGGAGTCAAACATTAACCAGACAGAACCAGGGGATCAAAAGCCCTATCCCTGGACAACGTGCAGAAAGGACCTATTGAGCTTTCCCAATGTTTAATTTTATCACATGCAGAAGAGGGAAGGATGTGCAATTCTACACAGTAAGGGAGAACAGTGACAGAAAAGAGCAGTAAGGTGCAGGCAGGAATACCACAGGCAGAAAGTCTCTAGTCTGTGTTATCCAGGAGATCTTTATTCTTTCTGTGAGTGATTAGACTGAAGGACTAAGGATTAGACAGAGAATAATGCAAATGGAAAAACTGAAGTAAATAAATAGACAACTGCTCTTGTGATTTTTTTTGAAATTAACATAGATAAATCCTTCATGCCTCAGGGAGCAAGGGTCACACCCTTCCTCATTTGTAGACTGAATTCTAGAAGCATATGTCATCTACTGTATGCACATCACTCATATGCTCCTCACAGATCCTCCACAGGCACTGCCTTATTCTGTATATAGCATAGTAGTGTAAGTACATGAATATACAAGTCGAATTACCTACTACAGCACCCTATTCCCTGACAGTAGCAGGGAATGTTATTGTACAAAGGAAGGAAATAAACCAAAGGTAACTTAGTCCAGGGGGAATACCAGAAACATGGATTTCTAGAAACTTTAACATTAATATAAAACTAATTTTCTTAACGAAGCAAGAAAGTAAACACATTATGTATTACTCACCTCTGCAGGAAATTCCTTGGCTATCAATTACTTGTTTGCAGATTCCACAGATACTGGATTTCTTAAAAGACTTATTTTTGAAGCTGTGAGACCTTGAAGCTGTTTCTTGAGGCTGGAAGCAAGGGGAATAACATCAGACCTTCACTCAGATTTTGTGTCATAATTTTAAGGGAAATATAAGTAATTTTAAAATAAAAATAACAGTGGTTATTTTTAGTAGTTACATATAGTAGTATATATATAACAATCTAACAGTATACTTTATATATAGTACAATTTAACAGTTATGTTATATTTAGCAGTATAATAGTAGCAACATGAAAGTGCTCTTGCTCGCTCTCTCATCCTCACTCTTGTTCTATAACATAAGCTTTCCACTCTCAAGTGTGGGAGACAAGAGAATGTGAGGAACCTCTTGCACATCAGGACATGGCCACTGCAATTCATTTTTTATCATAATTTCACAATTCACTCTATAACTTACCTTTTAAGAGGAAATACAGAATAATGTCTATGACATGACCCAACAGTCTTCTGACCTGAGGTCTTATCTACATAAAAACTAGCATTGGTTCAGTTTAAACTGGTTAAAAATACCGTAAGAACTGCTCTATAACAGTAGCCAATTTAAGTAAAGCTAACTTTAAAATCCCTTTGTTTCTTTCTTGTATAAGAAACATGCACTAGTTTAAAGTAGCATTATTTCTACAGTAGCTGAAATATCATATTAAATATAACACAATTATGAAATTTCTAACTGGGTACAGAATTCAAAAAGTCAATACCACATTTGCAATAGATATTTTATGGCTTCTATAACTTAGGAAACATTTAGGTAGAAAAACAGAGGAGACTATCAAAAGCCTTTGACAGCCATTATCTTTTCTAGGTGTGTAACAACATTCATGTTCATTGGCAGACTTTTTGGAAATATCAGTTACCTATTCAAAAACAAAATTACATTTCACCAGACCATGAAAATCCCCAAATGCTCTTCATGTTTCTTCATTTTCATTTCACATTTGCACCTTACTGTCCCTAAAAGTACTGCAAACAAGCCTGCATTCAACACTAACACCTGTGCTGAGCTTTAGCAGCACAAATGTCTAGAAGCAGAAAGCTGTCCCACATCTGGAGCATTTGCAGCACCAGACTTCCACCCATATGTCAGCTGAGAACGTTTCCCAGCATGGTGCAGTGCATGAGGTAACATGGTAAGGAAGTATTACAAGATTTCTTTGTGGATTTAAGCAACTCAACATGGCTCTACGCCATGGCTCTAGTTTTATTGACTCCAGAAATAAGTACAACACATCTACATAACAGGCACAAGAACAGTCATAAAAATCAATGACACTTTTTAAGTACAGCCTCCACATGGGCCTATCCAAAACTCCACAGAAGCCCCGAGGAACACAGATGGCAACAAGTGACCACACTGAGCAGACTGCAGGCTCAGACACCCCATCCCCAGTGGGGGTTCACAGTCAGCTTGATCTTAAGAATAGCTTCAGGAAATATTGCTGGTATTACCCACAGTGTAAAGCTAAGATAATTCACTTACTTCCGTAAACAATAAATTACAGAGACTGCAGGAACAAACCTTAGCCTGGACTTTCAGGAAAATCTTTCCAATGGTAAGGTGTATTAATCAAAAGAAATTAGTAAACTAGTGAGAGAAATAATCTACTAGTCCACATCCTGGAAAGTCTGAAAAAGGGGATGAAACACTTGAGAAATAAAACTGAATTGTATACAGTGCTTCATACTGTATTGGGTTTGCATGGCCAAGTTTTGGTGGGCCGGGTGGCTACAGCAGTGGCTTCTATGAGAAACTACTAGAAGCTTCCTCCATGTCCAGCACAGCCAATGCCCGCCAGCTGCAAGACGGCCACTGCTGGCCAAGGCTGGGCCAATCAGAAATGGAAGTAACACCTCTGTGATAACATTTTTAAGAAGAAAAAAAGTTATTGTGCATATATAATTGTGGCCAGAGAAGAGCGGGGTGAGAATACATGAGAGGAACAACTCTGCAGACACCAAGGTCATTGGAGAAGGAGGGGGCAGAGGTGCTCCAGGCACAGGAGCTGAGATTCCTCTGCAGTCTGTGGTGAAGACCACGGAGAAGCAGCTGTGCCCCTGCAGCCCATGGAGGAGACCCACGCTGGAGCAGGTGGATGCCTGAGAAGACGCTGTGAACCTGTGGGAGGCCCGTGCTGGAACAGGCTCCTGGCAAGGACCTGCAGACCCACACAGAGGAGCCCACGCTGGAGCAGGTTTCCTAGTGGGATTTGTGACCCCATGGAGGACCCATACTGAAGCAGGCTGTTCTCAAAGGACCCATGGAACAATGACCCACATTGCAACAGTTTATGGAGAACTGTAGCCTTTGGGATGGATTCACATCAGAGGAGTTTGTGGAGCACAGTCTTCCATGGGAGGGACCTCATGTTGGAGGCAGGAGAAGGACTCCTCTCCCTGAGCAGCAGCAGAAACAACTTGTCATCAATTGATGGTAATCCCCATTCCCCATCTCCCTGCACCACTGGAGCTGGGAAGAAGGTAGGGGTGGGGAAAGGTATTTTTAAGGTCTAACTTTATTTTTCATTAGCCTGCTCTCATTTTTTTAGCAATAAATTAAATTAATATTTCTAATTCAAGTCTGGTTTGCCCATGATGGTATTTGGTGAGTGATCTTGCTCTCTCCTTATCTCAGCTCAAGCCCTTCCCTGTCCAGTTGCAGAGAAAAGTGATAGAGAAGCTTTGGTGGGTGCCTGTCATCCAGTCAGGGTCAACCCCCTACTGTCTTTTTGGTGCCAAAACCCAAGAAGGGGTCTGCTGTGGTTTAAGCCCAGATGGAAATTAAGTACCCCACAGCCACTCAGTCAGCTCTCCTCTTTCTTCCCCCCTCTTCCCCTAATGGAATGGGGAGAAGAATTGATGTGAAACTTGTATGTTGAGATAAGAACAATTTAATAAATTATTATTATTATTGTATTTTATTTTCAATGGTAAATAATAACGATAATAAAAAGGAAATAGTAAGTGATGCACAATGCAATTGCTCACTACCTGCTGACTGATGCCAGACCGCCCTTCCCGAACGCAGATCAGCTGCCCTTTCAGTAATTCGTCCCAGTTTATATATATAGGGCACGATGTTTTATGGTGTGGAATATCCCTTTGTTCAGTTCAGGTCACTTGTCCCAGCTGTGCTCCCCCCCAGTTTGTTTTGCTCACCTTCTCACTGGCAGAGCTTGAGACAAAGGGGAAAAAAATCTCCTTGACTTAGTATCAGCACAACTTGGCAAAACACAAAACATCAGTGTGTTATCAACACCATTTCATACCAAATCCAAAACATAGCACTGTAACAGTTACTGAGAAGAAACTAACTCAACCCTAGCTAAAACCAGGGTAATTATAAACTTCGATCACTCCTTGTAGAAATCAAATGCACAAATTCCCCTGTATGACATTTTCATCATGTTACTTCAGGTTAAATTGGAAGATACTGTCAGAAGTATGATTCATACCAAAAATAAACAATAAGCAAAAGAACAGCTAAACTCCAGAATTATACAGGAACATAGTTGATGGCAAACAGATCAAAGTTACTAGTTTTGAAAAATCTCCATCATGATTGGATTTTTTGCCTCTGAAACTACAGGAGATGCTTTTAAAGAGACAGGGGTCTAGGAGGGAGGAAAAGTGTCATTACATCCAAGTAACTTCTGTAATCCAGCACAAGGAGGTTCTGTGCCATACTGGGTTTGGGCATTGCTGCCAAAGAGCTGGGAGTCCCTCATTTCCACAGCCTTTTCTTTAAAAAAAAAAAAAAAAAAAAAAAAAAAAAAAAAAAAAAAAAAAAAAAAACAACAACANAAAAAAAAAAAAAGAAAGAAAAGAGTCAGCAATCACCACTGGTTGCTGTAGTTTCTCTTTGTAAACTTATAAGCAAAAAAACACAATTCTCATTTTAGATTTATCCTTCCTTCTTCCCTGCAGAGTTCTACTTTTGGGACACGTTTGTGATTCTCTCTGAAAATGAGTTTAGCAGAGCTTGTATTTTTGAAGAAATTAATGGATAAACTTCACAGTAAGTTTATTCTGTAGCTAGGCCTGCTTCTCCTTATTTCCTACCTAACAAACACTTCTTCACAAATCTTGGCGCTTGCACTATTCCAAAGAAAGACAATTGTCATAAGAACTCACAGTTTAGATACTGGAGTTTAGTGTAAGTAGGTCTTGACATTAGTTATCAACTAGTCAATCTGTGCATTTAATTTATAACAAAAACATCAAATGCAATTTTTCTCTGTGGCATTTAGGAAATATTTTGCAATGCAGCCTTGGCATCTGCATTAAAAAATTCACATTTTTGGTTCCCTGTTGTTCATTTTAGGTACATTCCACTATGGGCTCTCCAAGCAATTGAGTTAAGCAGTTCATTTAAGGAAATTCAGTACCCACAACTTACAGTCTTCTTATACAAGAACTCAGCATAACCTATTGTGAAATCTACAGAAGCCTAGACAAAGGTTTCTTTTTTGTCACCTGGTACAGCTTTAGTGGAGAAGCACAAAGAAAGACACCAAGGAAAGAGAAAGAAAAATATATAAACAGAAAGAATCGGGGGCAGGGGGGGAAGGCAAAGCAAACACAGCAGACAGCAAGTACTGCTACTTTCATGAGGCTCAAGACTGGAATCTAAAGTGCATATGATTGTTAGGAACAGAAACTAGAAGAAAACAGTGCAGAACCACAGGCTACAGACTTAGGTTTTGCCCAAATAAAAGGCTGTAATTACAGGTGGTCTCAATTGATAGCATTATGAAAATTACTCTGGAAATATTTTGCCATGCTGTGCTCTCTGTGGTATGCAGAAATCTAATGGAGCTGGAACTCTATCCCAAACTTGCATCAATGTAACTCTGAAGACTGTGTAAAGACTTACAGATGCATCCTCAGCTATGATGAATTTCAATACTATTCATCACTGAGCATCTTCATTAGGTAGCAACAGGTTGAACATCATCAGATGCAAAATTCACAGCACCTCTGTCAAAGGCAGTTTACACAAAAAACTCTCCAGACTGAAATTAAGCCAATACAGATTAAAACAGTCAAGATCCACAACTTTGTTTTTGGCAATACCAATACAGCAATTCCTTCTTGACAGAGACTTAGCACGGGTTCATTACACCTATGGAATAGGTATTCCCAATATTATTCCCAAATACCGTATCACATCGTAACACTCAATGATTCAATGAATAACAGACCTAAGCAACATTAGTTTATTTCAATTTCATGTTTCCAACATGTAACTTGCAATTCTGATAACAGTTCATTCTTTAGAGAGACAGTCAGAGGGTTTAGATCTTTAATTAAATAATCAAGGAAATATTTTAAAATTAAACCTTTCAAATAATCTTCAAGAAAACTATATAACTATATTCACACACATACATGCTCCATTAAAGATGAACCAAAAAAAAAAGAAAAGGCACTTAGTTGATGTCTTGGGGTGACTGTATGCTGTTGTATCCCCTACCACTGCTCTATGCCCAGACATGATTCCTGAGCCTTTCCATGCCTTTAAAACTGGATGCAGGAGACAGAGAAAAAAACTGAGCAAACTTTTCAAAACAGTTTGTGCTTCAAGGACACAGAGATTAACTACTTCTGCAGTGGGCAGGGGAAGCACTTTTTTTTCTCTGGCTTTTTCGGTCAGCTTTTTTTCGGCTCTGTTTCTTCGGAGAGGGACGGAGAGTTGAGTCTTTTTTCCTCTTGGGACTTCGGGTTTTTTTTTCCCTTCTTCTCTTCTGGACTTGTTCAGAACACCAGAACATCAGAACCCCACCAGGGGACCTTCCACCGGCCTGGAGGGGGGCCCCCCACGCCGACTCAGCTCCGAGGAGAAGGAGAGAGACTGCACCCACAGAAGGACTTTAAAATCTTTCTGGTTTTCTCTCCAGAGCAAGAGATTTTATTATTTAGCATTATTAGTATTGTTTTCTTGTGTGTGTTTGTTAAATAAATAGTTTTATTTTCTCCTTCACTTTCCTCTGAGGAAAATTTGTTTTTTCCCGAACCCAGTTGGGGGGAGGGGTGGTTTGTGGCCTGCCTTCCTTTGAGGAAACGTTCCTTTTGGACGTTTCCCTGAATTTGGCCTAAACCGCCACAGTTGAACAGAACTGGTTCCCTACAAAGTCATCCAGGCAGTGACTAAGTTATATTTATGAGAAAATACAAATCTCAACAAAAATTATTAGACTTTTGAAATTAAATCATTTATTTCAGGTGTTACTCTGTGTTGCTGGAGAAGCAAAAACCTGTTTGTACATTATTTCTCCATCTCCAAAACTTGTAAAAATCCATGTCACATTCCAGCTAAAAGAAAATTATAAACATACTTACAAAGCCCTATTAACTTTCCCTATGTCAGACTACTCCTACTGAATTTTACATGGCCTCTTAGCATAACAGCAGAATCACATAAAGCAATAATATGTTTTGTTCACTTCCCACCTGTGGTCATACAAATATGTTTCCTTTTCCTTATCCTCTAACTTACCAACCTATACTGCAATTTCCTAGGACTCTCTCTGTGCATTCTTCTACTCTCCAAGGTAGATTTAAATCCACTGGATGATATAATGCTTACAACTACTATTTTAAATACATGGAGGGAGGGGCCAGCAGTGTATTAGCAGAATAGGTATTTCACCACCTTTCATAGGCTAGAGAAATGCCCATAGGTGATATCCAAGAGAAACGTTCAAATAAGAGATGACTGAAAGAAGTCTTCATGAAAAGGCTCAGTCCCAGTTAAAAAAGGAACCTTTGCAAAACTACGCTATATCAATAAATCACATGACTAATGAAAAAACAGCACACCAAAAAGAAGAATGCCACCTCTCAGCCATTTCTGTTAAGTTCGCTCATTGTTACTTCTGTTACTTCTCTACTTCCTCTCCTCACTCTTACTTGAAGTGCACAGCAGAAGTCCCATGATTTATGCACAGTTACTTTCAGATCCCTGGGAAAAATCGAAGAATAAAATCCTATCAGGTTAGCCACACTTTCCCATAACTAGCATTCCTCAAGCAAATACTGATGAGATAGAGCTGCCCAGAATACAACAGTTGGTATTATATGATGAAACAAAATAGTTACAAGTTTCTCTCTTCTCCATGCAGTAAAATAGCATTTGTTAACTTTCCTGCTCCTGAACTAGTACTCCACATTTGCTACAGGTTTCATTTCCAGAAAAATATTTAAGAATGCCTACTGTGCATACAGACCAAATAATATATTATCCATCTCCCCTGTAAACCTGGCTTTTAGAACAGGGCTGACCACAACTTCTTGTTGACTATAAAAAGTGATTATGTCAAAGTCTCACACAAGGATAAAATGAATATACAATGAAGAACTTCCCATAAATAGCAAAGAGCGTAGCATATGAGATTCTCTGCAGCTCTCATATATGAAAATCTCTTGGAAAACATATTGTTTCAGAAGTAGTATTTTAGCCAAATAACTTTGAAAAGTATCACACACATTTAAGTACATCCACAAGTACCACCAGTGAATATGCAAATATTGAAGAACCTATGCTACGTGACAAGAATATGGGATGGTGGCAAAAGAATTAGAACACCAAACTAATTTTACACTGGCTGAAATAAGGCATTTCTGGCTGTTTCACTCACAAAGATTATTTCTACAGTGACAGATATACCATCTATCGATAGATATAGATACATTTACACACACATCCTAAAATGTACACAAATAGCTAGTTATACTACTAACACTAATACTTACTATTACCAAATAACTTCAGAGGAATTGCAAAGACAATGGAGTATTTGTTATAAACACCCCATTTCCTCCTTATTCATTCAAGGCATTTCACAGAAAAACAAGCTAGAGAAGAGAGATATGACTTAGGATCATGCAGCCTGAACTGGCAATATGTCTCAAAGTGGAGTCTGCTCCTGACTCATGATTCAAGTGAGAGCATATGGAGAAGTTAGTAAGGAAAAAAACATCTCACCAAACCAGCCGAGTAAAGTTCATGTCAAAAAGAAAAAAATAATGTCATTTGGTAGTACAAAACTGCTTTACTGTACAAGCATAAGGGGCCAAAAAAGTAACATAAAATGACAGAAAGTACTTTTTTGCCACCTTGTTGAAAATATTTGGTACTACAATTTTAAGCAGCAGAAACCTTTGTAGTTTCTCAGACTACAGAAATACAGGTCTTCATTATTGTAATAAGAAATTCTTCCCAGGTATCAGGGTTTCAAACCTATACACTTTTCAACCAACAAACAAACAAACAAACAAGCCCCTAAAAAGTAAGTTTTTGTCCAAATGACCTTACAAGTCATACAGATTTAAAGAAAAAGGTCAGATATGAAAAGCATGAATATTCAATGTTTACTCAGTGTATCGACAGCCAATTGTAAAAAAACTGGCTTGAAACAGAAGCTATGCCTTACTGGGTTAGCACAACATCCATCTTCTTCACCCAAGTACTTCACTGTTGTTTCAAACAGAGACACTATTCAAGCAGAGCAAGCCAGCCCCATCCCTTGTGTGTCCCACTCCCTTCATGCTCCTGCATGTACATGCATGCTGGAAGGTTCATCAAAGACCCATCCTCCCAGTTTGTACTAATGGACCCATTTCCCACTAGTTCTGTCAAACTCTTGCTTTGAACTGTCTGCCCCAAACAACTGTCAAACTCTTGCTGGTACTGTCTGCCCCACAATATTCTGCAGCAGCACATTCCAAAAAGTCATGTTCTCCTTTGGTTAAAGTATCTTTATTTGTTCATTTTAATGTAAACTCCCACCATGTCTGACGCTTACTAGTTTCTGCATTGTGGGACTGCATAACTAGCTCTATATGTTAGCCTACCCAACAGCTTTATGGTTTTGGAAAACCAAAGTGAAGAGTCCCCATCTTTTCAGTTCCTTCCCAAAAAGCAACTGTTCCATCCCCTTGACCACTTCAGCACCCTACCACATGCTTTTATACAGGCTGGGACCTGATACATACTTCAAAGTTTCAAGTTAGCAATCCAAAAGGATAGGTTTGCTCCACAGCCTATTCATACAGCCTAGTACTCTAGATCTATTTCCAGACATAGCTGTTTCTAATTCCAGCTGCCAGAATAAAAAAACCACCTTGGTAGATGAAAGGAAAATTGTATTGGCCCTCACACACAAAGCTTTTCACCTTAGTTCTTTCACTTACAGCTTACAGAACCAGTAAGTTAAAAGCCAGACAGACACAAGGCAGCACAAGACACAATAGAGAAGCAGCAGCACAAACCTACTCTTGCATTGGGTTCTGGAATGGGGGTCTGGAGCATTAGCCACCCTACCAAGTGACCTGTCCAGAGAGTTACTGAATGTAACAGCAACTTCACTGCTCCCTAACAAGAGAGAGGCTCTGTGTCTCATGTACTATTCTTTCATGCCACACACATTTGTCCTTTGTAGACAATTACTGTCTGTAGACAGTTCACCTCAGAGGATGTCCTTCATCTAGACCATTGTCTTGGGGTGACTTCATGCTGTTGTATCCCCTGTCACTGCTCTGTGCCCAGACATGATTCCTGAGCCTTTCTATGCCTTTAAAACTGGGTGCAAGAGAGAGAGAGGAAAAAAACTGCACGAACTTTTCAAAACAGTTTGTGCTTCAAGGACACAGAGATTAGATGCTGCTGCTGCTGAGGAGCAGAGGAAGCACTCTTCTTGCTTTTCAGCCAGCTTTTCGGCTATGTTTCTTCCAAGAGAGATGGAGAGTTACGTTTTTTTTCCTCTGGGACTTCAGCTTTTCCCTTCTTCTCTTCTGGACTTGTTCAGAACATCAGAACACCAGAAGACACTGGGAAAATTTCCACCTTAGGCCCAGAGGGGGGCCCACGCTGACCCAGCTCCGAGGAGGAGGAGAGAGACCACACCCACAGGACTCTAAAATCTTTCAGGTTTTCTCTCACAGCGAGAGGTTTTGTTATTTAGCATTATTATTATTCTTTTCTTGTGTGTTTGTTAAATAAATAGTTTTTATTTTCTCCTTCACTTTCCTCCAAGGAAAATATTTTTTTTCCCGAACCTGGTGGGGGAGGGGCGGCTTTAACCTGCCTTCCTTTGAGGAGATGTTCCTTTTGGATGTTTCCCTGAATTTGGCCCAAACCGGCACAGCCATCTAGGTCCTTCATCAATTGCATGTGCCCTTCTCAAAGTTTTAAATTCTTGAGACAAAGCACTATCAGCTTTCTTTGAAAAATGATTTCTACAAGATGCAAAGGTAATATAAGAGAATAAAGTGTTTGAAAAAGACTGGTAATTAGATAAATTTCTTTTCCCTTTTTAAACTTTGAAGTTGGCCACCTCCAGCTTTAAACAACAAAAAGAAACTTCATCACGTTTGCAGTTTTCCAAAAATTTCTTCCCCTTATGATCTGGCTGAGATTTCAGACCAGAAAATAATAGGTCCAGATCTGCATAGAGGTGGGTGACACCTGCTGAAGAAAAACAGCACCCAGGGTTGTCTGAATGCATGCCCATCAGTAGCCCAACATCCCTTCCAGCAGAATGCTGGCAGAGCAACACACCTGCTGAAGAGAGGCAACTTTCTTGCCTTTCTCCAGCCAAATCCTCACTGCTCTCCTTTATCCTAATATCCCTAGGAATCAGTCACCTGTACAGAGCAGTGGTTCACTTCCTCTTCTCCCAAGAGGAACAAACAGGGGAGCCTGAGGTCACTCCTCTCACATAAAATAGCAGCAGATCTCACATCTTTTCATTCCATCACTTCTTTGCATTTTTGTTTCAACACCTTCATTTCTCCACTGCATATGTATCTATATAAGTGGAACAGCAATTAGGAGACAGATGGACAGTCCATTACAACAATCATTACTCCAGACACTGAAAAATTTGTCTATTTTATCCTCATCTCATTGGCAAACCAACACTTCGTTCTGTATGGGAAAATAGCATAGAAAGGAAATGTCTGAAAGCAGCAAAGGACTGTGCTTTGCTTTTCACAAAAGTTCTGTGTTTGTCAATAGCTATTTTTCTTCTTTGTTAAATGAACTGACCTTGTCTTCTCTGAAACTATAACACTGCTTTTATTATATAAAGACTGGAACTCCCACATAGTCAGAGCTAGACAGCTGAAGACTAGAATTCACTTATTTAAATAACAGGGGGAAAAAGGCTATTTCTGAATATACTTGGTTTATTCTGTTCACAGAAAAAAATTGAAGAGCATAAGAAAAGTTAAAAATCAGATCCATCAGGCATCTACCCTCGAAATGTTGCCAGCTAATGTGGTTTTTTTTTTAATCATCTTCCACATAGAATCTCCAATCAAATCTCTTCCCACTGCAGATGAATTCTTGCAGGTACACAAACACATTGAGCTTACATACATGTTTCCTCTCTCTGTCTTGATAGTCCCTAATGAACCTGTTTCCAGAAGCACTAAAGGACTGTAGCAATGTGCAACCTAACCCTCTTGCGACATAATGCAGATACAAAGCCAAATACCAAAGAGCTACCAAGAGTTCTCTTGTAGCAATTTCTGATGTGGTAAGAACCAGATACTAAAAACAAATAAAACAATAATTAAAAAATTTTTTTTAAATCACAAAAAAACCAACCAGGAAATCAACCAAGGAAACAACTAGGAACAATCTAACAAGGAACAACCAGGAAATTTACCAAATTCTGCAAAGAAAGCAGAGAAAGAAAAAGAAGAGGTCAGACCTGGGCTAGAAAAAGGACAGACAGAAGCAGCAGGCCAGAAAAAAATAGCTGAGAGGAATGAAGATGTATGTCACTAAATCAGTCACTAAGAAATAGATTAAATATTACTAATGCAGTGAATATTTTTACCCATTTCATATAGGTTCACAGCTTGAGTTTTCTCTCCTACCCTGACAATCCTGCTTGAGGCAAGTATGCTACACTAATACATATTCAATTTAGCACTCCAAGCAGGTAATGTGTGCAGCACAGAAGTGGTATCTTTCAGATACATCTTTTCTACCTGCTATCCTCCAGAAAAAAATCAGCATCCAGGATAGAAGTACACAGAGGTAAGGAAGCTGACAGCTGCACACTGCATATATGTGTGCATTCAGCAGGCGCTCTACTAAGGAAGTATGAACACTGAAAGTGCATTTATCAGGGAGGTCATCAGTCAGGTTATTACATCTCCAAAAAGCAGAAGATAACAAGCTTTCCAAGTCTGCATGAAGATCTCATTAAAGGTATTCGGCCAAATGAAGAAATGGCAATCTCAGTTCAGTTTCCTCTTCTCCCCACACATATTCTTATTTACCTACTTTATTTTAACCCAGGCTATCAGCATGGCTCATAGGACCTACTGACAAAGACAGTATTAATGACTGCATGAAGTCTACCTGGCTGTTGTACTTTGAAGGGCTGGAGTTACACTAAGCAAGGAACAGACTGCAGACCAGCATCTGCGGCCAAAACATCTTCACTCAACACCTATGCTGTCCACACCAAAGCAAGTACTTCAATTTATTCCTCTACATCAGAAGCAATGGTATTCCAAACACTCCTGTTTCAGTGTGTAAACAGCTCTAGTTAAACAAGCAATCTCATACAGATTACCATCTGCACTAATGATAGTAACTCATATTGAAAACAACACTCTGTGTGTATGCCTGGAATTATGTCCTTACCTATTTCCTCTTTGTATAAATTTATCGTATTTAATGTAGTTAAGACTGTTCCAAACAGTAATCTAAACCAACATATTTTATATAACAACTTGAAATAGAAACATTTTTTGCATCTCATTAAACCAGAGGACTCAAAATTTTTGGCTTACAAAATTTTGTATTCAGTAATTTAAGAAGCAGGAGAGAATCTCATGTGGAAAATTAAAATCTTCATTGTGTACTTCTGGGTACAGCTTAATTTCTTTCATAACATCTGGTTTCACTTTTTCCTGCTATTTTACTGAAGCTTTGACAATTTTTTCCCATCAAGTTATAATCAACCATTTTCAGGAGACAGAACCTAACTAGTATTACACAGATTTCTACAAAACTTTTTATAGGATAAGGGCCACTCCAAAAATCAGACATGTTTACTCAACAATCCTGCTCCAGGATGCAAATTTATTACTTTCATTGGACAGCAGACAACTTATGGTTAGTCATTCATTTTGTATTTTTCCTGGTATTCCTGTGTGGTCTTTGAAAACACAAGCTGATGAAAAACACTCTACTTGCAACTGTAGCTTTTGCACACCTTCTATTATTTTTTTTTTTTAATATTATAAGATTGGTGGTACCGACCACTCTGAACACAATTGTTTCATGTTAAAACAGTATACGGGATCAAAGTCTCAATCCTATTCCCTTACTGCTACTAACCACAAATAATATACAGAACCCACACTCACCACCTAAACAAATCAGAGGAAACTTTGAGATAGTACAGGTACTAGGTCGGTTTGTATTTTTACTGAAGAACATGAATGACACACAAAAAACCCCAAACAAAAAAACCAGCAAGAACTAGTGTCAAAACTTCCTGGTTAAAACCATCATTCATATCACAACAATGTGGATACAGAAAAGCCTCTTAGTAGGATTTTTCCAGCTTCTTGCAGTGTTCTGTGTGAATCTTTTCTTTCTCATGCAAACTATGAAAACAATAAGATGTTTTTCTGTAACTATCTGGACACCTGGTGTTTGTCTGAGTCTTTTTTATGGTACACTGGTGAAATGGATTTTAAGACTTCATCCAATCACCCTGAGGGGTGGATGGAGTACTGACCAATATCCTTGCGGGATTAAGACATATAAGTGGACAATTAATTAATTAAATGACACATTTTCCTGCTGACTACGTTTGGATTCATTTCCTGGTCTCAGCAATACTGCCACACAACAACACTTTTGTGATGCACAAATATTTTTAGAAACACTAAGGGGGAATCAGCATTAGCCTGATGGTAACAGACACATTGCTCGCTGTGACAAACAATAAAATAAGGCTCCTCTTCCAATCTGCACACTGCTTCCAGTTCTAACCATCTTTCATATTCTGGTACCTGAATCAGTACTATGGAAAATAGTTCAGGCTTTAGCAGACATGCCGAGCACAAGATGCACTCACACTTTGCCATATAGAAAGGGAAAGCACTTGCTGTGTCACGTTCAACCTCTACCTCTATTTGAGAGAGCAAATGTAAGAAAAATTTAGCAGCAAAGCATACCATGTTATGGTAAAAGAATGCATCAATAGCAAGCTAATAATCATAATTGTACCTACTTCTGCTGAACCTCAGATTTTTATACATAAAATAATTTTAATTAAGTTAACCTTAATTCCACCTTATTAATACAACCATTTTCACAGTCACTTCAGTCCCAGGCTGGAGATAGGATAACACTTTTGCCTGCCTGTTCAAATGGTCTCCACCTTTTCAGCTAGCTATTCTAAATATTAACCATTAGTTAGCCATTCAAACATTAACCTCGAGCAAGAGTACAAGAAAATAGCCATCTTGACAAATTTCATAAATTCAGGTCACTGACTAGTGCAGGCTGCAACCAACTGGGACCACTCTATGTTCTCATCCAGCCAGGAAAAGATTTGTTGCTACTGGCCTGAGGTTTGAAACTTTAATTCCTCTCCTCTGCTATATGAATGAACCAGAATAATGTAAAATTGCATAAGTACAAGGATCACATTCAGCTACAAGACCTAAAGCTCTTGTGGAAATGGAAATTAAACACAACAGATATTTATGGAGTTACTATACAGTGCCTGCTCTGTAGCTGATTAACTTGGTCACTCACCCAAGGACAAATAGTTAAACTATTACATCAAGAAAAACAATTATATTAAATGTAACTGTTGCTTAACTCAACTGACCTGGTCTTTCCTTTTGGCTCAAAAAACTATGCACTTTAAAATTTCCAAGTAACTATCCTAGTTAATTCTCTGGCACTAAAATCAGGATCTCTTATCACAGCAAGTAAAGAAAAACTCACCAAGACATATGCTTAACTTGATTTTCACAATTTTTTCAAAGGCCCAAAGAGTCCACTCAAAGCACTAACTTCTTCCTTCTACCAACAACAAAGCTCCACAAACCCTTATTCTTCTTATCAAATACTCTCCAATCTCATCAGTATCACTTCATCAGGGTTTTTCAGTTTCCATTCACATCTGTAGCACCAAGGGTACTTTCATATTGGCACACCGGAAAAGTACTCTGCTTTTTTACTCTTCTCTCAGAAAACAAGTTTCCTTTAAAGCCTTCGTAATTTCTACTTTATCACAGGTTAGATTTCTTTTCTTGCACTTTTAGAGGGTTTCATTCATTATCAGAGCAGTTAATACTCCTTTTGCTCCACAGAACAAAAACAGAAAACATTCCTAGAACAGATTTTTCAAATAAAGTAATTTTCTAGATCACAGCAATTTACAAAAGCAATAGTCCCATGATAAACTTGCCAAAATCTGAAATTTCACAGAAATTTATAACAAAAAACATGTGAGACTACAGAATGCTTATTTTAAAGGCTTCGTTAGTTTTGACATCCAATTATTCCAGTAACATCATCATTATTACAGAGTACATCATGTAGTGTACCAATATTGCTGTTGAAATCAACTAAAACTTCTGAAGCATCTTCATTGCCTGGACATGTTTGCAGGTCTGTTGACAAGGCAGGTCTGCAGGCTGGTATTTTTATAAATGTTGTGAATGGAAAGCACAAATATTGTTTTTTCAAAACGGTGTGTCTGTGATCATCTATTAACAAAGAAGAGGTAATCTTTCAGAAAAAAGCTACCAAGTCTCAGTCTAGCCTGAAGTATTAGCAGGTCTTCATTACTCAACAGATTTCACCCAAAAAGCCAGATGGTCAGAGGTTTTACTCTTTCAAAATATTTTAATCTGGCAAAGTAGACTTCTTAACAAGCAGCAAGTCATTTGACAAAACCAAGCAACTAAGAGCAAGCAGTGATTCTGCAGTACTGGGAAAACACCACCTGCAAGTGTACAGTTAGCTACTCGAGATTTGTATGCTGACTTTTTAGTACTATGTGACTTTCTTTGTATAATGCAGTTTAGGGCAGGAAAATTTATAAAATTTTTCAACTGTCACTGTACATCACCATAGCCCCTGTCCTTTCCTTTACAGCAAAAGTACAATTTCCAAAAAAGAACTCACTTTTCTACAAACACATACAGCCAAACTGCAGTCAGAACACACGTTATTATCCCAAGCAAGAGTGTACATAACAGAAAGGGAAAAAGAAAGAACTGCCTCTTGATAATGTTCTTTCAGCAAAGATTTATAAACCCTTAATGTTGCCAAACAAACTCAACAGTTACAGCCAGAGAGCCTAGTGTATATGCTTGTTTTGTTTGTTAATTTTCACTACACACAAGATTGTAAGGCAGTAAAATTTTTTTATAAGCTGCAACCCTCAGCAGTAGAGAAACCACAAGGAATGCACAGATGTGACTACCTTCTTCCAAGTTAAAAGCATTACTTCAGAAACATCAGCATATAAAATATGTTGAATCACTGATGAATGAACATACCTCAGTTTGTCCACAAGCCAACTCTCCAGATGAACTGTTGTGAGCCTGTTTTAAACAAAGGGTTGCTTTAATTAGTGAAATATTACTAACTGACAGGGCAAATTCCAAAAATACTTCACTACAATTAAAAACATTTTTCCCCCCACTAAAACAATTTAAAATAGCACTTAACCCCTACACAGACACATGGGTATGCTCTAAGTATATCCATTTCTCCTCTGTACATCAAAAAAAAGTTAAGTGAGAAATAAAAATGTTTACCAAAGCATCTGAAAAAGCTTCCCAATATTAATACCAGAGATCAAGGCAACACTTCATTTCAGACCTGTATCAGATCCCACTAGATCTGAAGGTTTTTGCAGGGGGCAGAGGGAAGGGTGGTGGCACAGGGGGAAACGCGTAAAGGAAAGCAAAATGCCAGACAACTGTTCAAACCAGTTTTCACTTCAGGTTAAGTTCAATTCACAGCCTGTTGTTATACTGACTGCAACTGTCACCTTCCCCTAGCTGCAATTAATTGTCCACCTTTTTGCTTTCAAATTATTCTTCCACCACCTTGAGCAACCTAACACATCACAGTTCACCATGTGCACCCAAGACTCCAACCTGTTCCCACAACATCCTCCATACAGTCACAAGCATACTGTGTTTATACATGATAGCAACTAGAACTCTGGAAATCAAAATTTACTGCTGATAGAACAGGTAGTAAGACATCAATACCAATGCAGACATTTTTAAACAAAGAAACACCATTTTGCAAGCAAATAAAGGATGAAGTATTTTTCTTAGAATAAGTGATAAAATTCTTTAAAGTTAAGCCAAACCAAACTCTGCAATTTAGTAACCTGAACTACTATATTCTATTCACTCAACCAAGACAAATTAATCTTTTCCATGCAAAACACGCACATATACACAAGCTATTAATTGTATAATTCCTGTACCACGACATATAGATGCCCTTTTTGCTCTTACTGCTTGCAGGTGCTGCAAGTACAGACAGATGTCTTCAGACTAAATGGTATGTCTTGTCATACTAACACTTTGCGGAAAATTTATTATCTTTCTATTACTCTGCCTCTTGGAGGATGGCTGTCTCTCTGTGACTGAATGTGCTTTGTGAAAAGGAGAGAATCCCTTACAGACTTCTTGGTTTATGTGAAGTATACTCCAAATATCAGGCTGCCTGAACTGAGATTAAGAATTTCATTCATGTAACTCAGTGTTCCAGTGAGCTCAGTCTCTGGAAAGCAAGGTGATCCTACAAGGTCATCTAAGTGAAAATCTCTGGCAGAATCAGATTACCTGGAATTTAGTCTTACAGTTGTCCAACTCATGCCATCATTTCCAAGCATCCCAGTCAGCATAAACTTGTATAGTTTATAATCTACTGCAATGCTTACTTGCATCACGACCTATGCTAAGACTTCTTCTTCACCACTGACTGAGCTATCTAAAACTAGAAGCAAATATTTCCACAGAGACAGCAACAAACAATTATCCTCCAAGGTCCCCCAAAAGTCCTCATATAAGTCCTAATATCTAACATAGTTCTCAAAATTTAAAAAATCATTTTTACAGGTATTGCACAGTTCATTTTCTTTGACTCACTCAACTTGCTTTAGTCATCAGCTTCTTTTTTAGAGACATTTGTTAAGAAAGCAATTCAATTATTAGAAACCACTTACTGCTCCTGAAAAATGGTAACAGATGGCAGAATTGCCAATTCTTTAATTTTTTTAACACTACTATATCACGCAAGATCTCTCAAACACAAAACCCCCCATTCTTTACTCAGTTTACTCAAATTTAACCTCAAATGCACAGTCTCCTGCTAGCAGAGGCCCAGCTACCAGCAGGTGACAGTCACTGTGAGTTCAAGAGGTTTCAACTGCCCCCAGTTTCTTTTAAAAAGACCTCTGTGAGGTGGGTGAGAAGAGTGCTTAATATTCTTTCCTTAGGACCCCAAAGCAGCTAGAAAGAGCCACAAACTAAAAGCACAAAAGCATCAAGGTAAGTCATGTAATCAAAGCTGGACAGACTTTATTCATTCTACAACATGGCCTTTGTCAAACACATTTCTGAACAAAATTCTATGAGATTTAAAAATAATCAAAGAGTGATCCCAATTCAAAACAAACTCCTAAAATCTTTAAATGTAGAAGCAACACTGGGGAAAATTCCACTAAAAAACACTATAAGCTTGTGCCAGGACTCTGACTTATGTGTTGCTAGCTTCTAATTAAGACATAAAATCTTCACTTGGGGCATCATATACTCTCAGAGAGATGAAAAGTTCCAAATGACACATATGCACATACAAAACTTTTCAAAGTGTCTTCTGGGGTGGGGAAGAGGTAGGGGATTAAATCTCTCTGTAACCCGACCAGTGCTATCTTACCTGCAGGATAAGCACCCAAGCAGAATTCTGAGAAAATACAATGCAAATAAAATCCCCATTCTTTTGGACCATCTTGACTTAAAAAAGCAACTTGAGAGGAGGCAGGGCAGTACAAGTTCAACAGAGAACAAGCTTGTCTTGGTTTTGAAAGACAGGTGTCTATTGAGGAAGGCAGAAGCCCCCTTTGGACTGAAAATATAACTCCCTCCCCTCCGAATTACTATAATTTTGAAATTAAGGGGCTTTCAGGCCAGGATATGAGGAATAGGAATAACAGTTCTTTACTAATATATATATATATATCAAGGCAAACAAAACAACAACAACTATGACAGTAACAGCAAACAGAACAGAACCCAGTGACCCCTTCCTGGCTGTCAGACCCTGTCCTTTCGGTGCAGTGACGCTCACGGCCGGCAGGGCCGCTGGCGGCTCCCGCTGGGCAGGGCGGGGGCGATGGTTCCCCCGCGGCTGCAGGGGGCGCTCTGGAGCGAGCTCGGGGAGCACGCGGCAGTAGTGGACACGAGCCGGGAAGGGATGGGAGAAAAGCTCACAAAACTCCTGGGCGGCCGATCCTGGTGCCCCAGCAGAACTCTCTCGGGACCGGCAGCTGGAACAGCAGGAATGCGCACAAAAATCCCAGATGGTAGATGAGATGTATCGAGCTCCGAAGCAGTAGCGGGAACTCCGGGAGGTCTCGGCGGGCAGGGGGTGCGGTGCTGGCGGCAGGGCAGGGTAGCGAAAACCCAAAAACAGCAACAAAGAAAAACGGCGGAGGCAGGCAGCTGCCTTCCGGCGGCGCAGTGAAAGAGGGGCTCGGGGTCCCGGGCCCCCTGAGGCACCCCAGCAGGTGGTGAAAAGGGTCCCTCTCAGCGGCGGCTCCGGCCAGCAGAAATCCCCACTCACGGCCGAAAGAGAAAAAAGAAGGTAGCAGAAGGCAGAAAAACCTGCAGTGAGGCGACCTCTCCCCAAAAACCGACTGCAGCCTCCGTGTCTTCCGAAAGCCCAAGAGAACTCGAGCGAGAGAAAAAAAAAAAAACTAGCCTTTGCCCAGGTAACAGGGCAGTTAAAGAAGTCTCCTCCCTGCTTCAGCCGGACCTTTTGTCCCCCTTAAGTACCTGGCAATTATCCTTTAGTATGGGGAAAAATTCCTCAAGAGGAAAAGAAGAAAGACAAAAAGAAGAAAAAAAAAAAGAAACAACTCCCAAACCCCAACAAAGCATAACAGTCTTTAAGATGTCTGGTTGAGAAGCAGAGCATAAAATTTGCTATCAGCAGACCCTTGTCTATTTTCAGGTCACTTAAATGTATATGATCCCTTCTACCCACATTTAAGAGGTCTGAAGTTGAAATAAACAAGAAAAACATGTTCATGGCAGTGAACTATTGTGGATTGCCAATAAATAAAATTTTCCTAAACTCACTAAACTTTCTATGCAGTAACCAAGTACTACAGACAACCACAACATTATATACTGAGATACAGAGGCTTAGAGTGCTACTGAGCAATTTTACTTCCCTCATCCTGCAGAATACATGATGTTGTTGTGGACGATTAGTGTCAATTTCTTCAAGAGTTGTAGCTTAGGAGTCGTGCAGCCCTGCTTCCCATCGACATTCTTCTTGCATTCCCTGTATCTAGTCTGGAACTCTGTGTCAGCAGACAGAGAAATGTCTTCCTGCAGGCAAGAATGAACAATCTCTCCCCAATTACAGAGTCATGTGTGGGCTATAAGCAATTTTCCAAACATAAAAGGAAGGTGGGAATTTTCTATCCCTACATTAGCAAGCTAAAACAAGCCAACCTGCAGATGGAAAGGATCAAAGCATCTAAGTCACCTGAAAATTAATCCCCGTCAGGAATATTCACCACCTCCCATCCACACATACTATATCCCTTCAGTCCCTCCCAGAGCAAAAAGTCAAAGTCTTTGAAATTAGAATGACTACCCAGAATACTGTCGTGGTTTGACACTGGCCAAATGTCCAGGCACCCATGAAAGTCACTCACTCACCCTTCCCCTGCTACAGCTGGGCAGAGGAGAGAAAAAAATTAACAAAGGGTTCATGAGCTGAGATAAGGACCGGGAGAAAACACTCCAAGGGCAAAACAGGTTCAACTTAGAGGTACAAAGTGAATTTCTTACTAACAAAATCAGAGGAGGATAATGAGAAGTAAAATAAGCCCTTAAAAACACCTTTTCTTTCCCCAACACCTCCCTCCTTCCCACCAACAGCAAAGGGAGACAGGGCATGGGGGTTTTGGTCAGTTCATCACCTGACATTTTCTTCGGCTGCATAGGGAGAGGAGTCGTTCCCCTGTGAGACCGTGGGATCACTGAGAACTGTCTCCCGTGGGAAGGGAACTTCTCCAGCATGGTTCCAGTCTCACAAGTAGTCCTCCCAAAACACATCCCTGATTTCTCTTTGAGGGGCTATGTTTCTTCCCTTTCCCAGACATGCACATGCAGATAACTGAGAGACAATATTATCCCCATTCTCTATCAAACCTGATATTACGGTTTATCAAAATGATCCACTGCAGGTTCAGATTGGGAATGGCGCCCACATCACGCAAGTGTGATGTCTGTCATATGTCTGTCCTTTCCAAATGCTAAAATAGCAAAGCTAATATTTATTATCTGTAACACAGACTCTTTGAAGCAAATTTACTTTATAAAAAAAAAATGTGAAAGTGAGAAGCTAAATATATTAGGAAAAGCAAATATACATGTAAAGAGAGGTAGTTCTAATACTGCCATCTGAGCTGCCACTGCTCAAGTGCATTTTACATGATACGTTAGATGACAAACTCTTTTGCTTCCTTCTCTTAAGGCAAGCTGAAAACTATCACGATGTGGAGAAAGCCTTCACAAGAGATTCTTACTCTGCTAAACTATGGACAAAAGAGCTATATACTTGCAACAAAAGTCTAAAGAAGCTCATTGTAAACATAAACAGCCCAGTTTAATTCCTACAGAAGAATCAAAATGCCCATTTTTCAGAAAAGGCGTTAGAAATAGGATACCTAGTAGTTGCTCCAGTTGGTTAGAGCTAGAATAACGGAAATACAGCAAATTCTCACCACATAAGAACACTGGCTAGATTACGGAGGCAATGCTCCTGTGAGTTTACAAGCAAATCTATCCTGCTATCATCCATGTTACATTCATCAGCCCCACTGTACTGAAGAGTATACCATTCCAGAAATTGTCACATTTCATTAGCTAATAGATCCAGCTACACCTGAAATACTTCATTATATCAGCTTTCACACTGAGGTTGCACTCAATCTTCTTATGAGCATAACACTCTTTCAGAAAGTGCAGGAGAACTTCAGTTCTGAATACAGTACATCAGTTACTAGAACTGAAATTCCCCAATCTATTAGCACGTACAGAAAGTTTCATGGTCATAGTTAACAAATAAAACTGGTGCCCAATTTGGTGTCATTAAAAAATAAATGGAGCAAGCTCACCACTCCTGAGAACTGTCGTAAGATATTTCATGACTTACAGGAAGACCTTGATTTGCTCCACTTATGTGCTTCATTTCTCTCACCACTTCAAGTATAATGAAGGGAACAAACATGCCTGCTTGAACATTCCAGCTGTTTTGAGATATTTTTCCTTCTCAGCTCTACAGGTCTTTAGAACACTACATAAAACTGTAAGTCAAAGCAAGTAAACTGAACAACCCCAAAATGTTAATACAGCCAATACTCCCTCTAAAAGCACTGTAAAAGAAGCATCTATTTTCTTGAAGACTTCTCCCACAGCAGCAACACCAACAGCCTTGTTCTAAGCACAGGATGCACAATTCCACCTGGTTAAGCAACATCAGGCATCACCATGCAAATTAATGCAACCTGAGAAACTGAAGTTGCTTTGCAATAGGTCAAAACAGTAATCAAATCCCAAAAGACAGAAAATGGATTCAAGGAAGCTGTGTCAAACTCTTTTCCTTCATATCATTTTACTTTTCAAGCTATGTTAGTGATGACTATCTTAGTATGAGTCAGAACAGCAAGAACATGTGACAGTAAAGTCTGCTTTGCTTATATTTCAGTCCTGTGTTCCAAATGTTAATCACCACATTCTTTAAAAACAAAATGAAACCAAATCAAAAAATCTCTTAAAAGGAAGGAACCTAACCCTTGCTCTCCCCTGCTACAGCTGGGCAGAGGAGAGAAAAAAAGTTAAATGAAGGGTTCATGAGTTGAGATAAGGACCGGGAGAAAACACTCCAAGGGCAAAACAGGCTCAACTCAGAAGTACATTTATTACTAACAAAATCAGAAGAGGATAATGAGAAGTAAAATAAGCCCTTAAAAAGACCTTTTCTTTCCCCAACACCTCCCTCCTTCCCACCAACAACGCAGGGAGACAGGCGTGGGGGGTTTGGTCAGTTTGTCACCCAAGATCTTCTTCCACTGCTCAGCGAGAGGAGTCGTTCCCCTGCTACATCATGGGGTCCCTTCCCACAGGAGACAGCTCTCCATTAACTTCTCCAGCGTGGTTCCAATCTCACGAGCAGCAGTCCTCCCACAACTCCTGCAACATGAGTCCCTCCCACGGGCAAACAGTCCTCCCAAAACTGCTACAGCATGGGTCATGCTTCCACGGGGTGCAGTCCTCCAAGGACAGGCTGCTCCAGCCTGGAGGCAGGGACCCCCTCTCTCCACCAGGTCTCCCACTGGATCACAGCCTCCTCCAGGCATCCACCCGCTCTAGCACGGACACCTTCCCCGTGGGCTGCAGGTGGATCTCTGCATCCCCCATGGACTGCAGGGGGACAGCCTGCCTCACCATGGTCATCACCACAGGCTGCAAAGGAATCTCAGCTCTGGCGCCCGGAGCACCTCCTGCCCCTCCTTCTTCACTGACCTTGGTGTCTCCATGTTGTTTCCCTCACATGTTCTCATCTCTTCCTCCTCTCTGGCTAGAAAAATACTGTGCCCCCACTTTGTTCTGATTTTCTTCTTAAATATGTTCTCACAGAGGCATTACCATAATCTTTAATTGGCCCAGCTTTGGCCAGTGGCATGTCCGTCTTCAGACCCATAACAGATTGGGTCTGCTGGACATGGTGGAAGCTTCTAGCAGCTTCTCACAGAAGCCCCCTCTGTGGCCCCCCTGCTACTAAAAACCAGGCTGTGCAAAACCAACATAACTTTACTCACATTTCAGTCCAGCTCAACCTAACCACATTTTCTGCATTAAGCAGAGTAACTATGTTTTCACAACACCTCATACCTGCCTGGAACATAGTCTCACTTAAAAGCACACAGATAAAGGCGCTAACCAGGACAACTGGGTCTTTGTATGAAGTGTTAATTCATTGACCTACGTGCCGCCTTCTTCACAAATGAGCACAAGCCATTACAAAAAAAAGTCTCAAAGATTCTTCTGATTATTCATCAGTTCCTTCTAGCAACACGTGATCTTGCACCACATGATCACTGACCATTTTGAATCTATTGTCTTAAACTAGACTGTGAATCAATGTTTCAGTCTTGGTTTTCCCCAGAAGTACTGTTCTGTACTTGCAGATTTGAGACATTACAGCTGAACGAAGCCACTCTTTCCCAATTAGCCCCCAAATCCTCTTTCTTGGTAAGTGGTATGCCATCTCCTGCAGGCCATAATGAAAGCTGGACTGCCTCATTAACTAGTCTCCAGCTTTCAGAAAAGGTCAGTTTGTTGACACACTTTATGGCCCTAACATACAAAGAGAACAGCTATTATCTTTTCAGAGCAGAATGAGCATCTGCATTTCAAAATAAAACAGAGTAACAGCATGTATACACACAGGGAACAGTCAAAGTGTTTCAAAGACATAGAAATAAAAAGTTAAAACTGAATTTTTTTTAAATTACTTCTCTTCAAAGTACCTTTTCACAGCAGAGAGAGCAGGTATTTAACAAAAGAATACTCCCAAGCAAAAGCTAAAAGATTTTGACACGTTACTCTTGCACTCCTGGGGAATGGAGTTTTAACTGGCTTCTGGCATAACTCCTCTAGAGGTTCATTTCCTAGACGGAACTATAAATCCCATTATGCACTTTATCAACCCTAACAATAAAACTATTGTGCTTCAGCAAAGCCACTCCTTGGAGAAAAGTCCAGTGCTTACCAAGGCTGGGGGTGGGGGCAGGGGAGAAAATATCACAAATTAAGCACATTACAGAAAGCAGCACAGAAGTAAAAGCAAAATATTAGACTGAAAATGCAGAATTTTTAAGCTGCAAAAGGCAAGAACCCTATGGAAGAATATTAAGTGTCAAGCCAGAATTAAACCTATTTCCTCCTCTGCCCCAACATTAAGCATTTGAAACACATAAGTAATTTAATCTAGACAGACAAATCTTAACATAAGATTCAAGCTTACACATTTAAATATACTTCTGGAAGGCAGGCAGGCAAAGGAGCAGCAGAGCAGCACCAAAATATTTTACGTAACCATAGTACATAAGACAGAAAGAAATTAGACAAGTAAAAGAATATTGTCATCCATAAAATACTGAAGAACACAAAAAGCTCCCAAAATAACACAGAACAGCTGGAATCAACTGCAGCAAGGCCACTGCTGAATATCTGCTGAAAGGGAACACCTGTAAGTTAAAAAAAGCACAAAACATGCAACTCCTTTGAAAACAACTATAGAATTGTCAGTCATGTCTTTCCACAGTCATAACTTATAAAGAAAGTGTGTAAGACTTACCCATATTTATTTGCTATATTTTACTTATGGATTGAAGATGCACTTCTAAAATGTGCATATTGCTGATATTTAAAAACCAGTTTTTCTTTCAACAAACCATACTCAAAGTGCAAGAGCAGCTAAGATAGAATAGCAGGGTTTTTTTAGATGCTTATAACTTTACAGCTCAAAAAAATACAATAGTGGGACTAGACCAGACAAAACAGAGAGGAATTTTAGGAAACAGGCTAACAACAATCTTGGTGGTTCAACTGAAATTTACTAATCTAAACATTTATTACTTAAAATCCAGTCTTCTACTAAAAAGAAGCCTACATTTTCCCCCAGAGTTTGATCTTAAACACCCTAAACTATTGAAATTGCCACAGGAAATGCCAGGTTTCCCAGAACCTGCAGTAACAGACTGTACTTGACTTTTCATCTTCCAAATCAAATCCATCTCAACTGAAAATAGAAATAGTCCTAAAGGCTGAGTATGGCTGATAACTACAAGAATAATTGAATGACTGCAAAAAAAAGATAGCATCCCTCAGCTATTAGTAATTATTACTAGTAATAATAGCTTATTACTAACTTAGTGAAATACTTTGTGTTCTTAAAGGAAGCGTTTTCAGAGGTTTTTCAAGCACAAATTAAATTGATTACCTACTAAACTCAACAGCAATTAATTAAACCATAGACCTAGGTTCTCATTTCTTGACCACTGCAACAGTCTATGTGTTTATTAGCTATAATCTGGTAACAACTCATTCATTAAAGCCAGAGGGAACAGTTTGTTACCAAAATCCAGGCAGCTAAAGTTTCGTCATGTATATATAATAAATTTTAAAAATGTCAAATTACCCATAACCTAGCAGACTTACAATATCAACAATTTGTTAAAAAGCACATTTCAATTGCAAACACTACAGGAAAGTTCAGATCCACCAGGTAAACAAAACCTAGCACATATTTTCAGAAAATCAGATGTTCCCAGAAGTACACAATACCCACAAAGATATACTTTGCTCTCAAAGCTACTATTTCCAGGACACTGACTGTTAGAAAAGTATCCTTTAACAAATCACTATCACCCATTCATCTTTAAAGCCAGACAAAACAAAAGCTTGCATGCACACAAGCTGTATTTCCGTGACTAACTCATTCACAATTAGGGGAAAAGTCACAGCAGGCTGTGGAACACAGATCATGTCTCCCTCTTCACTAGCTCCATGAAAGGCAGAAAACAAGGATGCTCACTATGTGGTACAGAACCTAACACTGCTAAAGCTAGGGGTTACAAACCACCCACCTCTGGAAGAAACCTCTAATGGAGTAATCCATTAGCCTGTGGTTGGTATCAAAGAGCCAGAATGCCTGACCTGAGCACATCTCAGCCTCTCCGGTTACAGCAACTGAACATCATACTAAAGCACTGAAGCAGGAAGGGGATAATCTGTATGTACAGCATACAAAGAGGCAAGACTGAAGGACCTCTAAGCCAGTACTGTCCTCTGATGTGGAAGACTCACCTTCAAGCTCCTTCTCACCTTTTCTTCCAGACTGCAGATGAGCACCCCAAACACAGTGCTGTGGTATCTCTCTCTTCTTGGCTCTCTGAATACTGGATTATTTACCACAATGGTCTAGTCTCAGATTCCAACGCCAGTTTTGCCCCCCTTCTTCACAGTGGGTTGCCCTCAATTCCCCCCATGCTGCTAAACTACCAACTTATCTGTCCAACAGCAGCAAGCTATCTCTGCTAACCACTACAAACCCAGCCATGGCCCTGAAACAGGAAAAAAAACTCGGTAGGTCAGAGGATTGAGCTATTGACACCACTGCTGCCACAGGACTGGAGAAGGAGGATATAGCCACTTCTGCAAGGACAAGAAGCAACAGCAGCATCCTGACACTGACCAGCAGCATGAAAAAAGGTGCAGAATGTAGCACGCAGGTCTTTGGGCCCTCCTTATCCCCTCCAGAGAACACGTGGCAAGCCAGATGGAAGTGTCCTCTGGGTCACTTTCAACTGCAGCAACTTGCTGAATCACTAAAACAGAGATAAAGAAACCTGAGTGCACAAAAAAAGCCCCAAAATGCACTAATCAAGATGAATAAGCATGATTAGGACACAAAAATATTCTATTTTGGCAACCAAGAAGCCTTGCAAAAACCTTAAGTTTTTGTCTGCTGAAAGATAAAAGGTGCAATGTGCTTTAAATGGCACAAAGAAACACTGATACAGAAAATATTTCAGCAGAGACGCTGGTATCCAACAAGGCAGTATTACACAAATATAAATATCCCTCGTCAAAATTACACACCAGTGATTTCTTTTTACTTTATCTCCTCAAAAGAATTTTAGTAGTAGTAGCTGCAGAAAAAGAACAAATACAGAAAGACCTATGGAAGAAGGAAGCCAAGACATTTTACTTCATCTAGCAAGACAGCTGTAAATACACTTCTTTTATTGATCAATGAGAATGTGTTTACAAAGCATAGAGTCTGAGAAATGGTATGTAAGGTACACAAAGCAGTATGATACATTGAAAATTTTATATATGGTCTAATGTACATTCTTCCTTGTATTGAAAAAAGCACAAACTCACATCACAGGATTCCACAGTTTCCCCAACTAAAATTACCTCCTTCAAGAAAAACAATAATACAGCATTTTAATTGAAAGTAAAATCATATGTCTGCAATCACCTTTTCATTCTGTCTGCAAGCATATAGATTTGACCAAATGAGGAGGAAAAAAGATGGCCTCTACTCTGCATTTTTTTTGCTTGTTTCTGTGGTTAAGGCTTAAAAGATACCATCACCAAAGTTTTGTTTTTTCAGTAAATTACTGCAAGACAGAAAGTTAAATTTAAAAAGCTAAGCTCTAGATGTTTCTCCTGAATATATAAAACCTAACAGACTGTTCTCCAAACACCACCATTCTTTTTCTCATTCCCCAAATCACAAATAAATACATTCCTAAATGGATTCACATCCTCTTTCTGCCATCCCCAAAGCTAAGAGAGTGTCTGTGCAGCTCACAGAACAACAAAGACATAACACCATTTTCCCTTCCTCTGTCTCTGAGGCTGCTTAATTTCCTCAGATCCTTTTCAGTGGACGTACACTGAAAGCAGGCTGCATCAACCCATCTGTCCATTAGATTGCTATGTATCAATCTGCCACCTTATGCCTCAAGCAATTCATTATCTCAATTCTGTTATCACACAGGTCTGTACCTGCAGGGTAATTAGACAGTAGCATGGTGGGGTGGGCAAGATGAGAGAGGGGGTATGGAGCAAAAGAAAAAAGAAAGGTGGACACCTAATCCCTGTGAAGCAAGGCAATGTTAATTTCCTATCGCTGGCAGATCACTACAACAGACCCTGCAGTCTACGAAAATTCTGGCTTAATATATCAAGCACAGAAAAGCTATACTCCTTTCCAGAAGTTAACAAGTCCTAAGTATGCAAATCCAGTTATATTCTTAAACTGTGAAAAAAATAGCAACTTTAACAGCACAGTTACACGGTGAAATACATCAATACAAAAGACTACTGAATCAAGTGGGAAAAAAGGGTGAGGGGGCACTTACATGCATTAAGTGTATTACCATTATCACTGCAGACTCCCTCACACTACCATAAAGATAAACATAAAAAAAACTCAGATTCCCATTTATCAGAAATAGCAGCCTGCTCTATCCCTAGGTGCAAAATACCATGTTGTAGGCTGTCTTTCTGAAACTCAGTTTTTATTCATCATCAAATGGCTGGCTTCACTTTGGGGACATTGGCCTGCCAAAACTTTTAATAGCTTTGACATTTCCCAGATGCTTGTTTTCCCCACCCCTCACTAAAATAATGTGCTGCCAAACACCTGCAAATACTTACATACAAATCCCTGCTACAGGCCTGCTGTGTAAGAAATAACTAAGCAGGAACCAAACTAACTTTCAGAGAGGCCATCCAAACCAACAAAAGAAAAATAGGAAAAAAAAAAAAGGCAAAAAAAAAAGCAGCAAGCTGAATTGCTCACTCCCTGTCTCCCACTTCTATCACACGTGTTCCTTCACAGCTGGAGAGTCTCCATCAAGAGGTATTTTCCAAGAGAAGACTCTTCAGCAATGGCTCAGGTGTGTAGCTGGTACATAGACTCTCATTATGATATGGTAACTTCTGGTTACTCTCAGTCCTGTATTTGAGCCCTCTGCATGGAGGCACAGGAACTAAGGTTAACTCGACCTGCAAAGGTTCTTCTTTTCTAGGCTTCACTTCCTTGTTGCTGGTCAGGTTTAGCCTATAGATCCACACTAGTGCTAAAAATGTCTGACATTTCCAGATGGTAAACAACAAGAATTGCTCTACAGTGCCATTTCACTCAAACAATAAATTTTCACTCTTAAATCATCAACATGAGTACCTTACTTAACATATAGATAAACACTTCCACTGTGATCTTCATAACTTTGCTCAATGCCAGATTCCAAGGCCAGTGCCAGAATTAGGACACAAGCTGACCGACACAATATTTTAAGTTGCACTTAAAGGGCAAAATTGTGGCAAATAAATAAAGCTGTAAATTTCTGACAAGTTTCACAAAGATGATGCATAAGGCACATTCACCACTGATTACTATAGAAGAAATTGTATATTCTCAATAGATACTCAGTAAGGATCAGAAGATACTTCCAAAATGCAAATGAGTTAACAATCCCGTTCTTCAACTGGCAGCCAGAAAAACATCAGTAGAAATTCTCACCAGGAATAAAACTGAACTGTAAGCCCTAAAATTAAATGCTTAACCAATTATTAAATTTCTATGATATTCTTACTGACTTCTGAATTAATTTCCTTATATTGGTTTTCCTTCATTACACCTGTTCTGCAATTTCAGAACTGCTCACTATTTTAGTTACCATCTCTGTTTTTGTTAAAGAGTATATTTAGGAGACACATAGATAATTACACTAACAATGTTTTACCCAAATAAGCGCCACCATCTCTCAAAAATGCCAGCTCATTCTCTGTCATCATGGTCTCCTTCCAGAGAAGGAAAGTCATGCAAAAGAGATTAAGAGACTCCCCATCAGCTTTGTCTAAAGCAAAAGAAATTGCTGTATTTTTCCAATATTCTGCATTATTATATCTCTATCTTAGTGGTATCTTCCAAGGAATGGACTCACATGCCACCCCGCAAGCAGCCCAGAGACAGAAAGAAAAAGATCCCTGTTGTGGGTTCTGTGTTCCAGATAAAAATAGCTTCTGAATTACCAGAAAACAAGATCAGGCCAAAGAAGGTAATGCCAATGGTGATGATATCCCAAAATACCACAGTAGTTTTAGTAAAAAAAAGTGTGACCTGCAGAAAGGTACTTTGGATTAAATCAGAGATTGCAAGGAACACTGATTAAACCGCTTGTGGCCACTGCCTTCTCTAAATAATCATTCCTTGGGGCACATACACAATCTAAGCTGAAATAGAATGTTTTAACTTAACTCATAGAAAACTCTTGGCAATGCAGCACTGATTTATGACCACGTGTCCTTTCACCAAATTACATGACTAATTAAACATTCCAATAAACATTACTTATTAGAAGTAATCGATTTAGTTACACCAAAAAAGCGCTAATTTTGGCCATATAGGATGAAAATCCCACTGCTCTCAATACTTCAGAGGTTCTCTCTCACAGCTTCAACCTCATCAAAAATCTTATTAGTTTAAGCAGAAGTCCTGCTTAGCCTAGATTAACTGCAGCGGTTGCTTTTAAAAATTAGCCATCTTAAGTCATCTGTAATCAAAGCTGAGCAGCATACAGAAATTTCCTAGCAAATATCACATAAAATAGACCCAAAGCCCTTGTAGTTCTCGCTACTGTTTCATTTCATACCTAGTACAAAGTAGACACCTCAATTACAAATGCAATGACTACCACCAGGTACTTCTCAACTTTAAAATAAAAAAAGGTGTTAAACATATAAGCAGCTCTCCAAAACAAAAAAATTCAAGTTACAGAAAATACTCTAGTTCTCACCTAATCCTAGGCTTGGAAATGTGACTCTTGGTAAAGGTGCAACTCCTTATCATTCAGGAGACTACCCGATATGGAGGATCACAGCTCTGCAGCCTGAGCCATCCAGCCTGTGCTACGGGCCAGCACCAACTCCAAAAGCTGTTTAAGACCTAGACGTTTGTCAGAAGACACACAAAGATCCTCAATCTCGATCCTCAGTAAGGATCATTTATCTAAAAAAGGCACCAGAAAGCTTCAAGCAGCTGGGAGTTCTAGCCAGTGATGGCAAGACACTGCCAACAGTTTAGAAGCGGGGCATCGGGAGAGATCTAGGTGGGTACCTAGACAACACCATTTATCACAGACACTAACAGATGCGCTGCAGTGGTCCAGGGCAGCCTCAGCAGGGGCTGTCTGTGGACGGCGACCCTAGGAGCCAAGCGTGGGGGCGGCTTCCCCGAGACCGGGGGTCCCCCTGCCTGACAAACCCACAGGTTTAAGTAACTTTCTAAGAGAGAAGCGAGTGCCTGGCCACTAAGTTGCCCAGCACGGAGAGAGCCAGCTTGACTACAGAGATACGAGAGCGCCTTCCCGCCCGCTCGGCCGGAGCCTGCCTACGAACGGCACGGCCCTCAGCCCCGGCGCCATCCTGCCTTCCCTGCGGCTCTGCTCCACCACCTCTGCCCTCCCAGTAACATGAACTCGCGAACAATGTCCCCGTGGACGGTGCTCCCGATCCCTCTGGACTGCCCCAGCCCCTGCCCGGCCCCACCGCCGGGAACTACGCCCTTCCTGCCCAAACGCGCCTCCGGGGCGAGCGCGCGGAGCCCCGGCACCCGGCAGCAGCGGCTGTGGGGGCCGCCGCCACTCCTCCATCCCCACCGCGGCGGCCCCGCGGCCCGCCGAAGGGCCTCCCTCCCCTCCCCGCCGCCGGATCTCCTCCGCCCCACTAGGAACAAAGCCCCGCGCCACCGCATCGGCCGGTTGCGCTCTCATTCCCGTGGCTCATGACGGTCGAGAAAGTTTACCTCGTTTACCCGGCTCCGCGACAGGACAAGGCGGCTCGGCCGGTGAGCGGGAGCAGGGATCCCCCGCCCTCAGCGCCACACACACTTGTTTTTATTTCCTGCGCTCCTTCCCGCCGTGAGAAGCCTCCAGCGTCTCGATCAAGGCTGAGGAGGAGGCGGGGAAGAGGCGCGTAGCACTGCTCCCGGCTAGGGCGGGGGGGGGTGCGGGCAGCCTTGCCGTGCCTCGTTGCCCCTCACCCTAAGGCGGCGACACCGGCCCCCTCTTCGGACGTGCTACCTGGCGCTATTTCCCCGCGGCAACCTGACTGCCCCGTTCGGAAGGTTGGTACGCTAGAGAGCGGGGTAGGGGAGCTTCAGGCGAGGAGAGCGTCGCCACCCGTATGGGTGCCCTGCATGGCCGGGCTTTCCTCCCTGTACCCCGGCGGCTTTGAGCTTAAGTGCAAGGAGTTGCAGCTCCTGGAACAAGAGCATTTACCTCTCTCCGGGACGGCTTGACGTGGCTGCCGGCAGAGGAGTGAGCCTAACACCCATGAGCAGCCACGTGTAATGAGGCCAAAATCAACTGGGTGCCGAGAGGTCTGCACCTGTTAGTTTCTCAGCACGGCACCAGAGATGCAAAGATGATCCCAAAATCACTGCTTAGATGCTGCCTAAGGCTGTAGATTCCCTGTTTACATATGTTCATGCAAGTACAGTTCTTTACTGCATTGATATTTATGCTATTTACACACCAAGAATTACCTCTCCCTTGAAGTAGCTCAAGAAAGGGCAGCTTCACACCTGGAGTTCCGGCAGCACACACACACAGGCACGGCACTGTTCTCTGTACCTGCTGGTTCACAGCTGGTGCCACTTGCATAAGGAGTGACTTCCATGTCATAACACAGCCAAAGAGCAGGGCAGGGAGGAAATAGAGGTACTACTGTCCTTTTGCTCCACATTTCAGAAAGCAGAGGTTTGACCCCAGATGCAAAAAATGAGAGTTCATGTCCTGCCTTTGGTGCAGAATTTCACCCCCAAAGGTACCCTGAAATTTAGCTGAAACAGGTATAACTTGAGGCCATTCCTTGCATATATATATATATATATATATTTAATCAAATATTAAGTGAAGCAAAAAGGAATTTAATTAATAGGATTGAGTTTGCTAACACACACCACACTATCAGATGGTAACTGAGGCCTCTCTTGAGAGGTGAATGCATATTACTAGTGACAAAGGAAAGGATCTGAATGTGCCTCTTATCACTAGGACCCCATATAAACAGTGTCCATACTGATGTGACCTCATTGTAACTTGTTCCAGAAACAAGCTCATAGAAGTGATAAGCAATAATAAACACCTTACTATATTACTCTTAGAGGCTAGATTTACAGACAGCCTGTTTTAGCATTAGGCACTTCCCCTGGCTGATTTAGGCAATACAGTGACTAATACTTTCAATTCCATTGCATTGAGGACAAAGGACCACCAAGAAACAGATCTCTAGAGATCCCAGAGTTGGGTTTCATAGTTCAAAGCTAAGTCTGTTTTTTGCAATCCTTCATATTATGGGAGTAGGCAGACAAAGTGCCTGCAATACCAACAAAACAAAAGCAGAATTACAACCACCTTCTAGCTTTCAAGCAGAAGTTTCAAAACTTGACTTCCAAGGAAAGAAGGCAGAAATTACTATATTTTTTAAAATGTAAACTATCATGATTTAGCACTCTGACACATGATTTTGAAATGCTTGCACTTAGGCAATACTTCACGTATATGCAGGTACCAGCTTACAGATGCACATATTTTACATATGACACTAGCCAAAGAAAAAACGTATTTTTGCACAACACCTGCAGTGTGAAGGCTCAGTGCCAGGAAGTTCAGTGTGTTCAGTTAATACCTCCGCATTAGCCTAGCATAAATATTCTTTATATTTTATAGTATGTCTATGGTAAATAATATCTTCTTACATGTTTACAGCTGTAATTATCACCTCCACATTGTGAGTTCCTCCCTTCATCACTTTTTCTTAGGAATGGGGAAGGATAGGAAAGGAGAAGATCTGTGACTGTGTTTTAAAGAGGTTTCAGTGGTTTTGAACCTGCCTAGAGATGTAGTCACTGATGAGGTTAAACATTCATCTCAGACACAAACTTGCTGAGTCAAGGAATCTGCTGTGTGCTATGCTAATCTGCTAATCAAAATAGTCTTGCCTTCTACTTTAATGACATCACAAACACTTTTAAATATTCCAAAGAATGGAGTAAGAGTAGTTATGGTAGTGACTCATACCTTTTACACACTGGCTTGTCACTTGCCCTGATGTGCTTTATTCTTACTGGTTTCTACAGAAGCAACCAAATTTGAGTAATGTATCAGGTAAACAAATAAAGTTTTTATATTAGAAGGAAGAGAGATTGCTTAGTCAGTTATTGCTGTGTTGAAACTAACCATCTATTCTTACCAGCAACCAAGAACTTGGAGAGCAAGTTATGCAGAAATCAGGGCACAGAAAAATGGTTTCAGTCCTATTGCTGTTTTGCATAAATAACACAAACACAAACCAAAACAGTAGTCTTTCATGTGCATAAAATACATACAGTGATGGCATATGCTATGTTTATAACCACTCATAAGGCATATAGATATAGATCACATTTGCATCAAGAGTACTTGATAGATACCAAGTTTCCCTTGAGCAAGTCTCCTAAAACTCAGTACACTCATTCAAACTAGGCCATTTAATATAAATTTGTAACCTGACTTCAGTGTTAGAGATCACAAAATAACTTTAAGTAGCTCCAAATGTAACATAAACAGTAGCATAATAATTTACAGTGTTTCATAAATGTCACCCCAGCAGCTCTGTGTTCTGGAATGAACAACCACCATATTTTTATTTGCAACAAGAAAAAGTCAGAGTTCTCTGGTAACTGATTGTATTGTTTCTTTTCATTTTCAACAAAACAAATCCTTATAGCTGCAGTGCTGTACAAGTAATAATCACCTAATTCATGTACTGTTGACAGAACTGGTGATCTGTAAGCTCCCTTCCAACCCACACCATTCTATGATTTATGAATTGCCCCTGCATATGTCAGCTTTGGGCACTAAGTCACCATTTCATGCATTTTCAAGCTACCCCACCAACTGACCATATTTAACCCCAAGTTCTATGTCTGGGAATGAACCCACCTGACCTGTTTTCCACCACTGACTTACTGGTACAGATGATAGATGGTATCTGTGGCGGTTAAAAAGCTAATGTTAAATCTGCTGACTTATCAAACACACCAGTGATTGTGTTAGAAGTGCAGCAATGAAACATCAATCTGAAATAACCTTCTGAAATGTTCAGTTGGTACAAAATCAAAAGAAAAATACAAAATCTCTAAACTGTAAATAACTTCAGTCCATACCTGCAGTGTGCTGCAGAAAAATCTATAAATTATCTGATTCTTACTGGTACTCTGATTCTTTAATAAAAAATGGACAAGAACAAGAATCTTGCACAGTATTTACAACATTTTCTCCTTGTACTGATTTATCATGTTCCTAATAAATGAGTACATTTTTGCAGCTTATCAGCTTGCAAGGCAAGCCCTTGGAAATGCATGTCTATATCACCCACTACAAGATAGTATAGACATGCTGAAAATATTTGTAAAAAGCAGGACTATGCAGTTTTAAGGCTGGCTCATTTATATTATGATGATACAATGAGCACTATATGTGTATTCATGTAATCCAATACTTGATGCCCTGTGATGTAACAAAAAATGCCTGGTACTTTACATATTCCAGTAAACATTTTGCTATTCTCCTCTTTTTTTTTTCCCTTGCATTAAGAAGCTTTAAGAAAAAACTAGTGAGAAACACTGCAATTGGCAAGTTTAAAACTAAAATTGTGAAGGCTGCAGAAAAGCCTCTAATATGTTGTATAATTGATGCTTTATTTAACATATACTAGCACAACTGTAGTCTAGAAAAAAACACCAGCCCCAGAAGTGCTTTCAAGGCAAGTCTGGTGGTACTGAGTGAGGGAAGTCATGTGTTATTTGATACAGAGAAAACTGGTATGAAAGAGAACTAAATGAAAAGTAAAACAGTTGCTGCTTTTTTTACTCTTCTCAAAACTCAAATCAGTTCTCTCATAGGACTCAAACAGAAGTTACACACACAGGGATCAATTGCACAGTTCTTCAGCTCTTGTGATGGGAGGCAACTGAATCAAATGCCATGTATCATATACTTAGTGTAACATGACTGGAAATTTGGTGCAGGACATAAAAGTTTCTGCAACTGGCTACACAAAGTTCAAAAAAAACCTCTAGAGAATCTAGAGCATGATGTTGCAACATGCTTCCTCAAATATCAGTGCATTGTTCCATATATTCTAAGCATTGGTGACTGCTGGGTTTTTTTTGATGGCACAGGAGTTTCAAAATAATATCGTTCTCTTCCTCCACCTCCCTTTTTCATACAGTGAAACAGGGCCCAACTCAGAACAATCTGTAGAGATAACAGCTCTGAGACAGAATCTGCTGTACATGTTGAGTGTCTATGAACAACATTAACATGTGTGTACACTAGTTATTAGTGGAGATGGGAGGATTTCCTTAAACTGAAGAGAAAGCAAGCTTTCTTCAAGCCTGTGCAGAGCATCCTACCTCCTAGTTATGGTCCAGTAGTATCAGCTACCAATTATCGGTGAAGTCCTACAACACCTTGTAGATGAGTAGCCATGAGTTTACATGTCCATTTAGAACCTTCATGGACTGCAGGTTAGCCACCACTGTTTTCTAGAGTATGGAGCCAGACAACTTGGGTTCCAGCCATTAATTTGAAATTAAGATTCTTTAGATAAGGGTAGATAGAGCCACACTCTGTTGTAGTTTAGGAATGGTATTCCCCAATTTAGTATTCCCACCAAAACCCAAGCACCACTCACTCGCTCCCCCTCTCACTCCCCCTCTTCATCTGGCAGCTGGAAAGGAGAATTGGAGGCACAAAAGGTAAATATCATGGGTTGAGATAAGAACAATTTACTGGAAACAGCAATGAAATAAGAAAACAAACAGTAACAATCCCAATAACAAACGTATACAAAAGAGAGAGTGATTCAGAGAATTCCTTCCCCCATCCTAGGCAATGACATGAGGTGGTATTGAATAACTTCATGGTCCTAGCCATGCCCCCTCTGCCTACTGCAAAAATTAACCCTGTCCTAGCTGGAACCAGGACAATACTATAAAAAGGAAATTTATTTAACTAAATACAATAATAATTATCCATTCTTAAGCATAGTATGCTATGTTTCTGTAATATGTAAAACCAATGCGTGTGCCCAAAGGAGCCTAAATTTTTGTCCAGTGACTCAACTCCTGGCTGCTTTTTACAACTCTACATACCATCTCCAGTTTAAGATCCCTAAACTTTCATTATAATGTCAGCTGTACAAAAAGCTTTAAAGATTGGAATGGCTCATCTATGATTCACATAAATTATAGGTCCAGTAGTTAGTCTTCTTAGGGAATAAAATGTAGTCTTTTTAATTCATAATGACATGATTCAAAGAATAGACCCCGAAGAGTAGAATCTAACCTGCAAATGTACATTATGAAAGGGGGATACAACAAGACAACATTTTTTTATAAAATATCTTCCTGTGAGTTGAGACATGTCTGCCTCCAGGCTCCAGGTACCCAATTCTATTTCAAACTCCTGTATCCTTTCCCCTCCCCTCCAGTTTATAAATGAAAATAGTCTTTTTCTCCGCACTTTGAATCATATGGGGAGAGAAGAAGACACAAATTTCAAGTTTGGTGTGAGTTTATGCTGCCCAATAATGTCAGAAGAGTTGCAATAACAACTGTAGCTGCATGAATTAGATAACTACATTCAATTAGCTACAATAAAATAGAACAGAGGAACAATATTACTCTGAGTGAACATGAGACACAAATCAGCACATGGGAATCGCATTACCTACTTGTTCAATACCAAATCTCAGCATAGTATCCAGTCAAGAAAGATGTAGGATAAAACACAATGAACGTCTTCATTGAAATCTGTTATAGGGATGGAGAATTGTTAATAATTTCACTGCATCTTTGGTGCTCATATTGTCTCGTGGTTCTCACTGAAGACAATTTAAAAAAAAAAAACCTTCTTACAATTCATCATTTCCCGTAGAAGTTTCTGAAAAGTTGCCTTCTGCCTACCTGTTAGATTATGCCAGTCTTACTCAAGTAGAGACACAGGTAAGTTATTTATGATAAGTGGCAGGAAGCACTGGCACGAGCTGTTTCTAGGTTCACTCAGCCACCTGTGAAAGCCCTTAACTTCTTGAGCAGAGCTTAAGAACCACTAATTTGTGCTGTCCCACACTTTTGGCCCACTTATGCTGACACAGCTTCCTACCACAGACTTACTTTGCACTGGTCTACAGGATCTCTTTTGCCACTACAGCCATCTCACCTGTTCAAACAATATGAACCACACACAGAGAATTACCTGTTGCTGGAGGGCTCCATCTCCACTGAGGCTTTGTCAGCAGTGCTCCATCAGTTTAGAAAAAGGTATTTTCCCTAAAAGGACTCCAGTTGACATGGCTGTGCCAGTCCAACTCTACAACTTTAAAATGTAGGGCAAGACAAAATTGTGAGATGAACTCCCCCTTCATCCGTGATAATATTGATTTTAATTCCCTTTCTTTGCTATCTGTTTTGTCAGCCCGGAAAGTTCACATTTTCAAGCCTTATCCAGAACCAGGAACTTTCCTTATAATAAAGAAAACTGGGATTAATGTATTATTTACTTATCCTCAGAGCACTATAAATACACCAAATTATTGCAATATTCTAGATTAAATGAACAGTACAGGCAAGAACATCCATTTTCTCAAAGCTACCAGCAGAAGAAGATGTTGCCTAGAACTACAGAAACTTGCTATGGTAAAACATATCTACTTATTTACCTATGTCATCAGAATAGCTGATGTATATCAAATTTACAGATTGACAGATCTTCCTGATCTCTCATTATTCCAAAAGCAGCATCTCTGAAATGAGCTAGGTACAGTGCTTTTCTCTCTTCAGTATGGAGAACAGAACTAAACCTAAAATAAGGGATATTATCCCTCACTCAAATTTCTTTCACAATAAGGGAATTTTCTCTTTCAAGCTTGATCAAGTTTGTAGTCATTTTGGTTCATTCCTATGCCTACTCCAATATCATACAGATGTACAGTGGTAGCCTAACTGCATGACTCAGATTTTAGTGACTGCCTTTTCCTTTCTTTTCCAACACTTACTGAAAAAATGCAGTAAGTGGAGGAGAGAGGGTCTAGAAAAAGAAACTTGGTAGACTTCTAAGGTTCTATTTTAAACAGCCCCCATAAAAAAGGTACAACAAAATCTCGAACAACTCTAAATACACTAAAGGCTGTATTTTGAGATCATAGTGTTGTTCACATCATCACAGAACATTCTGATATGGGAGAGACCCACAGGGATCATCAAGTCCAGCTCTTAAGTGACTGGTCCATACAGGGACTGAACCTGCAACTTTGGTGTTATTAGCACCATGCTCTAACCAATGTTGTGTTTATAGCTTCACAGAACATCTGAAGACAAGCTATCAGGCCACCTTCGTTTAAGACAATTATAGGGAGTGGAGACTCCAAAATGAGCTACCTCCCCTTAGTTTTAACCACTCCCCTTCCGTCAATAAGGAGACTAGAATGCAAGAAGATATAAGTGAAAAAAAACAGTTTACTAGAAAACAAGCAACAGCAGCCAAGATAACAGCAATAACCTCTAGACACAAAGGGGCTGAAACCCTTGGACTCCCCAGGAACAAAGAAAACAAGATGCCAGATGTCTTGGTTTAAGACAATTTAAGAGAGACACTCTAATACGAATTACCTCCCCTTAGTTTTGACCACATTTGTCCCTTGCCCTACATAAGGAAAAATTAATACAAGTAGATGTAAGTGAAAAAATAACATTTTACTGACAAGCAAAACAGCAATAGGCAAAAAATAACAGTAAATAATCATTAGATACAAAACTGCTAAATCTGCCCAATTTCCCTGGGAACAAAGAGAAACTTAAAATGGCAGTGACACCTCCCACCAAGATGGCTACTCCGCAGCCAAGCGCACGGCTCAAAAGACAAAGGGAAAAATGGCAGTAGCACTCCCACCCTACCCCTTATCTCTCCAGCAGTGGAAACTCCAACAACAAAGGCAGCTGGCACACTCCAGCAGCTGGTACTCAGTCAAGGGCTAGAACTCATGAAGAGATTTTGCCATCCTCTTTGCAGGCAGGAGACAGCAAAGCAAGGCAAGGCCAGCTGGGCTGGAGCAACTCTCCATTCTTGCCTGAGCTGGGCACTGCTGGTGAGCTGGGGACCGCACAGAGCAGGGCTGCTCCACTCCTCTTCATACAATGTCCTGGCCACAGTCAGGCACTCCCAGAATTTGTCTTGAAGCAGTCCAATATGCAAGAAAGGAACAAAAGAAGGGAAAAACAACCCAAAGCAGAGCCTTTGCCTGGAGCAAAGACCACAAGGCAAAAGAGTGCTTGGGTGACTGACTTTTTAAAGGAATCCCAGCAATCCCCCAAACCTGGCGCACTGTCTTTAAAAGAGATAATAACAATTTTGGGCACAGAAAGATATGGAATACAATAGTATTTTGGGTTACCCAGGACAGGGGGGAAGCCCCTCCTCACCAGATGGTGATCGCTGTAGCATGCCGCATGGACCAGAAGGCAAAGACAATATGGCAAAGAAGCCCTGCTCGGCTCAACCTTCCACCTGGAATAAAAACCAGGAAGCAGTTCTGGTGGCAGATAGGGTGTGCTGGCATTGCCTTGGGGGACTCCGGCCCCAGGGTGTCAGCTCCCCTGCTTCCTTTCAATGACCGTGGTGGTGCATGTGTATGTGAGGTCAGTGCAGCTACTCGCTGCCTCCTCCTGCCACTTGTTGCACTCAGCCGGTGTCGGTGCTGCTGTCACAGGTCCCTGTCCCAAAGGGGAGGAAGCAGGAGAAGAATGCAGACCCGTGGAGCACTGAGGAATGGTGGCCCCAGTGCCCACCAGTCCCATCTTGGCACGCTGCAGAAAGGTATTCACTCTGGAACAGTTTTGGATTGCAAAATTCAGATTCTCAGGTTTCTAATCAGAGAGCTGCCCAAAGCAACTTCCTTAGAAGCCCAGAGAGAGACCAGAGGGGTCTCTGCATGTCTGTTCCCTGTCTTTTAAAGGGACCCCGGACCCCTCCTTTTCTGTGAACCAGAGTAAAATGCTGAAGTTCCATTTCCCAGGTTGTCAACTCTTAAAGTGACAGTAACACAAACGGTGCAGATGGACGTCAAGGAAATACGGAATATAGTACACATTTTTTGGGTCACCTAGGACACTACCATGATGCATTATAGGACTAAGTTACAATATGAGCAGCAAACATGTCTTTAAGATATGTTAGTTAGCACCTTAACATATCAAGAGGACTCTTCTTTCACATTCAGCTAACTTATCTGGGTGAATGTAACTAAGAAAACATTTTACTTAGCTCATCAACAGAGAGCCTCTTACTACAGGCTCAGCAACAGGGCAGCTGTCGACCTTTAGCAATTTATTTGCATTTCTGCCTGGGGATAATTGTGGGTATGTATTTATGTAAACACACACAGGCACACACTTATAATCCATGTATCAGTTAACCAAATTACACAAAAAATACTCCCCAAAGGAAATAAGTTAAAATCAGATCATTTATTGTTTGCAAATGTTGCCTCAGAAACCTCAAGCATGCACTTCATGCAACCTTAACTCTTGTGCCCCGAGGAATTCTACTAACTACTGCTCTGTAATTTATAAGTATAGGAATGGACGGGGATCTCATGTCCGACATTTGGTAATGATATATCTGAAACTAAACTCAAGTAAAGAAAGAGAATGCCTTTGTTCAAAGGAAGGCTACTTTCTTTTCCTTGATTTAGATCCCAGGGCCAAGTTTAATCAGCAGTGCAAGTACAAGTGCCCTACTACTGTTCTGCCCAGGTACTTCCAACAGCAGATATTACTGAACAGAGACTCAGCCAATTCAATTTCATCTGTCCATGTTGAAGAAATAGATGAAATGCCAAAAATGATAAATAAACTGCATTTCAGTTTGAGCTTTCAGTAGTCACGCAAACCAGACACGTTTGGCAAGAGCTGTGTTAAGGTCACTGCTTATTTTGTATAGTTGAGATAACAGCACTTGCTTACAGCTAAGCCCTAGCTGCATTAGAAGGGGTAAGTGGTTGTATGTGTGTAACAGTTTATCACTATACCAGTGACTTTAGGTATAATTATATCCATGTACTTATTCTTACATTCAACGCATCTTGCTATTTTTTGGTGAGTTATGACTGAAAGTGATATACAGCAAATCTGTACAAGCCTTTAGAAGTACATATAACAATTATTCCTAGCATATTTTCCCGTGCCCAGGTCTTGTAAGCCCTGTCCTGTCAGCCACTGCCTTCTCCTTACTAGGAGTACTCTCCATATTAATTTTGCCATTAAAGTGCTATCCAAAATTTTGAAGATAGGAATTTTTGTCCGCTGTTCAGAACAACCTTGACAGAGAAATTAGGGAATCACGTAAATAACTACTTTGGAACAACTGAGAAATTATCCAAGTTTGAAGAGTGCTGTGCTTTGAAATTAAGGTTTACCCATGAACAACTCTTTAATTTCTAGTGCAATTCCCTGTTGTATTTTTTGTCCTTTCCACCATGAATACTACCGGGATTAATAGTTGGAGTTCTATTGGGTTCTTATTTCTTCTGTATTAACTATTTTCCCTGACTTTATAGTACCATATTATTATCTTCAGCTTTGATCACCACATATGTAGCTGCTATTAAAGCTTATGTATACAGGGCCTGCTTTGCTTTATATTTGCTAGTGTCCACCTTTTGGTCAATTATGAATGTGCTCATTCTTTAATTTAACAGCACAGTTCATCCTAAATGGGATCTACTCCTAGCTTCTTGATCTGTAAGGCCTGTAGCCTCAGAACCTGGGGTGCCTTTCTGCCACCAGAGTATTTGCACATAAACTCTAGGTACCATATAAAGCAGAATTACATTACTTTCTACCAATTTTCTCCCTCTTACTTAGCTCAAGCCATTCCATTTCCATAAATGCATGACCTGCACAGTCATGTTAAATCACCCTCCTTTGCTAAGTTTGTAATTTTCTTCTCTTTTGTTCCATTTTGTACTAGTTTGAAAACAAACCAGTGGGAGATCGCAAGTCAGAATTATAATTTATTAGGAGAATTTAAATAAATGCAATAGTACAAGAACACTGACAGAGTCAGGATACAACCTGACACCCTGTTAGTCAGGGTGGTGGTAGCAGTCCAGATGAAGTGGTCCTGTTGAAGCGGTGATCCTGTAGAAGGGTCTAGTCTTTCTCTGAAGGTCCAGGGGTAGCTCTTGTCTTCTGGGAATCCAGCGGGTAAGGGCTGAGTGAGGTGTTCTAACCCTCAGATTATATCCAGGTAGGAATGCTTGGTTCCTCCCCCTGGGTGGAGCATCTCACAACGGGATGATGTAATTTTATGAGTCGTGCAGTGATGCTTGATAGTCCATTAACAGAAGATATCTCCCAGAGGGAGGGAGTTATCAGGGATGTGTCATGGAAGAGATAAAGAACATTGCCCCACCTGGTTTTAACAGATGGTGACAGAATACATACTTTTGGTTACTTCTTACATTGTAACCTGAGACACATTTTTAGAACTATCTCCAGATTATCAGCTTTCATATTTAATTTAGATTTATTTAAATTCCTATTAAGTGTAAATTACTTTGATTTTAGCAATAAGGCTAACTCCTATTTAGTTCAGGGGGGGTTTTTTGGCAGATAAATAATAGCTAACAAAAACTTTTTGCCCATGTTAGGAGGAAAGAATATAGCAAAAGTAACTAACTGACAGATTAGAAACTAGAACACTAGTTCCAGAAATTAGAATTAGAAATTAGAACACTAGCATCTTTCTTCAGAATAAGTCTTTACAGTGGTTTAAATAATTTACACACATTTTGATGGTATCTTGGACTTGAAATATTTATGCCACCTCTCTTTGGACTTCAGCTTTCACAATGCTGCAGGCAGACAGCTGTAACTGTGACATCAGGATCTGGGTGTCCCACGGTTAATTTACACCTTCTTCTGCAGCTCAATAGGCAGCTATTAAATGCACGGGACTTACGCATAGTAGGACACACCACTGCATATCTTAAATCATCTCCTTCCATTCAACTCATTCTATAGCTTCACATACATAATGCTTCCTTTCATTACAGTCACCAGGGAAAGACATATTCAAGACAAATTCCAAGGACTTCACTGTGCTATTACACAACAAAATCTGCCAAAAAAAAAAGACTAACAGGAAAGAAAATAATTTAAAATTACACAGAAAGATAAAATATTGATCACTTTTCTTATTCTTTCTCATCAAGAAAACTTAAGTGTTATAAATAACAAAATAAATAAAGGAGTACCTACTAGCAAAAAAAAACCCCAAACACCATACTTAAAACATGGATTTAGCCACTGACATCTGGAGCACACTGTGAACCTGAATAGCTGTGTCTGTTGATTACATGGGAAACCATTGGCAGTGTGTCAGTGTCTGTAATATGACGCACATAATCAACTGTGCCAAAGCGTTCACTTTCTGAGTACAGTGGAAATGCAGGTAATTATGGCTGACACTTGAAAAAAGAATGTGTTTAGTGAGGGACTCTGGGGGCAGCATCTCTGGCCCTTCCCTTCTGGTAAGGCTATTCAGATGTTTCACCAAATCATCCTAATTTCTGAGGTTATACTGACCTTAACAAGAGGAGTTTTCAGCTCCTGTGTGAAGCTTGCCAGTCAATAGCTTTCTTTTCCCCAAGGGAAAAATGGGTCAAATGGCACCTGCCTCAAAGGTGATTCCTTTGTCTCTAATAATAAGCTAGAGCAGTTAAAATCAAAATGAAATTACTTAAAATTTTATAGCAAGGTAAAAGTGGCAACTTTGCCTGTAATCTGAATATTCTTTATAAAAAATATTTAACAGTAATAAAGGTTTAACGATCATGAAAGAGGATGTGTGCTGGTTTTGGCTGGGTAGAGTTAACTTTCTTCACAGTGGCTGGTATGGGACTATGCTCTAGATTTGTGCTGAACACAGTGATGATAATAGAGATGTTTTTGTTATTGCTGAGCAGTGCTTATGCAGAGCCAAGGCCTTTTCTGCTTTTTGTTCTGCCACACTGGTGAGGAAGTTGGGGGTAGTTGGGAGGAGACACAGCCAGGACAGGTGACCCAAACTGACCAAAGGGATATTCCAGACCATATGACATCATGCTCAGTTTATAAAGTGGGGGAAAGAAGGAGGAAGGGGGAGACATTTGGACTGATGGTGTTTGTCTTCCCAAGTAACTGTTATGCTTGGTGGGGCTCTGCTTTCCTGGGGATGGCTGAACATCTGCCTACCCATAGGAAGCAGTTAATTAATTCCTTGATTTGCTTTGCTTGTGTGCACGGCTTTTGCTTTCCCTATTAAACTGTCTTTATCTCACACCACAAGTTTTCTAGCTTTTACTTTTCCGACTCCCCAGTCTGGCTGGTGGGGGAGTGAGTGAGGGCTGCATGGCGCTTGGCTGCTGGCTGGGGTTAAACCATGACAATGTGTTGAATTTATATTTACTCCCCTTAAAAAGTACCTCTCCGTGACATCAGAACAGCCTGAGGTTTTTAAACATAGCTATTACAGAGCACCCTCATGCAAATTCTTTTTTCTGACTCAGCTTTGGCTGGAGCTGTTCATGTATTCCCAGAAGCCTTTCAGTAATAGCAGTAGAGTAGTCACTATAAAACACTTTCTTGTTTAATTCTTGACAAGTTGAAAATTCACTGCTAGGTGCAGTGTGAGGCAGCAGATCTAACCAGGAATTTGGCTGTGGTGGCCTTGCACAATGCATTTGTCTCTGTTACTTTTAGCTTGGTTTTATAACTATTACTTGTGAGTACAAAAATCACCTTGCTTTAGATATCTGTCTTAATCATTTTTTTCTAGCAGTTTTCAAACTCAGCAACTTCAGTCCTGGATAGTTCATTCAGATTTCCTGAAAACAGAAGGTAGCTGAAGGATGCAAACTATGCTAATGCCTCCTGAGAGGGACCAATCTGATTTTTATTTATGCCTCGACATATGTTATACATGAGGTGAAGCATTCCTATAAGGGCTGTACACGTGCTGGCAGCCCTGTCCCCAGGGAGACTTCACCTGGCAGCCAAGTCCCTGGCAGGGGAGAGGAGCTTCCACGACTGGGCTGAAAGCGACCCCCCACTGGCCGGTGGGGCAGATGCCCGGGAAAAATGCCCGGGAAATCAGGCTGCGGGAGGAGCCTTAGCACATAAAAGCAGTTAACTGCGACACAACCGTGGGCGATTTTTCTTCGGGTTTCTTGGAGGGAGCCAGGACTCGCCCGGAGAGTCAGCTTAGCCCTCCTCCCCACCCTCGCCTTTTCCTTTCTGTGGCCCTGCTTCCCTGTCCCCACCTGTTCTGCCCTGCTTCACTGCTTCCGCGAGGTAGCTTGTTGCCGCAACGACCTGATGCTCTGCTGCTTCCCCGACGGAGCAGACAGCACCTGCACCCAGCCGCAGCCGCCGCCGCCGTGTTTCCCGCGTTGCCCGCCGCACCTGCCCGCCGCAGTACCAGCCCGCAGGACCAGCCCGCGGCAGCCAGCATGCAGCCGGTGCCTTCACCCAGCCCCTCGCAAGAGCCGCCCAGGCTCGCTGAGGCTTGCTGCCAATGTCAGAGACCCACTGCCGCAGCTGCTTGGAAATCGTGCCCAACCGCTCACGAGAGCCGCGTGGGCTTGCCGTGGCTTGCAGCACACACGCTCCATCTGCCAAGCTGACGCCGACAGAGCCCTCGGGGTTCATGCAGTAACGCTGTTCCTGTCTTCTGTTTCTGTCTCTTTTCCCCTCTCTGCTCTGTTTTCTATCCCCCTTCGGTAAGAACACTTACCCTTCTTTATCAATAAACAGTTCTCAGATATAATTTTGCTGCATTTACGCTTCATTTTCGTCCGAGAAACCTATCAAAAAGAATCCTCCCCAACTCCCCCTTTTACAGTGGGACAGGACACCTCCATAAGTGCAATCCTGAGAGCACATCCTTGTTCATCAAGTCCACTCAAGAGACTGACCTCAAGACACTAAAGCTCAGGAAAACAGACCTAGTTAACTTTGCTGTTTATCTCTGTTTTAAATGCACTTTACTTCTTCACTTTCCTCCTTTCCCAAACCAAAGGGCATTCACTTAATTGACTCTCCACAGTCCAAACCACAGTAAAGAAACACAAGCTTCAGCATCTAGAGTACAAAAGAGAAAAATAGGGTTTGCCACAGCTGAATTCAACCTTAGGTTTGTCCTTAGACAGTAAGAGGGACACGTATCAACAAAACAGTTCTTCCTTTCTCAAACCTGCCATATATTTGGCCTCTGCTTTCCCCTTTCCTCTTGTCCGCTGCCCTATAATCACCCCATTCCTGGTGAACAAGGGTTCATTCTCCCTCACTACCTCTCCCTCTGGAGGCATGATGATAAACTGGGTGAAAACCTGGGACAGTACCTTTAAGACAGCTGAAGTCCTCTAAGTGAATCCTACATTAATGAAAGTTTTCCCCTTCTCTTTTTCTTCATATTCTAAGCAGAAGTTACCATTAAATAACAGTCTCTGAAAGAAATCTTCACAACCTATGTTTGTGTGGTGTGGACCAAGGACAGCATCAAATTACAAGCATTGAGGGAAAAAGAAGCTTTTTTGTCTCTCATTCATTTCATTCAGATTACAAAAAATACTGTAAACATTTCAGACCAGATACTTTCCATCAACAATGAGCATGCAATCTCTAATGTTTTGCTGCTCCTTTTCCAGTGTCAGGAGAATCAAGGACCAGTCAAACTCAGAGAGAGATACAAAATGTAGAGAGCTACAGACTTGGAGACTAACTTGTTTAGGGCCATGGTAGCCCAAAGAGTGGGATTAGAAGGGGCCCTGGGATTATTCACAGTGTGCAGCTCTTCAGACGGCAGAGTAGAAGCTTGGAAATGTCACATTATATATAACAAACTCAGGTTGTCAGATGACACAATTTATTTTATGTAAGTAGCTTGCTTACAAGTTAAAAATTAGCAGGAATATCAGTTTGGAAAGAGTAGTAGAACAGGCATGTGATGCTGAATATCTCTATGCTTGCACTCCATTCAGAGTCACTTCCCCTGACTTCCATCTGTGCCATTTTAAATAGCTCCAAGTTTGAAAAAAATTAGTCAGACTTTTTGGCATGTAGTATTTAATCCAGGGAGATTAATCCAGTCTCTCTCTGGTGCAGACAGCTTTTATCACATGTAAAGGAAAGAACATTTGGTGTAACCAAAAGTGGGGTATATTACAAGAGCAGTAATTATCAAAAAAATTTCTGTTTCTGGAAACATTGATAAAATTTCTTTTCAGGTTGTGGTCTGATAGATTCCAGACTTTCTCTTTTAAGCAGTTCCGTTTTCACCAGAGAAATCATCAAGTTAAATAGATATTTACTTTTCAGGTTACAAATTTATTTAGGCTAACTATAGATTACACAGGGGTTATTTGTAGGCGTAAGGAAAAAATGTTTGCATCTGTTCTTGGTGGTGAGTTTGGGTTTGGGTTTTGCTTTCGTTTGGGTTCTTTGCATGGGCATCCTTAATATTGCCTTTTCTTGACTTATATAAATATTATCTTAAATATAGGTGGTTTGTATAGGATTGTGTTATGGTTTTACTCTTTTATTTTGGTTACAATAAATAAAATAATACATGGTCACCCTGAAAAATAAGGATAAAGAGGAATGTAAAAACATAAACAGGGAAACAAGAGGCACTGATAGTTAATTAAGGAGACTGAAAAGGATGGAGTAATAGTGAAAGATGATCAAGTCACAAACTGTTCATGGTAACTGCTATGAAACCTTGTAAACATGTACATGCTGGAATACAATTAAATTGAGGGGTTACTTTATTAGTCCTAAAATGAGGAGGAGATAGCTTTATGATGTTTAAAAAAAAGTAAGAATTTCAAGCTGCTTCCTGAAGCTTTGAAATATTTCCCAGAAATGTGGCCCTGCCTCAGGAGTGCCGATGGAGCGAGAGAATTGCAGTGCCCTCCCGTGGCGGCAAGCGCTCACTCTCCGCAGGCTTGCGGCCGGGGACGACCCTTATTGCTGCGTTTCTCCCCTGCAACAGCAGATGACAGATGGTGCACTAACGCTGCAAAAACCATGTGCTCTCTTCTAAACACGCATGTTGGACAGATTTGCTAATAATTAATAACTAATAAGAAAAATTAATTAATATCTTATATAACTAAACATAATTAACTGATTAATAACTACTATAGATTTTTATTCCCTCCAGGATTAGGTCAGTGCATCGGCACCTGACAGATGTTCATACAAAATTTGATGCTGTTCTGAGCAACATAAAACACTGCCACAGCTTCGGTCAGCATGAGGGTGCTGGCTGCACAAACAGGACACACATAATAAGGAGTACTGGAGCATGCTGCAGCAGTGTCCAGAGAAATGGTTACAAAAGTTTCAATTTGGAGGACCAGGCACACATTCACACATTTCACTTTTTACAGTCTTCATAATAAAAATCACTAAGCACAGGTGTGGAGTCATGCAGAAAACATAGAAAAGGCTTTTGGCTATCTGTGTCAGGATGTACTGTGCTAATTTCATTTGCACGTTTCAGTCTTCAGAGATGTAGGGAGAAAGATGAAACATTTAATCCCAAGGCCATCTGTTTCAGTAAGTAGTTCTTCTTGACGATATGAAATTTTGCTTGCCTACTTAATCCATTCATTTCCCATGGAAATATTCTGTCTCCTTCTTTTTCATGTGTTTTAATCTTTCACATATGCAGCTTAACCACATTGCTTTTTTTGCCTTCGCACAGCTGAGGCAAACATTACCATAAACTTCTGATTTTGCAAGAAGATACGCAATTGAACCTAAATCCTGTGATGGTCCTAAGTGCCCAAGACTATTTGCCAAATAGGAAGCAAAGACTATTTGCCAAGGAAGCAAAAAGAAAAATTCATAATACATCACTTTGAAACAAGAAAACTGAGAAACACCTGCACTTACAGACAGACATTTAAACATGGGAAAACTCATGTGTGTGGAAAAATTCTTAATTTCTCCCCTCAAAAACAATTAGCAGGTTTTTTTCCACAAGTATTCAGGATTAACACAACTGAATTCAAAGCAATACTTCCCCCTTCTCAACTGGAAGACAAGCCCATAGCTTTCAGTGCTGCTAGATAAGAAATCAGAAGACAAAGAAACATACTTAGATCCTTTAATTCACATTGAATAAGAGTAACTCAGGTTTATATTCTCAGTTACGGCAAGAGAAGTAATTACGATCTCCTAAAACAAGTGTGAAGACTGGGACAGCTTATTAACAGAATTAAGTTTCTTATATAATCACAATTTTTTTTAATCTCCATTCTAAGGTGCTGTGCTCAGAGACCTTTCCTATACTTATATTTACACCCTCACAATTTGGCAAGATCTCTAAAATGCTATTAGAGTTCTTTAGTGACATACAAAGCAAAACACAAACCAAACACTGTCATAGTCTTTACACATGCATGAAGAAAAAAAGTGTAAGCGTCAAGCTAAATTATTTTGACATAAACAGTTTTTCTTTTCCACCAAGTACGTTTTGCTGACCTACAGTTCCATCCTGATCCTATAAGAATACCAAGTGATCTCTAAGAAAGCCACATCTTTTACAATTAAAAAAAAAAAAATCCAGCTCTAATACAGTAAGTAGAAATAATTTTGCCAAATTTGAGCCAGCTAAAAGCTGGCCTTCAAGTTTAACCTGACTGAGCTCCCTCTGTAGTCGGCAAACAGCAATAGCTGAATATAAAATGGGTTGAATACATTATCTTCTGGGATACTTAAGTAGGAAGCCTAGATGCATAACTTCTGGATAAACATCAATTTAAGTCAATACATACATATTACAGAAATTTATGCAGCTTGTGGTAAGTTATCTTTTCTTGGGTTTTCATCTTTTGCTCGATCTCTCTGTCTCTTCCTCACCCCATCTTTAATTTCATCAGCTATTTTTGTTTCACTTCTCTGCCACTTTTCTTTGCAGCTCTTGCCTTCATATCCAACTTTTGGTCCTTTCTGTTCAAGATCTCCTTTGCTCTCTGCCTTTCTCTTCGAATCTCCACATACAAACATGCCTCCTCTTTCTGAGTCCCCACTACTCTACCCCCTCTCTTCATTACTCTCTCCCAGTCACTAAAGGTTTAAAGTCAAGAGAGTAATCAAGAAGCAGTTTTGTTGCACACATGGGGGAGGAAGAAAACAGAGGGAACAGTAATATCTGCTAAAGATCAGTTTCTCCTTCTGTTAAGAGATGAAAAGATAATCAGGACTGAGCCTGCTTGCACAGCTACCAATCAGTAATTTAATCAGTAAAATATCTTGCTTGACAAAAGGGTGATTCTTAACCAAATCTAATATAAGTATAATTTTAAAAGGCATGTGGCTTTGGATGTGTTAAGTTTCTTCTCTAGTGCCTGATGACAAAAGAACCCTGAGTAAACATAAAACATCTGCTTCTCTGGCATCTTTAGATACATAAAACTTGTTTAGATAAATTTAGCATGGCTGGGTAGACCAGCAACCAAAATTGTGCCTTTCAGGAGGTCACCAGATTCCACCAGATCTGCTTGCAGGCAGTTCAGGAAGTCAGAAATAAAATACCCTTCCTGTAATAAATCACAGAGTACAGTGACAACAACTGAAAAGGAAGGAAATTATTAACAGGGTTTCTTACAAAAAATTAAAGTCTGCTGGAACAGGATGTAATTTTAAAGAAGGAAAAAGTAATAATAAAAATTACTTAGACACAGAACAACTTATTTATTCCTTCTGCTTTATTAATATATTGTGGGTTTTTTCCCTCCTTCCCTCTCTTAATACAGGAACAGGCAACCTTTTCATAAATGATCACAGTTTCAGGGAAACTTTTCTCATGATTCCAAAATCAGTTTCACAGGAATATCTTTTAAATTCCCGTAGGAACTCATTTGTACATCACAACCAGAAATCCCATAACAACGGTGCATGCATTGCAAGGGACGGGAGAAAGACTGAACAGTAGGAAGAAGGCACCAATGGGACTCATTTTTCTTTGTTCTTCTCTGACCAAATTGCCATGGCCATGTATTAGAGGTAATTTAAACTACAGAAGAATTGCATATTTCTTTGCATGGCTATTTTCCTTTCACCTACCATTTCCATAGGGTTTGGTTAGAGCAGGTGGCATCCCCCAAATGCTAGGAAAATGGTACAGTCTTCAGTGGCCCTATATAAGCATAACTCTGCTGTTCGCTTTTCTTCTTTTGATACATTGTCTTAATTATGATGTCTTAATCATGAGCTGAAATGTTGGAAAACATATTCTTCTTAGGATTTACTTGCTTTCAACCACTTGTTAGCAGCAGATCTTTCTCAGAATAAATGTGCTCTGTTTTCACCTTGTGCTTTCTAGTACAACCAGATGGATGGTCATGGAATTGGCTCTTAACCCACTAACTCCCTGCTACATCTATCTGGAATCTAAGCGACAAATGGGAGCAAATACATTAAAAATATAATTTCTGCATCATATAGTAAGAGGCCACACCATATATAAAAGTGTCCCAGATGCAAGTGTGCATGGCAATTCCAAATAGCTCCATGTGGCCATATTTGGTTGTGGGGCTTCCCACTTTGGCCCTAGAGCTGGAACCATGCTGGGCAGAATTGCTGGCTGCTGCAAATACCATACCCCTCTGGTTTCACAAGGAAAACATAGCTTTCTCAACCCATACCCCCTTCCCAGCAATTGGAATCTTTCACTACCAGCAATGCATGTTGCAAATAGATACCACAACTATTGAGGGATACCCAGATCATTAACAGTGGTAACAATCAGAAGGGAAAGGACAAATTATAGCAGGACCTTTCCTAATGAAAGGTCTGGGGGTTGAAAGGTCTAGCAACCCAAGCAGAGATGTGCAGCTCTGGGGAGGAGTCAGAATTTCCTGCCCTTGATCTTTGTACTTGTCTTCTAGATAGTTTTGACAGAGGCTAAAAAATAAAAAAAATTTGTCATCTCCTTGAAAATTATTTTTGTACCTTTATAAATACCTATCCTTTCAGATAGTCGCAACACTAGGAGAATGTATGCAACATGCACTAAAGCAGGAAAAGTCAGAGGAGAAAGCCATAGCATTTCTTTGCTGACATCAATTATTCAGCTCCCAAGGATAGTGTTTTAAGGATATACAATAAATACAGTAAACACTAAACTGCTGCACAAATTTTGTCTTCAGTCTGCCTGAAAGCAAAACATGATGTTACCTTTTGCAGTTTTTGCAGCTGACAACACCATATAATTTTGAAAGCCTGAACGCTGTTCCTGGTTAGTACTGCAACTAAAGCAGTTAGCCTCATGTTATTTGCACAGAATGAAAATATGTCCCTGTGAACTTAATTTCGGGTGCACTCTGCCAGTTATGTTTGCAACCTATGATTTCTGCTATGTCCTGAAAGCTGTGTGTATCTGACACAATCATCAACTCTTTCCTCCTCTTGCACATTATTGTGATGTTTCAGATGTCATCCATCTAGCTCAGAAGAGGCCTCTCTCTCTATAGCAAAGGTTCTGGTTTTCCCACACTCTGCATGGTATTCAGCTGTGAGAACTAGGTTCACACGTATTCCCAGTTCATGATGTTGTGTCCCAGTTAAACATTTATATGTGCGATTGAAAAGAAAACCAAAACAGGTTATAATCCCATATGTAGTTCTGTACCTTGTCCTAAAGTCATATGTTTTTCTTGTGTAGGTCTTTGCATGACATCTTTCCAGTAGATAAAGAGGTCATTAAATGAAAGTCAGAATAAGTGTGCCTCAAAATATAGTCCAGCAGCCCATGAGATGGTATTATAATCAATACTTGGAGGTGCTTTTCCGGTAACCGTAATACCATGGCCAGGAAGCAGTTACACTGGGTACAGTATTTTTTTCTCAATCCCCCCAGTCTCTGAGTGCATTTGAGGAATGTACAGCATGACTTCAGCCAAAGGGAGAAAGCTCTCTCTTAGCCACAAAATTCTGTACAAATTTCTCACCCATGTAAGCAAAAACTGTACCCCAGAGTCATTCCAGTAATGATATGGACAGAACAGCTCTATTTGATTTAGCTGCTGCTAAGAATGGATATACTGCTAAAACTGTGAAGGAAGCACTCAGTGAGTCCAGCCCTCTTCAGCAGTAAAGCAGCCTTTTAGCAAGACTTTTTGGGAGCATTCATGCTGACATCATAGCTCCTTAAGCTGTATATCTGAAGTTCGAAAATTATTTGAAAAGTCTCTCCTAAAGGGTAGGCTGTAAGCCAAGCAAGATGGACAGATGGAGTAGTAACTGTTGTGGCAAGTAGCATTTTAATCTGCAGATCACACACATAGAGAAAATTTTTCTTACCTGGTAGGACCAGAAGATGGATAGATGGATTTCAAAATTATTGGCATTATCGAAAATATCAGCAAGAACAACTTATCATGTAAAATATACTTAGATTTCTAAACTGTTGCAGTGCGTTCCGGTAGTTTTCCACAGCCAGCAATAGCATATTGGTCACTGCCGGCTCCCCCCTTTCCCCCCCCCGCATTTGGTTCTTTCCCCAGAAGGTTCTATGTCCCCCGATTCCCCGTTGGTCCGCGCTATTTCTCCCCTCCCACGTTATTCTCCCATTAGTCTACCCTCTTTGCCCACGAAAATTCAAACACTAGCCCCTGTACTATTGGTTGCTTCCTGTTTTCCCCTCCCACGCTGCAAGGGTGGGAGTCGGGTAACGGCCACCCGGGGCTACTTCTGGGACCCTCAAGATAATAAACAAGCTCCTGCTTTCCCAAAAGGCAACCTCTCCGTCTCTTTCCTCCTAGGCGCCCTGGGGACCTGAGCGGACCCCAGACCGGAGCTCTGCCGGCCCCCCCGCGCCCGGTGAACCAGCCTCTGAGTGCGGGTGAAAGTGCCACGGACTGCATTACATCACTAAACCACTGTGTCCTCAACACCAAAACACAGAGAAAGAGTCAGAATAGCGTTTTGCTGTAGTTTCATTTAACAACAAGATACGAAGTCTAACATGCTGAGGCTGGATGTTGATGCTGAGGTTTTTGATTTTGTAAGTCTGATATTCTGGTGTATAGATATTATATACCGCGCTATTTGGAATAAAGTCTAGAAAACAAAAAGCTAAGCTAAAACTAGGTCACATGTAAGGAAATATATGAGCTCAATGTAAGGATCTTCCTTCAGCACTGAATGATACATCCCTTTTTTGTCTCTATCAAAAGCTACAATCACTACTGCTGCATTAGTCAGTCAATCTCTGCCTCTTTTCATGCAAAGAACAGAGAGAGCACAAAAAAAAGACCACAATAAGGGCCAAAATCAGGTCCCTGTAAAGAGTCTATTATTCTTGAATTGTTCTTTTCTGAAGACTGTAAACATCTCTGCATCTTGTACACTCTATTAGCTCAATATATAGTCTACAAGAAAGAGCATAAATGAAAGCATACATCTTACACAGAGCAGACAAAAGTATTCTGGAGGGTAAAAATGTAGAGACTTAAAAGGTATTAGAATTATTTATATGTTGAATATTTTTTCTATTTTTTATGTTTTCTTTTTAAAATGAAGCTTACATCAAATTATCCCACTTCAAATAAGAAAATAGTATTACCTTTCAAATAAGAAAACAGTATTAATATTTGGATCAACTGATATTTAACTATAAATTCCTCTGCATTCCAGAATCTAACTATTCCCTTAGCTAAAAAGACAGTAAAAGAAGTGGAATGGGGTGAGAAACCACCATGTACTATAATTTCTACATTTTGCATTATATACTGGAGACAGTCAGGGGAAAATGATCCACAGCTCAATGCTTGCAAAATTTTTTAAAATCTGCAAATACTTTCAGAAGAATGCGTTCAATGCAGTGTGATTTTCATAGAGTTTAAAGCCACAATTATGAAGGTAATTAGGAGTGTAGGTCTTCCAAGTGACACCAGTAATATTTTTCAGCTTTCAATTTTTAGGATTTCTTGCAAGGTTTTCTCTCTAATCCTGGCTCCCAATTTCTGTATAATGCCCCAAACTGCCAACAGGGTTTTAGAGGAAGAATGCCTTATGGTAAATTTTTTTTTGACTTACTACAGGGAAGAGCAAAATGTGATTCTCCATCCACCATTACCCAAAAATGTAGGTTCAGCAAATTTTCAAGAATCCATCAGCCAGCAGTCCATTAATGTGTGTCAAATCCCTGTGAACTAATATGTATTCAAGTGTGTATCCCAGCTTCATACCACAAACTCCCAAGTTAAATCTTTTTTCTCAGTAAGCATGGACTGAAAACGCACTTTTCATATTTGTCCTGTCAGTGACAGGTATAAGCCAGGTTTCAGTTTGTGTCTCAGATCTGACTGCAAAAGTGTTGAAGACAATAATTTAGTTAATTAGATCCTTTGTTTTAAAAAGTTACAGTGTAAATGATCAAAACACTGAAGATAGGACAAATGCAACTGGAGTATTAACAGGGATTCTTGTTATTTGTTTATTCCGTGCTTTTAACATTTGTAACAAAGTGTAATACATAAAATTCTACAGTATGTAGAAGCAACACAGGACATGAATTTTTATAAGAAAACTGTTAAATTCACAGTATGGAGAACAGCTACCCTTTCAAGTGCAAAAATCTGTAGCAAGGTTAATCATTTTCATCCCTTTTTTCTCATTCTCATCATGTTTCAGCAAAAAAATTAAGACTAAAATTTTAAATCTTGTGAGAAAAGCCTTTGCAGCTAACTGTCTGAGCTGGAATTAGAAAGAGTTTAAAACAATTTAAACTGAAAGTTCTCTGATGAGTTTCACACAATTAATTTTTCTATCTAATGCCCTCCAACGTTGCTGAAACCCGTCCAGGTTTGCTAAATTTTTGAATAATGTTCCAATATTGTTACACTGACAACTTCAATATGGCTGCAAAACCCAAGAAGCAGCAAGCATTGCCAGAATGTCAGTCAGAGCTGCCTAAGGCTCAGCTTCGACACACCTACAAAAGCCTCTGCCTTTCAAGGTGGGGGCCACGCACAGTGAAACCAAGCACTTGACACCCCGTCACTCTTGGAGGGTTCTGTCAGTGCTGCTTTTGTCTAGACTCTTACATCTTAAGTCTTGCTAGATGTGTAAATGCATTCCTAAATAGGAATTCTTTGCAAATAAGGGCTGAGGAAAGAAAAGCCATCCATACCGGTCTAACATGATTCCACAGTGAAGAACACTGCAACTTCTCCCTTCAGATTACTGGTTTTAAAATACCACAACCTAGAAACCCTAAAATCCTGCAAGGCTTGTTCAGTTTGAGCCAACACATTCTCTTCTTTTCTGAGGTGGGGACACGCTTCACGCAGCTAAAGCTATCCAAAGCCATTGGGAAATAAGCTAGGACAGACTCAGTGAAAAGTTACAGGTCAAATGTCACATAAGCAGGTAGCAGAATATACACTTTTGTGCCAAAGTAACTGCAAACCTCAGCTTCCTTCTATGTAAGAAAGTTACAACCAGGGAACCTCAGGGCAACAGATTATCCACCAAACTTCCCTCTGCATGACTTCAGCCCCCCTCAAGTTAGTACTGCTGCTGGTGTTATGGTACTGAAAGAGATGAGCGAAGTAGTATACTCTATATCATTTTTACATGAATGTAGTTCTTCTTACAGTGCCATCAAAAACACTCATGCACAAAGTAGCACTTTCCCCTGCTCAAGCACAATGGCAAGAAAAAACTGCTTCAAATACCTTAAAGAGAGGATAAAATTACCATCCTTTGTTTAACTGCCCACCAAAATTACATCTGTATGAAATACAGGTCAAAATCCCCAGGTTGAATTCACTCATCTTCTGTATGATCTTTTTGTCTCTCACATGCATCCCGGCACACACCCCCACCATGTCTAGGTTGTGGTGCCACTGTGTATATGCTTAAATTGAGGCCCTTGGACCACTGTATTCAAGACCACAATATGATCAGCTTGTCATTGAAATGCCATTCTGAATACATGCATGCACTGAAAACCCATGAACTGATATTGCAATAAATCTACAGAGAACCTTCTTAAATTTTATGGGGAGCCTTCAAGGACAAAAACCCAAATGGTTTTAATTTTCCTCTAAGTGTTAGCCACAGTTAATACCAGATTTAGCAGGGAGCATTACATGCCCATCACGCTTATACAGACATGAAAAAGAGTTTATGTTTGACATTTGCTTTAAAAACATAGTGAAAAGCTTTTGCTCTTTCAAGGCCAAAACTTGCATTAATTTCTGAGAGTCTATTACTTTAGAAAAGTATTTGTTGGCTCTGATTGCTTGGATAACTGGCAAAAAAAAAAGCATTAGGAGCAGACTCTTCATTAGTGTTGACAGAGAACTGAGAGCAACAGAAACAAGATGCTGAACAGCACATTCTCTCTTTGTTCCCCTGTTTTTTATATATAAGTGGCTTATGACATCAAGCTCTGATTCATCACTGGCAGCTTTTCATTAACAGAAAGGAAACAATATGTAATATTTCCACATATTGCCATAGTTGACTCCACTTGTTTTGTCCCTGAATGTCACATACAACTATCTGCCTGGTGCCCTGGTGGAACAGTCAAACCATACGACAAGCATTGGTAACAGTGAAGATCCATAAACAGCAGTCCATTTTCCATCCATTGTGTTCCACATTCCTACCAGACATGGAATAGAGGGCTAATGCCTCCACAGTGCTAAATACAGTTGAGGTAGGTTAGAGCTGAGAAGGTTTGTAGATTACAGTCTTCTCAGGGCAGAACATACCAAAGAGCCAAAGCCAACTAGCTGTGAGAACTGGAATTACCACTTTAATACGTTGATATTAATTGTCCCACGGTCAGTCATGATCAACCTTCATCCCGAAATCCATGTGGGAACCAAAAAGATACATCTTGCTCTATATGTGTGTGCTGGTTTGGGCCAAATTTAGGGAAACATCCAAAAGGAACGTCTCCTCAGAGGAAGGCAGGTTACAGCCACCCCTCCCCCACCAGGTTCGGGAAAAAAGATATTTTCCTCGGAGGAAAGTGAAGGAGAAAATAAAAACTATTTATTTAACAAACACACAGGAAAAGAATAATAATAATGCTAAATAACAAAACCTCTCCCTGTGAGAGAAAACCTGAAAGATTTTAGAGTCCTGTGGGCGTGGTCTCTCTCCTCCTCCTCGGAGCTGGGTCAGCGTGGGCCCCCCTCTGGGCCCAAGGTGGAAACTTTCCCACTGTGTTCTGGTGTTCTGATGTTCTGAACAAGTCCGGAAGAGAAGAAGGGAAAAGCTGAAGTCCCAGAGGGAAAAAAACCTCTCCATCTCTCTCCGAAGAAAAGCTGAAAAGCTGGCTGAAAAACAAGAAGAGTGCTTCCTCTGCTCCTCAGAAGCAGTAGCTAATCTCTGTGTCCTTGAAGCACAAACTGCTTTGAAAAGTTCACTCAATTTTCTTCTCTCTCTCTCTTGAATCCAGTTTTAAAGGCATAGAAAGGCTCAGGAATCATGTCTGGGCATAGAGTGGTGATAGGGGATAGGGCATAAAGTCACCCCAAGACAATGCGACAGCTCTTGAAAAAATGACTGACTTCAGTCTGTGTGTAAGGCAGTGTATCTAACAGCATAATTGAACTCTTAAATATCATGACCTAAGGAAAGGAGCAGCTCTGTGGTATGCCCTAGATCCACCATCATCATGATTTAATGCTTAATGCTGCATTATTTAAAATTAATACACCACCAATTTAACCATGTGTTAAAATACATTCTGGGGTTCACAAGTAACTTGAGATATGAATAACAGCCAGTGTAAATACATTCATACATGTACTCTCACATATAGATTATGTGCTGCATTTTGTGAAAACATATGCATTAATATTTTTCAACACATAGACTCTTGTTACAGAAACTGCTTATATTCATATACAGGCAGTAAAGGTTACAATTAAAATTACTACTAGAACCTAGGTGTCCAAGAAGTAACAGAGAAGTCCCAGCTTTGGTGACTTTGAAAGGGATCTAGGACATAAGTACCCTTTCTTAAAGACCACAGGGTTCAAAAGGAGTTTAGAAAACAGAAAGTTATCTCAAGATCACTTTTATATAATCATCTCTCCTTATATTACCAGCTGGCTGAAGTTGGAATCCAGAAAAGTGGGTCAAATAAGTGTTAACCCTTCCTCAGAAAGGGGATCCATGACCAGCTGTATGAGGGTCCATGGGAAGATCTATAGACCAAGTACAGCAGCATGATAAATAAGTGGATTAACAGCAGCATTCTCAGGGAGCAAGTCATGCTCAAAGCCGGTCATCACACATGATTTGGGAATGAACTCTGCTTTCAAAAGCCAATTCAGACATACCAGACAACCGCATCCTGATCATCATGATTCAAGGTGGTCATCCTTGTCATAGCAAACTCCTGAGGTCTGAAAGAGTCCTTACAAGAAAATGTACTTTTTGGCTATGAATAAGTAGAAATATCAGACTTTGAGATAAACTTCACTTTACCCTATCACCCTAAAGACTTCTTTGCTTAGTTTTATGTATGTGCTAGAAAATGAAACAGGCCAGGAATGAATGAGACTGCCTATTCACTTCAGTTAGCTAATTTTAGTTAGGTCTGGCTTTATCCAATTTTTTCTCTCCAGGTTTTAAACAGCTCTGATAAACCATAGTGGCACTTGACTCCCTAAAACATTTCACTTCTACCTTTGGGATAAGTGAAGAAAGGAAGATCCACAAGGAATAGGTATTTTACTTTAATTGCAAAGTACTTAAAGTACTTAAAAATACTTTTAAGAATTAAAAAAAAAAATTAAAAAACCAGGAATCCTTTAGTGCAGAAAGCAATATTGACTGATAGTTAAAGCACAGATAAAGTGAAGTAGTAAAGCCTGTTACAGGCAGTGCTAGCAAAATCATGTGATCTGTGTACACTTTAGGGGAAAAAAAAGGGTAGTGGGCAAGAAAGCTGGTTTTGTTAGCCTATCTGAGAGGGCATGACAAAGCAAAAGGAAATATCAAGTAGGTATTTCTTTGGAGGAAGAGAAAGCATAATGGTAAGTGTTGTTATGTTTGGCGAGAAGGGAGAAATTTATCATCACCAGCACCACACATCGGTCACTAGGAGATTAAACACTCCTAAATTTAATTCATCTTAAGTCATCTTTAAAATTCATTTTCAGCTTCTAGAGATGTCAAGATCACATGAGCCTGTAAGTGTTTTATTGTATAAGATCAGGCTTAAGAAATTGTTTAATGTTCAAGTGTTTTGTTGAATTAAGAACCCAGTGCTGCTGTGTCACTGTTGTACCGGGGGTGGCAAGAAACCACATAGGCTCAATCCAGGAAGAAATGGAATTATTTATTAATTTACAGACTCATTTATATATCTTAGTTCACTTGAATGGCATAAGGTTATTTGTCCTTGACCACCCACCTCTTAGAATGATTGGTTAAACCCTACAACACCCATTTCAAAATATTTCTCCAGTCAGTATCACAACAATATTGCATAAATCTTGCACCTGCAAGATAAAGGGATTGGTTTGCAAAAACTTCTAACTGTTTTTGGCCAGCGTCCGTGTGAAAGTAAGGACTTTCACACGGACGCTGGCAGAAAGCTGGAAAATTGCCCTGTGACCAACTTCAGCATCCACAGTTCCCCCTTTGTGTTTTAAGACCAAAAAGGTAGCGTTTGTAATCCTCTGCGGGGCCCCTTGCAGAAAGGAGAACACACAGCATAAGGGATCCTTTTGGCAATGGCCAGTTACCAAATGGAATCTAAATCAGACACTGATTTAAAGTGGGCAGAGAGACTCTCCAGCAGTGTCATGGGAGATACATCTACCGAACCCAATTCTACATCAGTTATTAATTCTAAATAGAAGGGCTTTTACATCAGTTGCTAATTCTAGATAGCCTTAAGGGCTTTAGCCTTCTGACCCCATAACAAAAGAAACTTAAAGTTCATTCTTTGCTTGTAGGACCATCCAACTGATGGTCAATATTTTGGTCATCATTCGAAGGATCATTCGGCTGATGATCTACATTCTGGTCATCATTTGGAGGTTGCCTGTTAGTCTCATTCTGCTTCTGGTGCTGCAGGTCAGGGCGAACGCATCTTGCAGGTAGCCACCGTACCCCAGTATCTGTGGAAACGCAAGCATACCCACAACCCCAAGTAATAAGCTCACACGGGCCTTCCCACTTGTTAGTAAGTAGATCCTGTACCCAGACTTTCACTCGGGGCAGGTGCGTCTCACCTGAAGACTGCAATGAAAGAAAATGATTCAAAATAACAGGATTATTTGAATTTGGTGGCACTGTGAGATGATTAATTGTATATAAAGCTTTTTCTAATCAACTCTGTGGGGTTTCTCCATGCATTCCCCCTTTTCGTTTCTCCAAAACATGCTTCAAAGTGCCGTGAGCGCATTCAACGATGGCTTGGCCAGTAGGAGAATGCAGAATACCAAAAGTATGGTCCACACCCCATAGGTGCAAAAACTGCTGCATCTCTTGTGAGGCGTAGGCAGGGCCATTATTGGTTTTCACAGAAGAAAGCACACCCAAGATCGCGAAAGCCAATTTCCAATGGGCAATGACATCGTGGCCTTTCTCTCCAGCATGAGCAGACGCCCATATAGCTGAGGAGAAAGCGTCAATAGACACGTGCACGTGTTTAAACTGGCCAAATTCAGGGATATGAGTTACATCCGTTTGCAAAGCTGCAAGGCTTTTTAAGCCTCTGGGGTTTACCCCGGTGGTAAAGGTGCAGTGACTCCGCGACAGTCAGCACAAGCGCTGACAATGTCACGAGCCTCGGTTGGCATTAAGTGAAACTGCTTCTGTAAGGTATGTGCACTTCTGATGGAAAAAACCGTGTGATGCCTTGGCTTGTGCAATTTTGTCAGGCTAAGGCACTACCCATGCAGGGTTGGCTAGCATGTCAGCCCTGTTATGAAACCTGGCAAATTGGTGTGACTTCAAATATGCAGAATGTAATATGGGTGAACTCGAGCCTCAATTGCACACCACAAAGTTTTCAATAGTGAAAACAGAGCTGCATTATTAACTTCTTTCAAAAGTGAACAATCTAAGCGTTGGGTTATATCTGCTATGTATATAAGAAGCAGATGTATTATGTAAGCAGAATCAGTGACCAAATTCAAAGGTACCTGAGAGAACCACTGAAAAGCCATGGCAACAGCCCTCAATTCAACCAACAGGGCAGAGCCTGACTCGTGACCTTCCAGCACCTGCCACTCAGATTCCTCCTTCCAGGTAACAATGACTTTCCCTGTTTTTCTGGAGCCGTCAGTGAAGAACGGTGGGTCCTTGCACTGGCACCCAACTGTTTTTTGGCTGCAAGGTGAAGCTGGTCGATTTTGCCAGCTGCAATAATTTATGGCTGGGCAGGTGATAAACAATCTGCCCCGACAATTTTTGCAGCGCACTTTGCAAAGGAGCGCTGTTGGTAAAGCTCCACTCAAAGTGTTCCTGCTGTACTGGAAGAATAATTGTTGCAGGACCCGCTGCCATTAGTTGCAAACACCGTTGGCGGCACTTGATTATCAAACAAGTGATCAGTTCAAACAACGTGGGTGCTGTCTTTTTCAGTTGATGAGGCAAAAAGACCCATTCCAGGATATGCAAAGGGTCAGGCTATTGTTTATTGCATTGGCCAATAATACCTGTAGGCTGAAAATCTGGAGTGGTAATGAAAACAGTGATACAATGGAAGGATCCACTCGATAAACCTGATAAGCAGAAACAGCCTTCTCCAGCACTCATCAAGCTTCAGGAGCCAGTTTTCGAGGTGAATTCAACTCGGGGTCCCCCTTTAAAATATTAAAAAGCGGGGAAAGTTGCATTGTGGTTAGCCCTAAGTAAGGACGTAACCAATTGATGATACTCAGCAATTCCTGAGCATCATTCCAGGTCTTAAGAGAATCTGAGAACTGCACCTCTTGGTGTTGTATAGTTTGATCCAAAATTTTGACTCCTAAATATTTCCAAGGAGGATGCTGCTGAACTTTCTCCAGAGCCACTTGCAACCCATAAGAATGCAGAGCAGCAAGCAGCAGAGGCTTTATCCTCAGCAGCTCATCCTGGGTGGATGCTGCCACCAGGATATCATCCATATAATGGTAGCAGTATGCCTCAGGAAACTGCTCACGGACTCCGGACAAAGCTTGAGCAACATACCATTGGCAGATAGTTGGGCTGTTCTTCATACTTTGAGGTATAACCTTCCATTGATATCTCTTCACAGGTTTAGCATTGTTAACTGCAGGCACAGTGAAAGCAAATTTAGGTTTGTCATTAGGGTGTAAAGGAATTGTGAAAAAGCAATCCTTCAAATCAATGATCCGGACTTCCCACCCCGCTGGGATCATGGTGGGTGAGGGCATACCAGGCTGCAATGCCCCCATACTTTCCATCACTGAGTTAACTTTTCGGAGATCCTGCAACAGTCTCCATTTCCCTGATTTTTTCTTAATTACGTAAACAGGGGTGCTCCAGGGACTAGTAGAAGGCTCAGCGTATCCCTGTTGTAATTGTTCCTGAACCAACTTATGAAGGACGACTAATTTTTCTTTTGGTAGGGGCCACTGCAATTCCCAGACTCGTCTGTTTACTAGCCACTGCAAAGGCAGCATAGGATACTGTGCGCCCTTCCACACAGTGGCCCCCATCAAAAATGTGTCCCGATCCATATCCCCCAAACTGCCAGCACATCCCGCCCCCAGAGGTTAAGTGGAGCTGCAGTGACATAGGGCCAAACTGTAGCTGTTTGTCCCTCTGTGTTTTTTACCACTACGGGTCGTTCGCTTAAATAGCTCTGTGTGGTTCCGCCTAACCCTGCGATGGCCCACCCCACAGGGGCTAAAGGCCATGTAGGAGGCCATGCAGAGAAGGAGATGACTGTTACGTCAGCGCCTGTGTCGATCAAACCTCGGAACTGAATCTGGGGCAGATGGGCGTTTGGCAGGATTAAGGTACACGTCATCTGTGGCTTTTGGCTAGAGATGTCTGCAGTCCAGAAGATCTGTGGAAGTCCCGTAGGTCCAAAGCTGCCATTTCCGTGACTTCATTTTTCTGTCCTGGGGACACATGACTTAAGAGGCACTAGTTGAGCAATGTGAGTCTTTTCAGGGATAGTGATGGAGGGGAGGGTGTGGACACCATAGCACAGATCTGGCCTGTAAAGTCAGCATCGATAATTCCTGGGTGTACAAAGATTCCTTGAAGGGTGACACTAGATCTTCCCACAAGCAGTGCGCTGAATCCCTGACCTAGGGGTCCAAATGCATCTAAGGGAACTTTATAAACATTATAAGATTCTAAAGATGACTGTTGCTGCGGTGTGCACATCCACCCTGTCTGATTCCTGGCTGCTGCCTCTAAGCTGGTTGAGTAGACCTGTGTTGGTGCCATGCCCTCGGGAAACATTTGTATTGGAACGCAGTTCCCCCTTACATTCCTGTTCACGTATCCCGAGCTAGTCAAAAGCTGACCATTGACATGGTACATAGATTTACAGTATTTTGCATAATGACCTGGCCTATCACATCTCACAGTGGGAACTTCCCTTGTTCTTTTTCCTCTTCTGTCTAGCCTGTTTCTGCTAACTCTCAACCTTAGGATTTCTTTGTCCACTATCAGGATACGCTTGAATAGGCCGCAGAACTGCCGCCAGAGCAGACATTTTTATGGCCCCCAGACCCCACCTTAGAGCAGGCTTCAATAATTTCTGTTAGTGTAGGATCCCCTGGTAGAGCATCTATGATCTTTCTACACTCATCGTTGGCATTATCTCTTGCTAATTGTTTACACAACGTCTGCCTTAATGTATCGTCTTCAACCTGCTTCTCGAGGGCTGCAGCAATTTTCTTCATGAAGGATAAAAACTGCTTCTGCCCCTGAGATATTTTCGCCTACTGTGTTTTAGGAGCAGCCATGTCTATGCTCTTTAATGGGGCTCCCATACCAACCTTTTGAGCCTGTTCAAGGACCTGAGGATGCCAGGTAGCTTGGAGATTGGGATTAGAAAATTGATTAGTTCCCATAAGGGCATCTACTCCAACTGCATGTCTGGGATCATTTGGAGGCAATTGCATATTCTGTACAGCTGTCTTTTCAGCCATCCTTCTCCAGTTGCTCTCAAAAACTGTAAATTGCACAGGTTGAAATAACACCTGACCTAAATGCATAATATCGAACGGAGCAAGCAGATCAGTATTCAACACTCTAATAACTTGCATGACTTCAGGAGAACTCAGCCCATGTTGTGCTACTTTGGATTGTAAAT
>VXAZ01002487.1:7317-20542 GCA_013399875.1 Gymnorhina tibicen
GGAGCAGGGTGGAAGGTGCTCAGGTGGTTCCTAAGTTACCTCTGTTTCTAACCCGTTCTAGGAGTGGGGGCAAAACCAGCAGCACCCACTTGTTTCCGGAGCAGCAGGTAGTCCAGCCGAGCTACTGGCAAGTGATGATGATGTGGAAGCAAGAGACAGTGACGGGTATGTGAGAGAAAAAGTGTACATTTAAAGCCTAATTTCTGGCATCGGGTAGAAAGAGGTTTTCGTCGAGTTTTAGGTTCTGCTCAGTTCTGTGCAAACACTACTGAATTTGCCTTTTTCGGGGAGAAAGAGGGAAAGATTTGACAGCAGCCTAAATCCAATCAGGGAACTGAAACACAGGAGCAGGGTGGAAGGTGTTCATGTGATTCCTAAGTTACCTCTAACTCTAAGTTACTATTTCTAACCCGTTCTGGGAGTGGGGGCAAATCCAGCAGCACCAGCTTTTTTCCGGAACAGCAGGTAGTCCAGCCGAGCTACTGGCAAGTGATGATTATGTGGAACCAAGAGACAGTGACGGGTATGGGAGAGATAAAGTGTATCCCTAAAGCCTAATTCCTGAGAGAGTAGCAAGAGGTTTTTGCCAATATTTTAGGTTCTGTCTAATCCTGTGCAAAAACTTCATACCTGGAATATATTGGCCTGTATGGAAGAGAAGTAAGTAAAAAACAGAAAAAACTGTAAAATCCATCAGAAACTTTGCCTTTAATGGAGGCATTATTGGTTTTCTCTTACCCTATGGATTGGGACATGTTGAAATATTTGCATTACGTAGAAGTACTTGGAATGCTTTTGTCACTTAGCTGGGGTGTTGCTGGGCTGGGATGTTGCTAGATCAGAATAGGAGATACTTAATTTCTGACATTTTATTTATCACTAATCCTTGTTATATGGTGAAAATAATGGCTGTATATTTTTCTTGGTCTGTTCGCTCTACCACAAGGCTCTTTGGCCGTCCCCTGACAATGTGCTTTCCGCGGATTGCTTCTTATGGGTAAGAATCCACATGTAATCATCCTTTCATTTTCTGTGGGAGGGGAATTGCGCAGAGGGGGAGCTTTGGGATTCATCTGGCTAATGGGCAAGTGGCTTGAGGCACAGCCCTTGCTTTGAAGCTGCAGTTCGCAGATCCCTCCAGGTGACTTCTTGGTTGTGTGCATCGAGGGAGAAACCCAAGATGGCACTGCCAGATCTGTGGGTTCCTCATTATTTAGCAGAGACTGACAGACTGAATATATTCCAAGTCTTATTTGCCTGCTGCCCATAGAGAAGCAAGCTGGAATTCTTTACTCCTAATCCCGGATGTGGTTTCCTTTCTTCAGCAGCTGTTCATTTAACACCAGGTGTTTGTGGGTACCACAGCTGAATTTGCCCATTTTGGGGGAGAAAGAGGGGAAGAAATACGTCTAGCCTAAATCCAGTCAGGGAACTGGGGGAGCAGGGTGGACTGTGTAGATGGTTCCTAAATGGTTTCTACCCTGTTGCAGCAGGCAGAGCAAAACCAGCAGCACCTACTTGCTTCCAGAGCAGGGGATGATTCAGTCCTGGTGTTGGGAAGCGATGATGAACACGAAGGGAGAAGCAGCAAGAAGTATGTTACAGATGAAGTGCCTCTCTAAAGTCTCTTTTCTGACATAGCGTGGAAAGAGTCTTTTGCCAAAGTTTGAGTTCTGCTTCATATAATGCAAAAACTTCCGACCTAAAATATAGTGGCCTATCTGGAAGAGAGCAAATGAAAAAGAGAAATCGTAGCAAAATCTAACAGAAACCTTTCTTTCTTCTCTTCATGGGGTCACTAATGAATGTATCTTACAATGTGGATTGAGATACACTGAAATGCTTGCAGTACGTAAGAGTTCTTGGAATAATTGTTTTGCTGGGGGGGAATGTCCCTAAATCACAGTAGGGGATATTTTACTTTCTGTATCAGTAAGCCTTGATGTATGGTGACATTAACAGCTGCTTGTTTTTCTGGTCGTGTTCTCTCTAGTGCATGGTCATCACATACTCTTAGTTCTCCAAGCGGAACGGATGGTTCCTCAGGGGTAAGTATCCCCGTGTTGTCATCGTTTCTGCTTTGTGGGAGGGGCATGGGGCACAGCTCAGCTGGCCAATGCGGGATGCTGAGAGCAGCTGGCTTGAAGCACAGCCCTTGCTTTGAAGCTCCAAGTAGCTCGTCCCTCCAAGTCACTTGTTGCTCGTGTGCATGGAGGGAGAAACCCCTGCCGAGGAGGCACTGGCTGATCTGTGGGTTCTTCATTATTCTATCAGCTACTGACAGATTGCAGCTATTCAAGGCCTATTTGCCCGGTGCCCACAGAGCAGCAAACTGGAATTCTTTCTTCCCAAGCATTTTGATTCATGTTCTTCTTCTTTTTCTTTTCTTTAATTCATCTAATATGAATTATGGGGAAAACTGAAGAAAAGAAAGGCCTCCAGCCTACATCCAGTTGGGGAACTGAAGATGGAGGAGGGTGTTCAGATGGTTCCAAAGCTGCCTCTGTCTCTACCCTGTTCCAGCAGTGGGAAGAGAACCAGCAGCAAACTCTTCTTTGTTTTCAGGGCAGCAGCTCTTTGGCTACTACTTTTAATATTCTTAACCAAACTTAGATGGCCATAGCCTACCATTCTTCATCTGTTCCATTGTAATTGCTCGGCTGACCTTGTGTTGGTATGTAACACCAGGCCTGCACACCAAAGTCTAATTGAATTTTCTTTTTTTCTCCCTTCCCGTATGCAATGACACAAGCTTGTTGAAGGTGAGTTTACATCTGATAGTTGATTTCAGAATTGTTCTAAGTACAAGAATTAGTTCTTCTGTGTCCTTTCCAACCATCTTGAGCAGTAGGGATTGAAACTGCATTTAGCAAAAGACACAGGAGAGAGCTAAAGCTTCTGGCCAGTGTCTTAGAGAATGGATCCCTCCTGTGTCTGATAGCTGCTATCAAACAGAGTGGAAAATCCCCAAGCAGAATATGTAGCTCAATACTTAGGGGGGAAGGAAAATGAATTTGATGACATTTCGTGTAATTTTAATTGATTACTGATTGATTATTTTTACATGGACACCGGAGTTGCAAAGATCATTGTTGCACTTTTTTTCTGAGAATTAAAAAGGAAACACCAGTTCTCACCCTTTGGGCGTTACAGGCCAGGCCATTAAAAATTGCGCTCCTTTGAATTATACGTGTTCTAATTTTCAAATTCCCTTCATTTCCTATTACCTGAACACCATAGGACAGCAGCTCCTGTTAGTAAGAATTTTGTGAGGGAGCAGCCTCCTTTTGTAAGGAAGATTTTTTCACAGGTAATGTAATTTGTGAAACACATGAGGCTGAGAATCTCTCAGGTGACATTTCTAGATGTTTGGAAGGGGAACAGAGCCAGCGTTTGGTGTTGGTCTGTAGCAGAATAGTCACAGTGAGTGGAAGGGTTCAGCCTCAATATTTAGGAGACTAGTTTGTTTAAGAAGGATTTTAACCCAACTGAATAGGGTCCGTTTGCAAGAGGAACCATTACAGACCATTTCTAATTAAGCATTTAAAGGCTAGTTCCAGGGAGAGAGGGCAAGTAAAAAATAGATCGAACTTATCCAAATTAAACTGCAGATTGGAAACCAGGAAACCCCCTGCTGTTGGGCTTCTCTGAACTGAGCAATGAAGTTGAAGATGAAGATAGTGATGTGTCTGTGACTGGGTCAGAATCCGAAGAAGGGGATCCATCAGAGGAGGAATCTGAAAGTTCCGACTACGTGTGCGGCAGGACAACCAAACACTGAATTCTGCCTTCTCTTTTCCATAAGACAGGACTAAGGAGTCTTACTGCTATGGCCTGGCTTTTCTTTGGAACCTTCACTTACTCTTCTTATTTCCCTCTCTCAATGGCGCCCACATCCCGTGCTGCATGATGATCAAATGATACCATTTTTATTTTAGGAGAGGAAGGCAGCAGAGGGACATCTTCGCACACAACCTTAAAGACAAGTCTGGGGATAGAGCAAGAAAGGGTGATTAGGCACAGGCCATAGCTCACAGTGCTTTGCGATTTCTTTTCATGCCGGGCTCTAGTTGTGCCGTTAGATAAGGAAAGATTTTCATTGGTATTGATGGCTCGGCAGCAGCCGGACAAATTCTGTGCAGCCTTTAATAAAGGCGGTGTGCTCTGAGCCTTTCGGATTACTGAAAGGCAATGCAGGAAAGGACTTACTGCAAAAAAGGCCTATTTCGTCCTTTGATCTCAAGCTTCTCCATTACATCATGTGCCTCCCTGCTCTGTTTAGGAGAGGCGGAAGAGCAGCACTTAACACTGAGCAAAGGGTCCTTCTTGCCAGAGCTGTCTGTAGTGTTACTACTCTGGAGTGTCAGCTGTTATTCTGTTCTAGAACTAATACTTTCAGAGGACGGCTCAATGTTTTACTTACAAAGTGATTACTGATGACATTTATGTACCTGTTGGACATAAATTCTGCCGTACACAGATTGTCCAGTGCTGGAGGCTGCTGCTACTTCAAATCCTAGAGCAGGGTGCCTGACTGCATCATTCTTCCATTGAAAACTAAGATGCTCTCTCCTTTGGGACAGGGAGAAACGCACTCATTATTACACCCAGCAGACTGACAGACTTAGGGATATGCAGCGGTCTCCAAAGGAAATGTGTCATGGCTGCTCAGTGCAGTTGGAGATGACGTGATATTTTATGTGCCTGTGACCCTCGACGTGTGGTGACACAAACAGCCATATATTCTTTCCTGTCCTCTTCTCTCTATTTCTCGGCCACCAGCTACTCTTATATGCCCGATCTGCATGGATATCTACCCACAGGTAAAAGACCCATATGTTGTCGTCCTTCCACCTTTCTGGGAAGGGAATGGGGCAGAGGGAGAGCAGCGCAACGCAGTTGGCTGATCTGGGATGCTGTGGGCAGCTGGTTTGAAGCACAGACCTTGCTTTGCAGCTTTAGAATATGCTTCTTGTTGGTGTAGGTAGAGGGAGAAACACTTGCCAAAGAGGCACAGCCACATCTACGTATACCTCATTATTCCGCAGTAACTGACAGACTGCAGATACCCCAAGTCCAATTTGTCTGCTGCCAGTAAAGCAGCAAACTGAAATACATTCCTGTCGTGGTTTCCTTTCTTGCAGATTGTTCAAAGCGGACGACTGATTTTGTCAACGGTTTGTGGGCATGTCTTCTGCAGTCGGAGCCTCCCTGTTGCCCTTCAGACTGCCAGCTCTTGCCCAACATGCAGGACTGAACTCACTCCAGATCAATATCATCCCGTTTATTTGTAAGCACTTCTATTTCTCAAGATAGGCTCAGATAGATTTTGGGGGATAGGGGTGTGTAAGCAGTTATTTTCTTTATTTATACAGTTCTTGTTATATAAGGTTCTATTGTATAAATTTGCATATCTGGCTGTATAAGATTCCATTGTATAAGGTTGGGTATCTTGTTGTATAAGGTTCTGTTTTCTCTGGATTTATTGAAATAAAATTCTAATGGCTTTACATATACTCAAGTCTGCTCATCTATATTGTGTTCTGCTGGTAGACAGGGATTTCTTTTAGCAGGTGGAAATAAAACCCTTGCTTTGATCAGTCAGAAGTGCTTGTTCTTTTCATCGTGCTGTAATCATTGATTTTTGGGGGGAAATGCTGAAGGCATAAGCCTTGTTTTACTTGTAATAGTGTGTGTTTTATAAGGCAAAGGAAAGAGGCGCTGCTTGGCGTGAGAGAACTTCTGTTTCTCAGGACAGACTCTGCTAGATATCTTGCTAAAAGTGTCATTATTTCGGTGCTTTGAAGGCTGAAAGAGCAGCAGGTTGTGCACTCACCCAAAGACAACTATTTTCTTTGAGAATTATTTGTACCTATCTAGACAGCTCCTTTATGGTCCAAGCTGCTCCTTGTTATGTCCCTGGTTGCAACGTTCCATTGATGACAGTCAGCTGCGGAGACGAGCACTGCCATCTTCTAGGAAGTTCTTCCCCTTCTAAAAAGCCTGTAAGCTTAAGAACTTTCACATAATTTCTTTGCTATAATTGCTGTATTTTAACTGCTTCAATGTTGCTTCAAAACCAGTGCACTCTACTCGTAATTATAGCTACCTACACGGTGCTGTAAAAAATACTGATTAAGATTTTTTTTATCATTATCATGATTGCAAGAAATTTAAATGAATAATTCATTTTATTTTTATAAATATAAGTGGTTTGCCATCCTTTATCCTGCCGGACAAAGCTGTATAAAGGCTCAAATACACCGGTATTATCCTTTGGACATAAAAAATTGGCAAAATCTGGGGCCCAAGATTGGATCCAGCTGCAGGCAGGCTCCTCTTGGAGGAGTTCAGAAAGCAAGGGGCTTCTTTCCACACCTTGTGACCTAATGGGAGGACTTCTCTAATAAACCCTGTCGGAACCTCCCACTCTGCTCGCGACGCGATGTGCCAAAACCCCACTTGGTGTCTCGGGTATCTCAGAGCCCACAGAAGCTCTGGACAAGCGCTTCGCCTCTGGGAAGAGGTGCTGGAGAAGCCTGCTGGTCACGGATCCTGCAGGCACGGCTGCTTTACAAGCTCCTCCCACAAGAAACTTGATCCAAGGAAAATTTCTGGGCAAGAAAAGTACACGTTGCAGGAGGGATGGCAGCCAGGCTTTGCTTGCTTTGTAAATAAACACCGGGGGTGTGCAATGCAATAGCACATCTACTTGGCCCCAGCTGGGCTGGTTCTCTATACTGTGTTGTTTTAGTGTTCTGGATCGGAAATCTGTAGGATTGTTTCTGTACCAGCCACTCAACCAATAAACTGCTTAAACTTCTCTGCAGTCAGAGTCTCGGAAAAGCCAAACACAAGCAGCTCGGTCTGAGTGAAAACACTAGTGAGCAGCAAACTGGCCTGAAAGGCAAAGGAAAGCTGTAATTTATGGGAAGGGAAGGTCCTCTTTAAATTCACAGAAAATAGCATCCATAGAAATCCAACAAATGCATGGAATGATTGTCTGGCAGGGACCAGGGGATGCTGCTCTGAGAAGTGGTGATGTGGATCAGCTGTCAGAACACATTTGGTCTTGGTCAGGTCATAATCCCACATCCTTGATGAAGAACGTCTCTTCCTACTACTAAAACAGCAGGGATGCTGTTAAAAAAGCAAAAGCTCCACTTGAATTGAAGTTGGCCAGAGATGTCAAAAACTGCTAGAAATGCTACTGTAGAGCCATAAACGACAGGCAGAAACAGAAGGGAAATGTTGGCCCACTGTTAAAAAGGAGAGGCGAGTTAATCACCAGCAACGCTGAAGAGGCAGAGGTTCTCAGCACTTCTTTACCTCTGTCTTTGCCAGCACTGCTGCTCTCCACCTTGGGGGAAACCGGATAGAATAGTTGCCCTTGGCGTGTATTTAAGAGGAGTCACGATAACAGCGTGTGCTGCACATGCCAGCAATAACAGGGACACCCTTAGGGAACCACTGGATACTCAGAGCACTGCATGAGCACCAGGATTTGTGCCACAAACAGCAGCCAAGTTTACAGTCTCAATTTTTTATGCAGATGACACTATGCTTTAAGGCAGGGCTTGCAAAGTTGATTTCTTAGAGATAAGTCATTAATTAAGCAATCAAGCTCATGAGAGCAGAGCTGATGCAGGAGTACAGATGCTGGCAGACCTGTCCCAGCAGGGACCATTGCCACAGACTTGTGCACAAGGCTGCGTGGTGCTGGTGGGAACAGGGAGACTTGGGGCCATGCTCTTTCCCTCTGCCAAAGCTCTGCCTCTGACTGACTGACTCTACCTTATGGAGTGGATTCCACTTCATTATTTTGCTTTCTCTCCCCGTTTTCCAGCCAAGTTTCCTCATCCACCTGTGCTCCAAGCCTTCTCCCCTACCAGCCTTCTGGATTTCTGCCCTACTGGCATTTCCCCTTCAGCCCTTTTTTTCCACTGCTGTTCCTCCAGCCTCGCCTTTCCCGCTGTGTGTTTCCACCCTGGTGTTTCACTTTTTCCCTGCTCTGCCCTCTGTCAGTGCTCACCTTCTCTTCTCCAACCTGAATAAGCTGGTGGTAACTCCTTGCTCTGCCTGTCCAAAATTCACAGGTTGTATAGAATGAGGCTAAGACTTTTTGAATAAAGGCCAGATCATTTTATTTGTTAACACCCGAGAGCGGGAACCGAGGATAAGGCCGGGCTCCACGCCACAAACCAGAATAAAACTTGCAAATCAGTGTGGCACACCAGCTGCTCCTTTAGATACCAACATCCGCAGGAGGACCTGGGGCAATGCCCCAGAACAGTTCTTCTCCCTTCTGTCAGTCTATGGTTGGTGTGTTTTCAATCCTTCCTATGACTGCCTCGTTTCCAGGGCTCGGATTAGTTCTTAGCGAGGAACATTCCTGTCCAATCCGTTCTCTGCGGCGTCCTGTGACTTAGTGAATTCCTCAGCCAACTGCAGTCCAGGATGTTGGCACCACCTGCATGAAGTTGTCTTCTGGAATGTTCACACCCTTTCCAAGTTTGCAGCACCTCTCCATCAACAACTCTATCCAGTGTTCACACTACGACATTACACCTCTAAAGCTGCAACTTTACCTCATAAACTATAAGCCAGTCAATTCATAAAATGCCCTTCATGTCCTAGTTTAACAATAACAGGGACAGGTGATAGCTAGAAATGCTTATTTGTCTACCACAACTTCCACCTCTACAACTTTGATCGGGCCTCTGCCTGCATGAATCATTAAAAACCAGACAATCTAAACTGTCTCTTCATAAACTTGATATGCAGAGAACGATGTTCTTCCAAATTTATCAGAAGAGAAGTGAGGAGATCACCTGTCTGGAATACCTGTTCTCTTAAATACCACCCCTGCTCCAGGATTCCCATCTCCGAGTCATTAGTTTCCGTGCATGTTCAGAACTGGAGCCTCAGATCCCTGCAGCTGCGCCAGCATGGGAAACCCCTCAGCCCCTCAACATGAGAAACCGTTTAAAAAATAATTCGCACTTACGTGTGCAGTCAGTCAAGGGTTTTTCTCACCATTGCCAGAAAATCACCTCCTGTTCCCACCGGGGATGGAGAAGATGGACACCACGCAGAGGAGACAGGCACCGCGAGTCTGCTTCCCAGCAGAGGATTCATCAACTGACCTAAAGGCTGCCCAGGCGTGGAATCCTTGTGGCAAAATTTCGGCCGTGGCAACACTCCATTAAGAGTCGCAATAGACCTCTCTGCACCCTCATGGTTTCCCAGAATGCTTTACCTTGGAAGGGGCCTTAAACACCTGCTGGTTCTGTAAGTGATAGAGTGGGCAGGGACACCATCCACCACATCAGCGTGCGCAGGACCCTGGCCAGGCTGGCCTTCCAGGGGCAGGCCATCCACAGCTTCTCTTCTCTTCCATGTTTTTCGGTCTGTGGCTGAAAACTCTCACGAGACTGTTTTCACTTTAGTCCCTAGTAAATAGAAATTAAAATGAAATCAAAAGACTTTTGGTGTTGCGTCGTGGTTTCTTCTAAACTGGTGAAAATCTAGCAATCACGATTCCTATTTAAAATACCTGAAGTCCTGAAGTTTTCAGGTGTTCAACTATTCTTCTTCTGAGCATTTCAAAAGAGAATTGGGAAGAGATTTGCTCTTCTCCCGGGGATAGCACCTTCCTCTTGAGGACTTGCTTTTCTATGAAAGCAACACAGCAAGCAAAGAGAAAATTAAATTCAGTTTTCCTTCTAGCCAGTCTGCCACTGGACCTGCATTCAAAGGGTTTGGCTGGCGCTCCTGAGAACAGCAGCAAACCCATCCCAGCCCTGCTGGATACAGGGATGCTCCTCAGCCCCTGCTCCCGTGGGTGCTCTTGGGTGTGGCGAGGATGGTGGAAATTCATCCAGTGCTGTGGATAGCATACAGATATTTTCAGCTCACACTCTGTGTGAGGAAGATAATTTCTTACAATAATTCGTCTATTGATAAAAGTGTTGCTTGTAGGTAATTGGCAAAATGTTGGGTGTTTAAATATGCATGGGGACGACTCTCCCGTTTTTCTCAGTCCTGTGTTTGAAAATTGCAGCAAAGGCTGGTTTTGGTCATCGTGCTCACACCCTTCCTTTCTCATATTCAGTGCCCGGAACAAAGTACTTACTTATTCATATATTAAATATATATCGGTGTTGTTCTAGCACTTCAGCAGTTTTATTTCAAGAATGAAAACACCTTTAGGATTTTTATTAACCAAAACTCTGCCCTTTGGACCCAACATTTTTGTAGAACAGGAGTGTTTAAGCTGAGATGAAGAACAAGCGGATATACTGGTATATGAAATATCCCACATGTTAAAGCAGGGAGCCTGTTCATTCACTCCACAGGTACAGCGGCTGTTGGCTGTGTGGAGTCAGCCCCACTTTTATTTTGGGGAGGAATTGCATGGCTTTTAGCAGGAATGAGTCAACGGGAATAAGGGAGGAGGGAGCAGTGAGGAAAAGTAGGGTCTCCTTTTAGAAAGTGAAACATTTGAAGGCTGTCAGGCTTGATCTTCCTTATTGCTGCTGGACAATTGCAGCAAGGGGACAGAGACTTTATCGTAAGGCCCAACACTTTCTAAGCAAACGCACTGTTGAAAAGATTCATCACTTGGCGGTGGGACGGAGATAAATCTCCTAACCCTCCTCTGCACATTGCAGGGAAGCTGAAAAACCAGAGACCTGGTTTCTCTCCTCCCATGCAGGCCTGCTTTGAAGCAAGGCGTAGGATCTCTGAAACAGCCCCTGCTATTCCATTTCAGGACAGAAGAAGTTTTTATCTATCAGCTTCCAAACGTAAAAGATGATTTACAGCTAACACCCTGAGCTAAACCCAGCCTGACTGGCTTGGTATATTTATCACCGGGAGGAATGGCACTGGGATTTTCACACGAAGGCTACAGTTTGCCAAGATTTTTTGGCAGGAGAACTTTCTTTCCAGAGAGCCTCGGGAAGTGTGAAACCCACATTTCACTGGCCAGGGATTCTCAGCTCTCTTCTCTCCCAAGTCAGGGTTACCCTGATGATCAGAGAAAGGCCCATAAAGTAATTTCGGAAGGCTGAATGTATTATGGGATGTCGTACTCCTAAGTATCCAGCTGCAGGGCAATTGCTCCCCAAAGAACCAGTGCAGAGCAGTCCCTCTAGATCCACCACGAGGATGTAGGGAAGTAGGCAAGCATTACCAAAAGAGGCCCCGAACAGATTATAATGTTGCTAATAATATTTTTTACTGATTTCGCTGATCTTTGCATTTCACTCCAAGTGTCAAAATGTGCCTTTGCTTGGCTATAGTAATAGTTATGATTTCTGAGTATGTTTCCCGAGCTGTTTACGGGGAAGTGCAGGTGGATGATCTATTAGACACTGTTCAGAGCAAGTAAAAACACTTTTCAAGCCACCTGACGGTAGGCAGTACTGTGTGGCTTTTTCTGCAGAAGAAAAACCTAGGTGAGTTTCTTATTGCCGGGGCTGCCTTGCACCCTCCTCAGTGGCAATAAGTGCTTCTCTTGGCAAAGGATGGAGGCTTCAGGACATCATCCATCCTCCAAAAACCTGGATGTGCTCAGGCCCCCTCAAGTTGCCCAGCCTTGGCTGCCAGCTTAGGAGCAGGAAGGCTGAGGGCTGGGATGAAGGGTTTTGTGGGTGTATGCACAGCATTTCAGTCCCTCTCAGTCCCTGGTCTTCGACATGGGAGGAAGATGTGTCTCGCTGAGTAACTACAGCGGGTGAGGAGGAAAATCATTCTTGTCCTGCAGCCGTGCTCCTTCTCTTTTGAGAGGTGCTGCTTTCAGCTCCTCCCTCTGTCTCTCTGTCTGCTTTTGCCCTCTTCTGAAAAACCATGGTGTTAAAACGGGACAGGCCACCCTCGCCTCTCTGAGCTCTGCCCGCTGCCACCACACTGAAAGAATCTGAGAAGAGTTATTTGTGATGGGCACCACCTGCCCCCTCCATACAGCCAGCATCAAGCTCTGTAGCTGAAAACATACCATTGAAAACTTCATTTGAATGGTTCCTCAAAGCTCCTCATTGCTTTTTAGACTTCTTTCAAAAAGCATTACAGCAGTTCTTTGCAACCTTGCTGGCCTGAAGCAGCAGTGTGTACCCATACTTGCCCGGCCACATGCCCGCAATTAGCATTCCTCAGAGCAGCTGGGATTTTTAGGGAGAGTTTATTTTTTGGTCTGTACACTCAGAAAGTACATATCACTCTTCAGTTAGATTCACTCACTTACAGGGTGGGATGAAACACCCTAAATCCCTTCAGCAACAGCCTCTGCTGTCCCAGTGTGAAGAAACACCTCTAGATAAACCACTGTTTCCCTTGATTAAAGAAAACAAAGACCAACACATGGAACAGAATGTAAAAGAACATTTCTTAAAAGTCTAAATTAAATCTTCAAAAACGCAGAGCTCAGCAGAGCCAAAGAGCAAAGGGCCACACGGGAGCGCCTCCCAGACCTGGTGACTACCTCTAGCCCAGCTGTAATCTTGCTGTGGGTGTTTGAGCATGAGGGCTCTCACCCCGCCAACTCCCACCCTGCCAGCCCTCACCCGCTCACCCTTCACTGCAAGGAAAGAACAACTCCCCACTTTGCTCCAATAGTCCAGGAAAAACCTTTCCCAGGGAAACTTGCAGCTTTTATGTTCAGTGGCCACTTGTGCTATTTGGAAGAGCAGAGTCGGGCACCACTGTGGTGCAGAGCAGAGGGCTTGGGGTGAGCATCCCAAATTACGGTATACTTCCAGGTGTAGAGCCAGAGTCACGGCACAAAAATTCCAGGTGCTTTAGCAGCAATTATGCAAGGAGGTAATGCTGGTTTATAAATGTATGTCATTTTTATCTGAACCAGCCAGCTTTTTACCTGGCCTCCCCTTTCAGGCAGGCCTCCCTAGGACCCCGAGGAAACAGTTGGAAAAGTGCCCACGACAGCATTAGGCAGCGCTGGGCATCACTGATCAGGCACAAAACACTACCAGCAATAGGCTTTTTACTCCGATACATGGTGCCCAGCCCTTGCTTAAGGATGTTGCTTAATCTTTTGGACAATGGTGTGGTCAGGACTGAGGATGGAGGTGCCCTGGGTACTCTGTCGGGGCTGCAAACTGATTAGTTCCAACCCTGCCGGTGGCAAGACCCCGAAACCACCTTCTTCATTTGTCCGGCCGTCATGCCGTCCCTAGATCCCGAGAGCACTGCCACAGTCCATCAG
>VXAZ01002490.1:8568-19524 GCA_013399875.1 Gymnorhina tibicen
GGCTGAGGGAGCTGGGGGAGGCTCAGCCTGGAGAAAAAGAGGCTCAGGGGAGAACTTATTGGTCTCTACAACTACCTCAAAGGAGGTTGTAGACAGGTGGGGATCAGCCTCTTCTCCCAGGCAACTAACAATAGGACAAAAGGACAGTCTTAAGCTGTGCCAGGGGAGGTTTAGGTTGGACATTAGGAAGAAGTTCTTCACAGAAAGGGTGATTGGGCATTGGAATGGGCTGCCCAGGGAGGTAGTGGAGTCACTGTCCCTGGAGGTGTTTAAGAAAAGACTGGATGTGGCACTTAGTGACATGGTTTAGTTAACAAGGTGGTGTTAGGTCATAGGTTGGACTCGATGATCTCAAAGGTCTTTTCCAACCTAGTTGATTCTGTGATTCTGTGTAAGACCCTGGCTGACAAACTGGCAAAATTTGGACTGTAAAGATGGACCACAAGATGGATAGAAAACTGTCTAAACCAAGCCATTAGCTACCATCTTTTGGGGTAAGAAAAATCAGAATGGCAGCTAGTCATGAGTGGAGTTCTTCAGAGATTGATTCTCCATCAATATCTTTATAAATTATCTGTATGACAGTATTGAATACACCCTCACCAAGCTTGCAGATAACACCAAACTGGGGGAAGAGGTAGATAGATCAGAAGGAAGAGCAGCCTTACAGAGACCTTGACTGGCTGGAAGACTGGGCTAAGAAGAATTAATTGAGGTTTAACGAAGTCCTGCACCTAGAACAGAACAATCCCAAGCAGCAGTACAGGCTGGGGACTAACTGGCTGGGGTGGAATTCTGCTTTAACGTCTTTGGGGATCCTGGTGGGCAGAAAGCTGAATATGAAACAGCAGTGTGCCCTGGTAACAATGAAGGCAAACCAATCCCTAAAAGGTAGTCATAGAGAAGGTGGAGGTACTCCATATGGATGTGTGGTGACAGGACAAGAGGCAATGGGCACAAGTTGCTTCAGGAGCAATTCCATCTGGATATAGGAAAATTATTCATCATGAAAACAACTAAAATATTGGAATAGGTTATCCAGAGAAGAAGTGGAATACCCCTTGCTGGAAATATTCAAGACTTGGCTTGACAGGGCCCTGGATAACCTAATCTAAGGTCCTGCTTCCAACAGATGGTTGGACCGGATGTTCTCTAGAAGTCTCTTCCAATGATGCCTTGAGTGGCTACCTAGAAACAGAGACTAGACAGGAATAAGGGAATAAAGGTAGGTATTTATTTCAAAATTGGTAATTGGCATCACCAATGTAGACTTTTCTATGATTCTATGAATCAAAGTTAAATCACTCTGAAGAACTGATTGAGCAGAGTAGGTGATGCATGATAGAAGGCTCTCAGTGGCAAACTGGCAACATCCTGCTGGCCATAACACTTAATAATGTTGTAGCTCAGTAAGAATCAACTTCTGTACCTATTCACTAAGAGGCAAATAGTCTTCATTTCAACTGCATGCTGCCAAATCAGTGACTTGTGATGTCACCATTTTGAAAGCTATAATGTAAATTATAAATCTAAAGCTGGTTTTTTTTTCACTTTACTGGAGGGATTTTTGCATAGAAGAGAAGATAATATAGAAAACAGATCAAAACCTTCAATCTTCTGACTTTATACAATATATATATTTTATACAATAAAATTTTTATTTATATATATATATTTAAATATTTTTTTGTTACAATATACTGCTTCCTCTACCTGAAGAACAAATGTGCTTAGACCAGAGCTTGAGACTGTCTTTATTTTATAAATCCAAATGGTTTCAAGTAAGGAAGGCTATCTGAGACTGTGCAACATCCCTCAGTACTGTCTGCACAGCAGCATCTTCTTTCTGTGCACATTAACCCCATCAAAATCCTCTGCATTACCTGCCACAGTTAGCTACAACAATAGTTTTTAGTCTGGATATATACACCAGAAAGAAAAAGATTAAAAATGGACCTTAATTCCTTTACTGTCTGGGTGCTTCTAACCTGATAAAAATTCCTGCCCTTCCCTTGGGGCCTATGAAACATCCTAATTTTTGTCCTGTTCCTAAGAACAGGTGAGGAAGGTGTTATGAAGAGAGAAATTTCAAGCAAGGAGTTAAGGAATCTTTTAAAGCCCCTAGAGTTAATACATCCTACCACAGTGTTTATGATAGTAAGGACTTTAGAAACACATACATAGGACCTTGACCTAGGTCCAAGTTGTAAATTAGTCTAATTAGGTACTTAACAACTGTTGACCTCTCTAGAGGAAAAGCTTAAAAAGAATTTTAAATCTATCCCACTTATCCATAGGTAAACTTTGTATTTCACAGAAAAGAAGTAAGATGTACTAGTGCCTAGTGCCTGATCTATTCAACATATCTGATGTCACATACAGAGAAAAACTTAATGGATTAATCTGAAAGACCGGTGTTCTGTTCAGTATTCTCTTTGTTGGATATAGATATATACAGGGACATGTTTACCTCTGTGCAGAACTATATGATCAATCATGTTACGTTTGTATTTGGTGTGATATAGGCAAAGAGGACAATGAAGGTCTTTGGGTCCTTCCTCGGGGACTGCCGAATGCCCGGCTTCCACGTGCATAGTAAAAGCAGATCTGTGAAATGGGAGGGAGACATGGAAGCAGTCAGAAGAGGTGTGTATGGAACACTGAAGTGTCACAGCTCTATTACAGAAGTGTTGTATAAAATGGTATAGCTAGCACTCCGCCTTCTCCATTAAGCCACATGGCATTTCATCAGGACTATTCACATGAGCATAGGTATTTGCAGGCTCATATCCCTAAGTAACTGAACACACATTGTGCACAAGATATTCTTTTGCAGTGATTGCTCTATAGTTACATTGCTACAGTTAAGATGGCAAAAGCATTTCCAACTTTTGTGCTCATTATTTTCTTGCCTTTAGCAGAGGCATTTTAGCAAGCTGAGTAAAATCCTTTCACCTGTCCCAGACTTTGAAGCGTAAAAATTATTTCTGATGGCAAAAAAAAAAATCCTCAACAGCGTCTCTCTTTGTAGGACTAGCCCCACAACAGCTGAAATGTTAATTTGAGATATGAAATCAACTTGCACCTACAGTAAGTTTGACACCAAGTTGATAACTTTGAAAGCCTCAATTATGAGGATCTGAAAATGCAAGACTGAGAATACTTCACAAATGAACAGTACTTGTACCCAAAAAGTCCCATACCATTAGCTGCATAGTTAAAAGATAAAAGAGACATACATGCAGAGAAAATTACCTATGCACCTATCAAGCCACAAGGTCAAGTACTAAAATGAGAGGTGTTTGTAACTTAGGGGAATTAGGTCATTTTTTTTCTTGAGGCAGTGCTAAAGCTTGTAAGAGCAAAGCTGCTGGCTGCATTAAATTACAGAATTTAAAGCCCCTTTGAAAGTTCTCCAAGTCTGTTAGCTTGAACACAAAACAATTTACTAACACAAATCGCTTTGGGCTTGATCCAGTGGTCATTGAAGCCAATAGGTGAGTTTTTATTGACTTCAGTGGATACTCTCATATGTTTAGTTCTCTATGGTGACTAGAAGTTATTTTTTTTTAAGAGAGATCATGTGTGTATATTATACATTTAAAGAGGAAAGACTTAATCCCAGAAAGTTTGAGACATCACAATAAAGAACACAACTCTCTTTATGTAACTATGAACATATGTAATTACAGATTGATTTAAGGCAATTCTGTTCAATCCTGTGTCCTGAGAAGAAATTAACTCTACCCTAGCTGGAACCAGGACATCCTGGTAGGAGAAAAGGCTAGTCTTGTATGAGACCTCTAATATCTGATGTCCAGCATATAGATATGTACCAAATATAATGGGTGAACAATTGGCTGAAGAGTCAGGCTCAAAGAGTTATAGTAAATAAGGTAACATCTGACTGTTGGCCAGTCACTAGTAGAGTTCCCCAGGACTCAATTTTGGGGCCAGTTCTCCTCAGGGAATGACCTGGACATAGGAGTTGAGTACACACTAAGTTTGCCAATGCTACTAAATTAGGAGCAGCTGTTGCTTCCCTCAAGGGTAGGGAGACCTTACAGAGAGATCTTGATAGATTAGAGAGCTGGGCAATCAACAACTGTATGAAATTTAACAAGGACAAATGTTGGATATTGCACCTGGGATGGTGTAATCCTGCATGTATATATAGATTGGGGAACAAGACACTGGAATGCAGCCCTGCAAAAAGGAATCTGGGGGTTTTGGTTGACAGTACGCTCAATATGAGTCAACAATGTGCCCTGGCAGCCAAAAGGGCTGACTGTATCCTGGGGTGCACCAGGCACAGTATAACTAACTGGTCAAAAGTGATTATCCCACTAAACTCAGCATAGGTGTGGCCTAACCTGGAGTACTGTGTGCAGTTTTGGGATCCACAATATAAGGACAATATAAAAATATTAAAATGTGTCCAAAGGAGAGCAACAAAGATGGTGAAAGGACTAGAGGGCCTGACTTATGAGGAGATGCTGAGGATACTAAGTAGCTCAAGTTTGTTCAGCTTAGAGTAGACTGAGGAAGGACCTCATTGCTGTCTACAACTTCCTCATGAGAGGGAGTGGAGATGGAGGTGCTGATGCCTTTTCTCTGGTGTCTGGTGACAGGATGTGAGGGAGTAGCTTAAAGCTGAGTCAGGGGAAGTTCAAACTGGATATTAAGGAAAAAGGTTGGTCACTGGAAAAAGCTCCCCAGCCCATCAGTGTTTGAGAAGCGTTTGGACAATGCTCTTAGATATATGGCTTCACTTTTAGGTTGCCCTGTGTGAAGCAAGGACCTGGACTCCATGACCCTCATGGGTCTCTTCCAACTCAGGAATGATTCTGTGATCTTAACAGAAAAGGTTGAGCATTATTCAACAGAACTTCTCTCCTTTACACAACCACACTCCTAAGGACCTTTGTGACCTTAAATGTCAGCTAAGGGGGCTATGACTGAGGGTTCAAAATACCAGAAAGAAACTGAGAAACAGCACAACTACACAAACCCTTTTTTTCATTAGGGAACATGGCTAAACACACCCACACCCCCACACCCACCCACACACCTACACCCACACATGCAAAACTTAAAATTTTTCAGTGTTTCATTGGATTTGCTGAAATGTTTCTATATGCTATCAGATACTTTGGAATATGCTTTATATTTCAGCCAGATAAATTGCAGGGGGGTGGGGGTAGGGATTATGAGAGCTTTCTTCATAGAGGGAATAGAAATTCTATAATCTACCTAGAACATCTGACTGCCTCATGCTTCATGCTAATTGTTCATAAAATATGCCTTATTTTTGTAGAGAAAACTCCTCATACTTGATGGTGAGGACCAGCATCTAATTACAGATTGTGAGGGGGAAAAAATCCCCACTCCTTACAATATTTACTGTAGTGAGTACAGCTTACTCCAAGTGTTTCTCATGCTTTCCTTTTCAGCAGATGTTACAGGCTGTTGTAGGAATGAAGAAAAATAATTACATGGATGCTTCTGTGATCTGGTATGGCATTTCCTATGTTTGTTTCCCTGGTCACCACTGGTCATGTGTTTCTTAGCTACAGCAAGTTCTCAAAAAGATTTCAGAAGTCTTTTGAAGTGCTAAAAAAATCCCTTTAGAAGTTCAATTTATTTGTTTTGCACAATACTTACTTAAAGCCTGTATAAAAGGAACAGTCTTTGCACTTGAAGAGTTTCTTCCCTCCGTGCTTGTCACGGTAATGACGTCGAATGCTCTGTATGTAACCCGAGGAGAATTCACAAAATTCACAGTTAAGGATAGCTTCTGTTTTTTCCACTCCTGTAGTACTCCCAGAAGGTGGGAGTCGGCTGATGTTATTGTTCCTGGCCAGAGCTGCAGACTGGTAGTGGTTCAACTGTTGCTGAACATCAGGAGGCTCTGAGTATGAAGAGTCTATAAAGAGAGAAGATGTCATTCCAGGTGGGTCAATGAAATTTAAAAAGATTCCAGGCCTGCTCCAGCAGGCAGCCTTCAGAAGAGATAAGAGGATTACCATTTCTTCATCTAACCTGATCTGTATTCTACAATGTAAAAGGTAGTCACTTGAGATTAGGTATTTTAAATCTGATCTGGGGAGGGACAAATATATGAGAGTAACCTATTAAAGACAGAAAGAAAATTAAATGGATACATTTTTCCCTCCCCCTTATTCAACCCAACAGAAGGCTGCCACACCATTTTAATGATATTTTAAAAAACCCCACAGACTAGATTATATGTTTCAGCACACAAACTGAAAACTGGAATACTTTATTTTAAAAAAAGGAAGGGAGTCTTGAAAGTTTCCCAATACACTGATTTGAATGTGAAAGTTAGGAATTCAGCTGCTTTGTCCTATATAATCCACAACTTCCCATGAATGGTACAAATGAAAGCAGACAAAGCCCAGATGAACTTCAGTGTGATAGTCCTGAAAAGGAAAACAAAATATGATTTTAAAAAATAGGATATAAAGTGTACCAGCTACATCCTGGTTTTGTTACATTTTTAAAGTATAATTCGCTGAGGCAGCATATGTATGAATTCTTTAAAACACATGCTTGTTGGAAATTTATACCATCCATTCTGAACAATTAGTAAAGAGAAATAAAAGACAAACATGCCTGTACAGCTTTATAGCACTCAGTGTGTGAACTTCATGTCTTCAAGAGAGTAAAGTGGTTGTTTTATTTTCTCACTGCCATATAGCTATATATGCTTTAGAAATAAAAACCAAACCAACAGCAACAACAAAAAGTACCAAAGAAAACCAAAACATAGGGAGGAAAATGTCTCCAGACTCCCCAGCTTCATCATCAGACTTACAGCAGAGACATGAAAGCTTCTTGTAAAATGATTCAAATTTTTTTTTGTTCTTCTGAGTCACATGAGCAGGGACTGGATCAGAATATATACTTTCTTATTACTTCTACAGCAGGTTTGCTCACAGTGAGTTCTAACAGCTGCTTCCAGCCTGCCATGAGGCAAATGAAAGCAACTGTGGGAAAGGAAAAAAATCACACTTCACACCAAAATTTTATCCAACAAAAGAAGTACATGGCTCTTCTGCTCAAACATACTTAAGAAATTCACAGGCAGTCAGTGGTGGCTGGAGAGGCAATTTAAATGTGTGGGTGGTATATACACCTCTGAAGGGAATGCAAGCCTGTGGGCAACCCATGCTGGAGCAGGCACACAAGGCAGAAACCATTACACATATCACCTCAGCCTTCTACACCGTCCATTTCTTTATTAGAGGCGTTTTGACAGATTGAGTGTAACTTGTGAAAATAAAGGAAGGCGAGACTGGGTAGGGGAGAGGATAGGTGTTTATGCGTTTGTACAATTGTCATCTTTTTTCCTCAATGCCCAATTCAGTGGTGGGAGGTTTGTACTGGTTGGCAATAAATTAACACAAGCAAAATTCCCCAATTTTAAACTGTTTTGCCTACAACAGTAATTAGCAGAGAATGTTGCCAACACCAGGAACTGTCATGGGCTGGATCTGGAAAAACTGGAATGATTCTGAATCTGCAGAAAGAGCCTTGATTCTGCTATTGGGAATTTGTGGTGTAGCTGTGGTGTGAGTCATGGGCTCATTATGTTTGAGGGTGAGTGTGAACACTAAATAGTTGGGAAAAGAAGGGTCCAAAGGGACCCAAGAAAATGTTACTGGGATGGGATGATGAATGGGAAGAGATGGGATGGTGCATGCTTCAAGCCCATGTTCTAGTTGCCTGGAACCTGGACCCTGGACCACACAGCTGGATAAACACATCATGCAGCTGGCTCACAGGTCAGACGCAAAGGGTTATAGTGACTGGGGTGACATCAGACTGGTGACCTGTCACTAGTGGGGTTCCACAGGGCTCCATTTAAGACTCTGTGTTCTTCAACATCTTCATAAATTACTTGGATGCAGGACTTGAAGGGATATGAAGCAAGTTTGCAGATGATACAAAACTGGGAGGAGCTGTTGACTCCCTTGAAGGCAGGGACACCCTGCAGAGAGACCTTGACAAATGGGAGGGCTGGGAATCACCAATCATATGAAGTTTAACAAAGACACGTGACGGATTCTGCACCTGGGATGAGACAACCCTGGATATACGGACAGACTGGGGAATGAGACGCTGAAAAGCAGCGCCACGGAAAGGGACCTGGAGGTCCTGGTTGACAGAAAGTTGAATATGAGTCAGCAGTGCCCTGGCAGCCAGGTGGGCCAACTGTGTCCTGGGGGGCATCAGGCCCAGCATTGCCAGCCAGTCAAGGGAGGGGATTGTCCCGTTCTCCTCTGGGCTGAGGTGGCCTCACCTCAAGTCCTGGGGGCACTTTTGGGTGCCACAATATAAGAAAGATCTAAAGCTAGTAGAGAACGTCCAAAGGAAGGCAATGAAGATGGTGAAGGGCCTAGAGAGGAAGCCATATGACAAGCGACTGAGGTCACTTGGTCTGTTCAGCCTGGAAAAGAGGAGACTGAGGGGAGACCTCATCGTGGTCTGCAGCTTCCTCACGAAGGGAAGCAGAGGGACAGGCACCAATCTCTTCTTTCTGGTGACCAGTGACAGGACCCAAGGGAATGGCATGAAGCCGTGTCAGGGGAGGTTTAGGTTGGATATTAGGAAAAGGTTCTTACCCCAGAGGTGGTCAGGCACTGGAACAGGCTCCCCAGGGAATGGTCATGGCCCCAAGGCTGCCAGAGCTCCAGGAGAGTTTAGACAATGCTCTCAGACACATGGTGCGATTGTTGGGGTGTCCTGTGCAGGGCAGGTAGTTTGACTTCAATGATCCTTGTGGGTCCCTTCAGACTCTGGATATTCTATGATTCTATGCTTCTATGATTAGAACTTATCTGGGAAGGTAGTGATCCAAAACATTTGTTATATACCAGTGCTGGAAAAAAAGCCAGCATTATTGGGAGTTTGTGGCAATGAGCCCCTTGAGATGGGAGAAGGCCACTAGGATTCTGAAGCCAGAGTTACAAAGGCATGGAAAATAATTATATCCCTGAAGAAGTCCTGGCTGCATATGGAGGTGGTCTCAGTGCCACTGAAGTATTAAGAAAAGAGCAGGCACTGCGGTTATGCCCCAGACTGCTGCCTCTGAATCTTATGTTCAAGGATTCAAAACCCACTGAGGGAAGAGCAACCAGTGCTATGTGGCAAAAATGTGTCCTGGCTCTTACCCAGTAGACACATACTAGTTCAGACTCCAGGCCAGGATTAGTTCAGCTTTGTTAGTCAGTGGCTAACCAATCAACAGTAGAAGGAACACTGAACTCCTTGGACTGTTTATGCCCCAGCAGATGATGAATTTAGTGAAATAAAAGGATAGACTTCATTTACTGACAAATCCTGTAACATTACAGCAGGAAATAGGGGATGACAATCCACTTTCTGGAACCCCTCCACATGAGAAGCTGCAACTAGCAAAGAGACTAAATGCTCCAATCAGTTTGCAGAGGTAACGGCCTTGAGGATCACCTTGGAACATGATGTGTGTGACTAACCAATAAACCTCTACAATGGAAGAAGGCTCATAGGAGATGGGCAAGAGTGATGTGCCCATGAAGCTCAAAGAATAATGCAAAGAAGCTGACTTTATCTCAGTATAAAGGGGATGGGAAAGTTATCTGTTTTAGATAAAAAGCTATGTCAGTTGAGTGTAAATGTGGTGAAAATGTTTCTTCCCTCCCCCTTCATTAAAAGGGTGTCAGTGTCTCCCTTAGCCAGCCTGGCATGGGGGCAGTGAATATATACTCATCCCAACATAATATAGAAATTAAAAACCTAGCAAAAAAATGTTGAAGACTGCAAGAACCTTGAGCTGGCTTCAACCCACATATTCCTTCCTGACGACTGGGGACACCCACTGTCATAATGAGAGACCAATAATAGGAAGCACATTAGTATTGTGATTGAACTGGGTATTGCAATCGCTGTTTTGCAGAGTAACTTATGTTTGTATTGTGTTTTCAGAAACCAAAGAAGAACAATGGAGCTGGGGAAGAGGCTAGAGCACAAGTTTGATGAGGAACAGCTGAGGGAGCTGGGGGGACTCAGCCTGGAGAAAAGGAGGCTCAAGGGGACCTTCTCGCTCTCTACAAATCCCTGACAGGAGGGTGGAGCCAGGTGGGGGTCAGTCTTCTCTGCTAGGTAACAAGTGATAGGACAAGAGGAAATGGCCTCAAGTTGTGCCAGGGAAGGTTTAGATTGGATACTAGGAACAATTTCTTCAGTGAAAGGGTGGTCAGGCACTGGCACAGGCTGCCCAGGGCAGTGGTAGAGTCCCCATTCCTGGAGGGATTTAAAAGACATGTAGAGGTGGTGCTTAGGGACATGGTTTAGTGGTGGCCTTGGCAGTGATAAGTTAATGGTTGGACTCAATCTTAAAAGCTTTTTCCAACCTAAATTATTCTATGATTCCATGATTTGATATTTTGTGTCATGCTGTTAAATCAGAAATCCCATGTAACATCAACTGTCTTTAAATAAGTAAATTTGATATTAAACATTACATCTTCCACATGTTGAATATCTGAAAGAACCTGGTCAGAGAGTATTGAACTCTGACAGCATGTACATACACACATATGGATGGTGGCTAATGTGGTGTGAAAATGTCTCAAACAATGGTATTCTAATAACTTGTAGTGGCAAGGAAAAGTAATTTGGTCAGCAGAAGAATGGAAAACAATACAACAGCTACTGAAACAAAGACCTACTTTAATATATCTGTCTTGATTTGAAAGACAGGTGTTTGCCAAGGAAGGCAGGAACCTCCCTTGGAATGGAAAATATGACCCCCTTCCCTCTGAATTACTGTAACTTTGAAATTAAGGGGCTTTCAGGCAAAGATATGGGAAAAAGAATAACAGTTCTTTACTACTATATGTATATGTATAACAGGGCAAATGTCCTGTGTTGCAGTGTATTCTATTACCA
>VXAZ01002491.1:0-91649 GCA_013399875.1 Gymnorhina tibicen
TTAAAAGTTAAAAATAAAGCTATCTATATCTTATACATCAAACAGTAAACAGATTGCCGGAAAAGATCAGAAAGGATCATTCTTCCCAAGCAGTAACTGATAAACAGGCGGGTGGTTGAAACAGGGTTTTTTCTTCATCTTGCAGTATCAGATGTTGATCAGAGATTGAAACAAGACTTTGTCTGTTGATCTACTGGCTTTCTAATTTAGAATCTTATGTTTTTTAAGTCTTGGAATTATTTTGTAAGTAACTAAGAAACATACAGGCATGCTAGAATAAGTTATTCTGCAATTTAGTCATCTTTGTTAGGATTGCCAAGGAGGAGGTCAGATGTAATTAGCAAAATTTACACTTTGTAAAAGTTACAAGTTTCTATAGAAATATTTTGAAGGTATTGAGCATGAGATAAGAGTTAAGGAAATAATAACAGATTTTTTTTTTTGCATTTTAAGTTATTGTACAGCTACTCTTAGGACTGATTATTTGTTCTGTTCCAAAGTGTGTTCCATTTAAACGTTGCTTTATTCTTGATCTGGCTAAATGTCATCTTTGATTTTTATATGTCATATGAGGAAATCCTGAATTTTAAAATCACTCCATTAACAATATAGAGCCTAAGAATTCTTCCTGTAGTAAAATACTCAGCATCAGAAGTTTGTCGTATCACTTTTCAGTGAAACATTAACCTGTGGAACCTTTCAATATTGCTCTGTAACACTTTTTGAAAATCCTGTAGAACACAGAGTGCCTCAGGAAATGCCTTGAACGAAATCAACAATGTAGCTCTTTTTCCAGTTTTTATGACTGTATCATGTTATGTGGCTGTCTTCAGATCCTGCTTAGAATCACTACTATTTGCTTCTATTATATAGTGGTTCATCTGGACAGAGTTTCATTTGGAGCAGGAGTTTCTGTACTGTCGTGGTTATGACATTTGCCTATCATGAAAGGTGGTTTGAAACTGGGTGGAAGCACTGTGTTTTGGAGGAGCAAAGTGCTTCTGACTGTAAGAGAAGATCACGTTCGTGACCGCCCAAGGATTGTTCATAAGTCTATAGGACCTGATGACCTGCATCCCAGAGTCCTGAGAGAACTGGCTGATGTAGTTGCCAAGCCACTCTCCATCATGTTTGAGAAATCATGGCAGTCAGATGAAGTTCATGGTGGCTGGAAAACAGGAAACATTTTACCTATCTTTAAAAAGCTTAGAAAGGAGGACCCTGTGAACTACCAACCTGTCAGCCTCCCTTCTGTGCCTGGGAAGGCCGTGGAACAGATCCTCCTGCAAGTTGTGTTAAGGCACATGGAGGACAGGGACATGATTTGAGATAGCCAGCATGGCTTCACCAAGGGCAAGTTCTGCTTAACCAACCTAGTGGCCTCTCCAGTGGAGTGACTACATCAGTGGACAAGGGAAGAGCTATGGATATCATCTGTCCTGTTAAGCTTTTGACATGGTCCCCCACGACATCCTTCTCTCTAAATTGGAGGGAGATGGATTTGGTAGGTAGACTGTGGAGTGGATAAGGAGTTGGTTGAAAGGTCGCATCCAGAGGGTAATGGTCAATGGCTCAGAATCCTGATGGATGTCAGTGTTGTCCCTCAGGGTTCTGTACTGGGGCCAGTGTTATTTAATATCTTCATTAATGACATAGAATTATAGAATCATAGAATCATCAAGAGGCCTACAGGATCATCCAGTCCACCCAGCAGTATCACTGTAACCCCTAAGCCACCAAACCAGATCACCCAGTGCCAGATCCAAATGCCTCTCTAACACATCCAGGGATGGTGATGCCACCACCTCTTTGGGCAAACTATTCCTATGCATGACCACCCTAACCTTAAAAATTTTTTTCTGCTATCTAATCTAAATCTCCCCCGTCTCAGTTGGAGGCCATTTCCTGTGGTTCTCTCACTGCAGGCATGGTACAAGAGACCGGCCCCACTTCACTACGCCCTCCTTTCAGGAAGTTGTAGAGAGCAATGAGGTCCTTCCTGAGCCCCCTCTTCTCAAGACTAAACAAACCCTGCTCCCTCAGCTGGGGATTCTTTATTATATTAAAAGCAAATGCAAAGATGCAATCTAATTCAAATCTATGTAAATTCAAGGATTCCCACTGATTTGAACAGAGGGTGTTTCAAGCAGTCTTCGTGTCACGGCAAGGAGAGTAAAATTTCCACAGATTTTGCAGAGAACAGGAGATGCTTTTGAAAAATTTGGCTTAGAAGATAGCAAAGGCAAGGTACAGAAATACAGATGGGAGAATTTTTTCTGCCCTTTCCTCAACTGGTGTCCATCCCAGTTCTCTTCCCCTGTATGCCAGGATATAATATTGTCTTGTATCTAACTCTGACGCTTTCTACTGGTGGTGGTAGTGTGATGTGCAGAGGAAGGTTTTTAGCCCCTTGCTGCTTCCCCAGTCTAGAAAGGTTCCATAATTACTCTTGAATCCCAAATCCCAAGTTCCTTTGCCTGCAAGCTTGGGAATCACACTGATTTTGGTGTCTGGGAAACCTTGGTGTGACAAGAAACTGAGCTGAATTTTAGGCCAAATGAAATATCAATTTATAATGTAATTTTGAAAATCTGCTGATAGATGCAGTCTCGGGGCAAATTAAAACCTCAGCAGGAGTAATACCATGCTGTGCAAAAAGATTGCAATTGATGCTTCTATTTTTTACTGTAATTGTCTGAGACCCTCAGGAGAATACATACCAGACTCCAAAGGAAAGTGCATTTGTAAGCTCTATAAACTGGTGTTTTGAACAGCACAGGGATGTGAAAAAGAAAAATGACACTTCATGAGGTTCTGGATGAGAAAAACAAATTAGATCCTTCTGCTATAGCTGCTGCTACTCATATACTCACAGGTTTGTTTCTGTTTAAAAATAATCTAAAGTGCTTTTTTATTGTAAATTATTGCTCGTAAAAAAAATTCAGGAGGTGGATGTTTTATTATCATGGCTGACACAAGAATAATGTGCAGCACAAGGAGCTTCCTACTGTGGCAGAATTCAAATGTTAACAAAAATTTAAGTACTCATCTGTAGTGCAGAACAGATTTTATTGCACTGCCCTGAATGATCAGGTCATTTCCCCACTGGCAAAGTGACACAAATCTGGCTGCAGCTGTGTGCGTTCCTCTGGTACTGACTTTACCTCTTGCAAGCATTGCCTCACGTCCCCAAGCCAAACAGAATCGAGCCTTTCCACAGTCAGAGAAGGCAGCATGTTGTGGGCCCTTTGAGGCCCTTTTCTGTATTTCTCTGCCCTCCTCTCTCTGGACTAAGGTATCAGACTTGTATGATTCAGGGACGGTTCTATGATGTGGATGTTTGTCAACAACCAAGGGAAGCAGTCCATCAAATTCCTTTTGAAACCACCACAGAGACGTTGAATTTCAGTAGTTTTAATCTAGGTTTGCTTCTGGTCCTGACCACCCTGAAAAGATGCAAATAATCTGCCTTGCTGTGCCTCTGCTTCCAAGATTAAAATAATCCCACTGCAATATGAATGTTATGGTGGTGAATACTGGCCATGTTTTAAAGAGTCCAGTGATACATAGTATTTCCTAGAGCAGCCAGTCCTTCTGATGTGAGAAAGGTAGGAGTCACACAACTGCTGACAGAATGCAGAGGGAGAACTAGACTCCATTGCCTGCTGTTTCCATGTATCTGGGGAGCCAGAAGGTCCCTTGTTTAAATCTCAGTGACTAAAAATACAATGTGTAGTGCTTATTAAAAATATAACTGTCCTATATATGATAAATGCTCTGCTAGTGGTGCTAGGAAAGAAAAAGTTTTTCTTCACGATTTTTTTTTTCTTCACCTGAAATCAAATTACAAGTTTTTGTCAGCTCCTGCAGGAGATCTTTAACTTTATGCTCCCATTGCTTAGAGACTTGTTCTTGCTGCCACTGGTTAATGGTAAACAAATATCTCTATTCCTTATCCAAGCTACCTGCATGACTTTTTCACCCTCAAAAGCATCTAATCAATCATACCATTAAATGAACATTATAAAAATAAATGTAAGAAACTGTCATGTAAACTCTCAACAGTTAACAGTAAAATCTGGATTACCTCAGGAACTCGTATGACTATTTTATTAAAAAAAGCACTGCTCATTGAAAAATATTTAGTAGAGACATAGAGTTCCCTATTTTTGTATCATCACAGAAGTGTGGCTAGTTTCTAGCCCCCATAAAGGAAGTATGATTCATCAATAAATGAAGCAGAATCACATCTTCCTTATGTACTGCTACTCTTTAACTATTTTATGTGCCTTCAACACTAAACCAGCTATAATAGCAAAGTCACCTAGAATCTCTGATGCTTCAGTATCTTTAATTTATCATGTAAAATATATAATAGATAAATGTCACTCCAAGTATATTGTTTAACATCTGTTGAAATGAACTTTTTTTCCCCTTATTTTTTAAGTCTGTCACAGGGACATCCAGTAATTCAGGCAAAATTGTCTATGTGCTTGGTCACTCGAGAAACAAAAATTGAGCCACATGTTTTGTACACATCTCCATTAGCTCCTTGTTTTCATTAGCCATTTGTCAAGTGCTTGAAAGTCAGAGATTTGTCTTATAACAAGTTGTTACACAATTCCCAAAAGCAGCTGATGTTTGAAGTTCTCAGCATACTTTGGAAATGACCCCTAAGTGATCAAAGCAGTATGGATATATCTGAGAATTTTCTTCCAGCTCATTCTTTTTTCAGTTTTGTCACAGAGAAATGACAAAGGAACCACTTCCTTTGAGAGCTGAGCATGTTTGTTTAGGCAATAATAGTCAAACTCTGTAATAAAAAGATTAGTCCCTGTAAATGTGGCATGTTCATGGACATTGTCCTTTTCCTTATTTCTCGTGGCTTTTCAGTTTAAATGGTTGAACTAAATATTAAAAATCTATTTGTTCCTCTAGTGATAGGTTACCTGCAAACTGTTGGTGGGTTGACATGGCTAAAATAGCATATATGTGAGTGTGACAGCTGTATTTATGCCACCAGATGACATCATCGTTTGAGGTAACTCTGGAGCCACCGTACAACAAGGGGTCTCCCCGCACTTCTCCAGCAGTCCTTCCCATTTGGTGCCGCCGGCCAGGAAGGTCACAATTAGCATCTCAAGTCACAGACCAAAACTGCCTGTGCACCTTCGAGTAGAGCTGTTGAATAAGGAACATGCTAAAACTGGGGGCCTGGGGGCTAAATACTGAAAGTATTTGCTTCTTTTGCCTTGATTTTATTGCTTCCTGAAAATGCAAGAAAAGTCAGAGCAGCACAACATTTCTGAAAAGGAACATCCACTAAATAATGTTCTCAGCTGGAAATCATCAAGCTTGTATTTTCAACTGCTTAGTGATTATTCTTTTCAGTCAAAGAAGTTTTGTGGGCTGATCCAAACTATTTTTCCAGCTCATCATTTCACAAGAGAGAATCGATTTTCATTGTTTGTTTGTAATTTGATTCAGGTTTCTGTTTAGGTCAGCAAACTGAAAAAAACAGTGATTTGCATAGTTCTGTGACCTTCTGTTAGAAAAACACAACAAAATCTACAAAAGAAGTATATCTGGGTCACAAAGCTGGACTAGGACTGCCCCTACCTCTGCCTGTCAGGGTGCAACCCGTGATGCTCTGTGGTCTGTACGGATTCGTGTACCTGTGAGTCAGGGTGCCAGGGCGTGTGCCTGGAGCACAGCAGCCCATGTTCCTGCAGGGAGCTGGGGCTTGCATGGATTCAGAAATATAGACACTGAGTATCTGCACTATACCTAATGCTGCTTTAAAAGCTACAATCTGAAAATACCAGTTGGAAAAATCAGGTGGGACAATATACCTTGCTACACTGTTGACATAATTTCCTTTTCAGCGAGAGACCGATTTTAATAATTATTATTCAAACCCCTTATGTTATTGAAGTTCTTTCTACAATTTATTTTAGATACTGGGTCGTTTGGGTCTTTTTACAGACCCACGTCTCCCTGTACGACTCTGCGCTCTCCTGCCCTCAACTCTGGGCGCTGCCCTGTAAAAGGGCTGCAGCCCACGAGGTGGCAGAGCTCGCCTTGGAGAGCAGCCTTTCGCGAAAAACACTTTTTTTTTTTTCTCGCAAAGCTCCCTCCCTCGCTTTTTTCCGTTTGCTCATTAATTGCAAATGTAGCTTCCTTTTTGCACATAAATCGTAATTTCCTTAGACAAATAAAGGAAAATATTCAGCCAAATGTAGACATGGAGATCAGTTTTTATATTGCTTTTGATTCAAATGTTCTTATGTCTACAAATATAAGAATTTTTGTCTAACTTCATTTGCATCAGGAGTTTCAAACTAGTTGAACAAGTTGTAATTTGTTTAACCTCATTAGAATTTAACTCAGTTTCAGTGTTTGTCTCCAAACTTGGAAATGGCAAAACCAAATGAAAAATGTTCAACCCTTCAGCTTTTAGAATAGCAAATAAAATTAAAAAAAAAAGCTTTGAAAATCGTTCCCCTATAAGAAATGTCTGTCACTGTTTAGAAATTATTCAATTTTCATCTGATTATCACAGATATTTGACATGAGCCTGCTGAATATAACTTGACCGTGAAGAAGTTCCAGCATGTGACTCCATTTGATTTTGTTCCTTTTCCCATCTTCCAGGCATGAAGGGAGAGCAGATATGATTAACGTTATTCTAAATCAGAGTCAGTGATATTATTGTAGGAGTTTGTAGCAGTGCAATATTCGTAATAAGTGTGCCGATCCCTATAAGAAAGCTGAACAGGAGAGGTATTTAAAGAGATTAAATGATGCAGAATAAAGCTTCCAAAAGCTGTAATTGAAAGTGACAGAAACATTAGCTTTGAAACAAGTAACATTTAATCACACAGATTATAAAGAAACATAATTTTTGTATGTTGTTTTCTTCAATAGAATTTAATTTTAATCTGTTGAGACAGCTCATCATTTTCAGCAGCCTACTGCCAGAAGCCTGTCAGAGTATGTAAATGTACAGCTACTGTGAGGAGTGGGACCTGTTCTCTCCAACACTGGCCTCAGTTTATGCATGCCTAAAATTTCAGGTGCTACTACCTGCACCTGCAGGCTGCACCACTTCTTGCCTTTGTATGTACCATTTGAAAGGCTGAACTTCTGCACTTCTGGACAAGCAGTGTAGTCCCAGAGAAAGCATCATATTTGTGCAGTCATAAGTAGAACATTATTAAAGGGCAAAGGCACAAAGGAAAAAAAGCATGAAAAAAACCTTTACACAAACACACAGTCCAGGAGAAGGGTTCAAACCTTCTCGCAAATAACATTTGATTTTATTCTCCTGCAAGTATACAGGAAGTCCAAATGAGATCACAGTAGCTGAAAGTAGAAAATAATTTGTGCGTGGTTTGATTAGTCAGGACACAGAGAGAGTGAGTCTCAATATAGTGCTGGAATAATAACAGCTCCTCTGGTGTTGCAGAACACGTACATTTACCAGTGCCCCCGCCTTGACCGATATGAAACCAAGCTCTGTATTTGCAGAACGTGTGAGCAGGAGCAAATGTGACCTTCAGGAAGACCGATATGAAGTGCCTTTGCCTCCTGGGGACTCAGAAGGGCAACAGACAGGAGAAACCCACATTGACACTAATCTGCTGTTTTATAGCAGCCAAGAAGTACATGTGAAAGCATGTCAAAAACTCCAAGCACTCTTGATGGTTACCATCAAATTTTTTGAGTTTATTTGCTCTTGTTATAAAACTTGTTTGAAAGCGAAGCCAGCTGTCAAAAAAAAGGTTTGAATGACAAGGTTGTAGGGAGGTTTATTTTATTTTTATCTAATAGTGCCTTTCTTTTCTAATATGGAAGTATAAAAAAACAGGATTCACCTGTGTTTCCCTCTCGGCTCCTTACAAAGTCTGAATTATTTAGAGATGCCTTTTATTTTAGGTAAGGTCATATAAACAGTTCAGATTTTCAGAAAACAAGTATTTTGTATATAGAACAGTTCCTTTAGGCTTATGGTGAGAATATTAAAACAGAAGCAGTTTCAGTGTGAAATGCAATCACACTGCAGATCCTGACCTCTTGAATTTGGAGGAGACCAGGGCATTATTGGTAAGTCCGAAGTAGCAATCCTGGCTGTCCTCCAGCCCTTGGGGAACTGCAGCAGCCATTTCTGTCCTGTGACATCTTATAGCTGACCCAGGACCTATGTGGACCTATTCAAAACCCTAACAAAGTTCATGCCCCCCATTGTCTTTGACAGGGAGAACCTGAGCATGGGACGAGGACATAGGAGCCCTAGTTCTGGGCTCACTCTGCCTGGAAATGTTCGGCGCTGCAGCTCCCATCGTGGATGAGATGGCCTTAACAGTTAAGGTAAAGGGGGATGGAGGAGAAGACACTTCCACCCTCACCATGACAGCCAGGATACCGCTCATCCGAAATGTGAGACCCGGAGGGCCAACACAACGTAGAGGGCAGGTGGTAGGGGAAAACCGTGGCATTTTGCTTCTTTCACTGCTCAGACGCTTCCCATGGACTGCCCTTCTGATGAGACTAGCAGTCCACGGTGCAGGGCTGGGACTGCTGTGATCTCCCCTCCTGCCCCTCAGGTCAGACTGGGGTTTGTTCTGCTCCCATGGCACAGGTCTGGCACTGACGACTGAGCATCAGGTTGGGTAAAGTTTTGATAAAGGAGCCAGAAGTTCAGAATAAACAATTAATTTATCTACATCCAAAGTAAATGATGCTATCTTCAGGGCAGGGACTGTCTTACCACATTTGTTTGCAACTGTTTGAGCCTTTCACCCTTTGTCAGTAATAAATGATAACGTAGCAAGGAAGGAAAATGGACTTCAGAAAAGACTGCCGGCTTAAAAAGAGCAGCCAGAGAGATTAAGCCTACAGGCGTAGCTTTGATGGTGATACTGTCACTGAGAGAGACACAAGCTCTTGCCAAAGGGCCATTATAACACTCTGTTTATTACAGTGTTCAGTACAGGACGTGTAGTCACCCTAGCACGGAGTAACACTTGCTATATTGTGCTCAGAATGGGTAATGAATATCGTGTGAGTACGGAATGTATCAGATCTTTCCAAAACTCTGTCTGGGCAGGCAAGGGGGTCGGCTGCCTCACTCAGCAGGACACTCGAGCTACTTTGTGCTACTTCGATGGCACAATGCTGCTAGGAGGTTTTCATGACTGGCTGCTTAGGAATGCTGCTTTTGTGAGCACAAAAGCCACTGATGGACAGGAAATACAGCATGATTTGGTCCCAGTGTCACACACAGTCTTGATTGTCTCCGAGTCAAGAATCTGCAGGGGTTTTGACAAGCTACTGTTGCCCCCTGTGCATCACATTTTTAACTGAGGCTTGTTGGCTGCAACTGTGATCAAAAGGTCATAATTTCTGATTTCTCCACAGCTATTGATGGTACCAATTGAGGGATTTTACCAGATTACATAATATTCATTGTAATCCAGAAGCAAAATCATTCCTATGTGGTACTCTGTCTCATGGACCGATGGGCCTCGGGTCTGTGCCTTCCTCCTGTCTGCTTGGACACCATTATGAGGAAATCAGCAAACCTGGAGCATTTCTGAATGCCAGCTGACTGCCACTTCATTCATTAATCAGAGTGCTGAAGACTTGTTGGTATCTGGGGGGATGAGTCTAAATTGGTTTCATATTGGTGCCTCTTACAAGGCCTCTCATAACTAAAGTCTGTGATTTTGGTGTTGCAGAGACCTGGGCAGCTCTTGAAAGGTGAGCTGGTGACACTGACCAATTACACACATCTCCCAAAGTTACTTTTAGGGCGTGGTGTAAAGACAAGAAATATCTGTAGATTTTGAGGAATAGAAGTGAATTTGGGGGATAAATGAAATTGGTGACATTTTATTTATCTATGTGGAGTGAACAACCATTATGTCCAACTTTGGATAAACATCTATTAAAGCTTCTGAACAACAAACTAGACAAGGGGGAGCCATCATGAAAAAATAAAGTGTATTTCTGTAAAGTCTTATTTATCTGAGGTGATAAAAGAAAAGCTGAGTAGAAAAGCTTAATTCTTTACTATATCAGTTTTACAGCAGAGTAGCTGCCCATAAATCCAGTGGTATTTCACCAGCATTAAAAACACAATGGAAAAAAAAGACATTCTGAATTCAAAGAGAAAACGAAATCAAGGATTAGTTTGCTTATTTTGATAATAAAATAAATGCTGTGAGAACATGGATTAGGTTAGAAAAATCAGCAAAGCTATTTATACAGAAATGTTATTGATGATAAATTCACTGCTCAGTAAATTTTTCAAAGGCTAAGAGAGTGATAATTTCTACTGTTAGTTCTTCATGTTAACAAAGACTGTGCTATAGAATCTGCTATAAATGTTATCCATACAATAAAGGAAGACAAATACTTGGCTATGAAAGGACACCTGCTTTTCTAAAGTAGCATACTTCTACTGAGTTATATCTGCCTTTTAGTTTAAAATCTTTTTTGTTTCCTGTTTTAAAATATTGACAAACTTCCCATTCCATTTAAACATCTAAACTTCCTTAGTAAAAAAAATACCCTATACAAAAATTAATCCTTTCCTTTTTTTTTCTGTAAAATCACTTTATAAACACTTTCAAAAGCTGCCAATCTAGCAATTTCCCCAGATGTCTTGTTATATCTTGGTAATTAAATTGTAGTCTCTGAGCTGTCTTTTTCATAGCTAAGTTTACAGGAAATGCATCTTCATCCTTGTCTAGCACAGTATAAAAATGTTCTGCTGGGAATACAGTTGTATTTATTGATTTTTCAGAATTTGTAATTCCTTTCAAAAGAAATTTAGTTAGCTCTTTTGAGCTTTCATGAACTGATGAAGGCAGAAAACAATAATGATTTGAAAAAGATACTTCTAGGGAATTTTATGACCATATAAGATTTGGCACAGGATCTGCATTAGAAATGTGTTCTCCTTGGTACCCACTTACTCTTTGCAATATCTATTTACAAATAATGGCATTGCTACATTCTTTATTTCATAAAATGTGTCTGACTACAAGATCTCACAAAAAATATTCTGTGTTTAAAGCAATGTATATATCACAAGTGCTAATGTGAAGTATCTTTGCAATCCCACATCAAAAAGCCAGAGAAGTAGAGGAGATAATCACCAGAACTGATCTCTTAGGAAGTAAGAGAGGAGATAATCACCAGAACTGATCTCTTGGGAAGTAAGAGAACTAATCCCAGCATTCTTCTGGGAGATGGGCCTCTAGGTTCTTCATGTCCCTGTTTAAGGACTGATAGTGGAATCTTCCTGGCTGACCTTGGATGTCAGAGCAGCAGGCACAGCAAGGCATCTATGGCTTTCCTGTTCTTGGCGACTACTTACAAGAGCCTTGAGCTGCACATGGTGTTTTGCTTCCCAGCAGATGCCCCTTGCCCAAGCACAGTCTCCAGGTGGGCAGGGAAATACTCTACCACTGGCCACACCGCAGAAAGCCTGGCATGGTACTCCTGTGTCCTTGCAACCATGCCTTCCTAGGGACCCAGTGACAAGGCTTTGTCCACAGCAGAGATCCCAAGGCACCCTCAGTGCCTGGCAGAGCAGTGAAAGGGGCAGCGTAGCCCACGGGCTACCCACAAGCTGCCACTGCTCTCCTCTGCCACTATGGCAGCCAGCACTGGCCTTAGGGACCCACAACCCTACTTTTGCAGGGCAATCTGAGAAACCAGACTTTTGGGATGGGAACTGCTCACATCACCTCAGCTGGGCTGAATTTACCCAAAGGTTTCAGGACTTGTTTTCCAGGAACTTGACATAGCTCATGTTGGATGTGGGGGCCAAGTTAAAGCTTCCCATAATCTGGACTAGTATCTCAGCCAACTGAGTGTGGCAAGAAGGAAGGAGAAAGTAGTCTTCCTCTCCTGATGATATGATTTCACATGGAAACACTACTGAAAACCCCAGGCAGCAGATTTCCAAGAGGACATCCAACCCACTGGGTCAGAGATGTGTCCTGACACCCGTGCTCATGTTTCCATGTCTGTTTGGATGTGTCATACAAAACCAAGTACCAAAAGAAAGACAAAAGCAGTTCCCACATAAGGATAACCTAGAGGCTTGTAATTAGGTTAGGCTACCAGCAAATTTAAAACTTTGATATAATTCTCTTGGAAAGCTTATTTATTCAAGTGAGTTTGTGCTGGGATTTCCCAAAAGAATTTTCTCTGATCTGGAGTACATCATGGTTTCTCTTGGTATGCACCAGTCCTTCCTGTTGGAGATGCTCCACTTCTGCATTAAGTGTCTATATAGTCAAATTAAATGGAAATCAAAGTCACAATGCCTTTTTACTAAATATATAATGGCTTCCCACCCAAATAAAAACATGCTTCTGCAGCAGTGACCTCCTGAGTCATTTGGCTGAATATTCTTCATTTATGCAGCTGCGTCCTTCCCCAAACGCCTCTTAATCATGCAAAAATATTCAGTGTCTGCTTTGCATTAAAAAATACATCCATAGCAGGTCTTAAACTGCTGTGCATTCACTGTATTGTTCTTCTCTAATGCAATGATTGCAGCACGTTTTCCAGTTTTGCTAGTGAAATCAGGTCAAAATTTGTATCAGTATTGACTGGGACTTGTTTTCATCCAACTATACGCTTTTCAATATGCATGTTTCTCATATATAAAGACACATGCTTTTCCAGCACCACTGAGAATTTAACATGGATTGCAACACAATTTGCAACGTGATCTCCATTTACTGCTTTTTGTTATTGCTGTAGACCATCTGAATTACTGTGAGATTATTCAGAATGTTGCAGCTTTTCAAAGTTGATTTTCTCTTAAAACACTGCAGCAGTTTTGTTCCATGTTTCTCGTTTTCCATTTGATGATTCAAGGACTTGGATTGAATGAATTAAATATGAGTCATGTATATTATGAACTATTCCATGAATTAGGAACACAGATGTTTACTGCCATTAATTATTGAGATCATTTTGGGATGAACTTTGTTATAACCTTGAAATGAGCAAGCTCATGGAGAATATGAACCAATGTAAAGCTTTTCCATAGCTCTGGAATATCTTTCTCTAGGAAAAGCTGAAGAATTATTTTAAAAACAACTTTAAGCTCAAAATTATCTGAGGAATAAACCAGAAAATGTTTTCCATCTATGACAAGAGCTAAACTGGGTCCATTTGTATTTGAAAAACCAGAATTCCAAATGATTTCTTGTCGTAATGTGTTTATCAGAAAAGAGAGATGGTCTGAATAGCCTATTGTTAGTTACAAGCCTTGCTTCATCAAGTCAATAAAGGGTTGAGTTGTTGTATCATGTAGTTTCAGTTCATGAATTGTGCATCTGTTCAAGCCTCAACAGACCAAGAGTGCCTGTTTACAGGCTGCAAACATATCCTACTTCTCAATTTCACTTTTTAAAAAAGAAATTAAATGTAGCATCAGTTGCTAAAGAAGAGAAACCAACGTGCAAGTTAGGCTAATTAGGAATATTTAGCAGTCGAGTTTGTCTCAAACCTGTGAATGGCAACAAACCCTGCAAGCAAAACTTCCCAAACTCACTGTTTCCTTCAACATAGTAACTACCGAAGCTAACTCTTACCAGTGTATTAATTTGAATGGCACAACCAAGCAGATTTCGGGAGATTACCAGCACCTTTGATCTCGTGGTCCACATATGCAAACCTCTTTGATGTCGGGTGAAAACCCAGCATGAATAAAAGACAGCCTATTTTCTGAGCAACAGAGGCTGATCTGGAAAAGGTCAGGCAGAGAAAATGGATACATACATAACCCAGAATCATACTAAAAAAAAATCCCATCTTTCTCTAACTGGCTAAATGAACTTTTCTGGGGCTATTTGCTTTGCTTTGTTATGCTTTAGTGAAAGTGGAATACAATGCATAGAGAATTGTGGGTGTAGCATTTCACTTCCTGTCTTTGACATTTCTGGTGGGTTATTACTGCTAAATATTTGTGAGCGTTCGTGACCTTCAGAGCTCAAAGAGCTGCCACCGGGAGGTGGATACACGCAGAGCCACAATTAGAGCAGCATTTCAGGTACCCGTGGAAGCTGTGTTAGCTGTAACTTTAATTTCAACCTCAGTCCCTGGGCGTGTGAGCCCTTCTTGGAAGGATGGGGTGGTGCATGATTGTCCCGGGCAGCAGTGGTCAGGACTGTGGGCTTTGTGAGAAGGTGGAAGAGGCTGCTGCTGGACATCTGCCACTGGGGTGGTTTTGAGTTTCTGTATGCAGGCCCATAATAGGGAAATACCCTGAAACAAACAGTGGAAAAAATGTGAAGAGGGAACAGCACCATTATAGTAGATACCTAAAGAAATAATGACCTTCTTTTACTGTGTCTCTCTTCTTGCCCTAAACAAAGGAACGTTTTCCATAGCTTATGATTTTGGGGCACAATAATTTCCAAGTGTTTCTGTGTAAAGAAAAAATTTTGCCAGCTGATGTGAACGTATTTATTCACAATGTTAAGAGCTGTTTGTTAAGGATATGCTATTTTTAATCACATTTCTGGATATGTCTGTTATGGATGTGCTATTTTTAATCACATTTCTGGTCACGTTCTTCTAGAAGCTGTTTTCTTAATTCTGAAAGGGAAAAAAACCATCAGTCCTAAGGTGGTCAGATGGCAGATGCAAACTGTCCTTTTCTTTCCCTTCTTCAGCTGCTTATAACACTCACTGTGAGTCTGCAGAGTGACAAGTTCCTGAGTCCTTCCCGGCCATAGTGCTGAGATACTGACATACGAGGTTTGGTTCTCACTGTAGCCCCAGTTCCTGTATTGCTGGTTGCAATGCTGATATATTATTAGAACATTTCTCATTTACAGAGAGTATTGCTGTGCTGTCTAGTGTCTAAAAACATCCTGGTAATGATTTCAGACTCGTGAGGTCATTTTCAGTATAACAGAAGGAATACTTGGTAAGAGTGCTGTGATCTAGGGTGCTTCATTTAGGGTCTTTTAGCCTTAAAAGGGGTGTCCTTCAAAAGCAGTTCCTTATTTGTTAAATAGTAATAACTCAGAGTTTCACATCATTCCTTTGATCACAGAATTCCATGCATACTGATGCTCTATAAGACCTCCAGAATGATCTCAGGGAATGAATGGCACTACAAGAACAGTCTTGTCTTTATTTAGCATTTCTGGAAAAGTGGATGCCAGAATCTGGATTTGTACTCACAAGTGTCAGGATGAAAAGTCACCAGAGCCCACATACACAAGGACCCCAGCATGACAACATCCAACCTGACTATCCAGTGCCACCTCAGAGGCAGAAATTTGCAGTTCTGAGTTATTCACCTTAGTTATCTTACACAGCTGAGGAAAAGAGCTAGGCACCAGGCTGTGGGATGTACAACAGCCAGGGTGCCAAGCAAAGGGATGCAGAGAAAATGCTGAAACAAGAGATGAGTCTAAAGTTCCCTCTCCCTGTCCCAGGGATTCTGACAGCTGAGAGAGGGTGGTTAATAGCTCTGAAAACCTGCAGCCACTTCAGTTGCTGCTTGTGAATAACTCTGTTAAAAGAAGATGCCTGGCAGTACTGGTACTGTTCCTCACCTTACACCTAGTGCAAGTGATGGACACCATTCCACAGGGGTGTTCATTCAGATGACTTTGGAATAGCAGCAGGCGCATGAACTCCCTGCTTTGTGCTGAGCTCAGTGGTGCTGGCACGGGCTGGGTGTTGTGTAACCATCCCTGATAAACAAAGGATTCTAGGCAGCCCACCAACTAGTTAGAGAATGCCTAAACACACCGTGAAACAAAATATCTGCTGAGACACTCATCTCATCCAAGATAAGAAGGCCTCTGGGAATACACATTAGAAGTACTTTAGGTGCCTAAATAACTTTACTGATGACAGCTTAGGTGCCTTTCAGGTATGCTTGCCACAGGCAGAATTGTTGTGACTCACTCCCTTGAATGCAGGCATCTAAATTCTGCTTGAGCCATGCCATAGGCACCTAAAGGCTTTTGGAATCTTTTCCTAACTATTTGAATCTATAAAAATGTCTTGTTCCAATAATATGGCAAGGATTCAAATGGTTTCTCATTTTACTATGCAAATGAGTAGGAGGTGATGTTTTAGATTTTCTAGATTCCCTCATTTTCCTAACATAATTACCAGAATAGAACTTAAATTAATCCAGCAATTCCAAAGTGTTTTTCATTGATTTGACCACAGCTATATATTAAAAAAAAAAAAAAAATTCTGGACAGTATTTCAGGACTTCTTAAGTTGCTTTGCCAGCTTTTCTTTTGCAATCATGATTATGAGGCCAGATTTTTGTTGTCCTAGAATATTGTTTCAGAGAACATCTTGGCACTGTTTTGCATTTTATATATGACCTTTACACCTTATTTTCCAGACAAGCCCCCTCAGCTTGTGCAAACTTTCTTTAAAATTCCCCACAGCAGTGGAATTTTAGCTATAACATGAAAGGCATCTCTGAGTGAATGTGGTGATTTATAAAAATTGGAAAATAGCTTTCTTTTTTGTCTGAAGTGGAGTCTTTTCATTAAGAGCTGGAACTGTAACTTGGGGCTGGCCATTTTAATGGTCCTACTGAAGACAGAGCAAAAGACAAAGGCCGACCAGCTATGCAGAGCAAGACTGTGCTGTCTAACCAGCGTTAGCACTACAAAACCCAGAAAAATAAATCTGTTGCCACAGCCTAAGATTTTGCCTGGTTTACAGGAGTCCAATTTAATAAATCTTGCATCCTGTTGTGCTGTATGGGTATTTGGTTGGTGGCTGTAGCTGCAGCCAGGTGATTTATTATTACTACTGACGCATCCTTTTGGATGGATGTATAACATTACTTGCACTGTGAGTTGTTCTTCTTCCAGACGTGCACACCAGGAAATGTTAGCAGGACTACATCTTCCCCCAGATCAAATATCAGTGGTAAGTTGTTCCACATTTTCCTCCGTGGTCTTCCACATTGCTAAGGCAGTAAGCAATGAAGAGGGAGCACATCCAGATCTGCACAGTGATGGCTGTCCCAGAGACAGGGGACTCCTGGGGATGACAGGAGCCCACTGCCGCCATCCTCCTCCTCCAGCTGGCACGCTGGCATTCAGGTATCACAAGGTGGTGCTCTTGTACTTAGGGCAAATTATTCAGTGACCAACACTTGAAGTGCCTGAGGTTCTCTCTCAACCTTCTGCTACATAGGACAAGCTGAGCTAAGCAGCACTGTTGGTGGCTGCATGCCTGCTATCCCAGAAGAGATGCCTGGTGAGAACAGCATCTCCAAGGATGTGCTTCCCTATCTAAGAAAACATTAAATGCTGAACGCTCACAGGATCGGAATGTGTTGTGATACCGTGAGATCTCTTCTTGGTGCCTCATCAAGAGACATTCTCTTGAGCAGATGTCATAAAATCTGGTCTTAATTCTTCCTTCCTTCATATTTGTAATTCCCCAGTGGGAAGAGGAGTAGACCAAGAAGACCTTTTCTATGGACTAAGGATCTAGCTATCTCTTGCCATCCTCTTTTAAAGCTGAGCTCAACAGTCCTCGCCTAAATGAAATAGTTTGGCCTTGTCACATTATAGTGTGGTACATCCCATTTAAAACACAGCATTCATCTCTTTTACCCAAGCTGGACTCTGTATTTTACTTCCTGCATTTCTCACTTATCCATTGTCTTTTCTCAAAGGGCCTTTTGGCTGTAAGGATGACACATCAAAGAATTTGTGATATCTCAAAGGTCCTTTGCAACTGTATATACAGACCTAATACCAGGACTCTAGAAACCATACAAAGGTAATATCTCAGAGAGCAGGAGAAGGATTGTACATGGACAGTGGCTCTGGGACTGTGTTTACAGATGATAAAATATCTCCTTTTTCTACAAATCTAGCAGACAGGTCTTATTATAATGAGTTTGCAGGAGGCTGTTTCAGGAGACTGGAGGATGCAGCAATCTTGTAGTTAACAAGAGCAATTGGATTACAGAGTAGGCTGTGGTGATTGCTGCTCATTGTGTACCTGAGTGAGAACTGAACATCTCTCACTCCACATTTCTCTGAGCACGCCCTCTTTGTACATCCTTCTTACTACAAGTAATAGGCTGTATCTGACAGGTGTTATTTTGTACAACAGATAACACATTGCTGAGAGCTCTAATAAGGCCACTGGTCTACAGTTTTAAGCTACATACTGGAATACAGAAACCCCGTGCTTGTTACTTCTGGTTTTCTTTGAAAATTTTCTCTCCTTTTCATGTTCAGTGATCCTCTTAGTGCTCTGTATTTTATAAAAAAATTCTGTGTGCCCAACTTTTACCTATTTCTTGAGTATTTCAGTATCACTTTGCTGAAGTGAGGCATGTGGTGAAATGCTGTTGTCATCACTGCATGCACCAGTAATTCATGTGCATGCAAATAAAAATAATACTTACTTGTACAAGTTTTGTAAAGGTCTTCTACAGCTAAAATTTGCTGCAGAAACCATTGCTGACAACTTTGCTGCAAAGAAACACAGAGACTTTGAGCTTGCTGCAGCATTCTGGAAAATAGAAGGGAATATGTTAAGAACAAAGCAGTTTTTCTCTCTCTCAATCCATAGAATTTCTTATTCTTATGACCACCACAGTCTGATTTTAACACCAATGTGACAGCATTCGCCATCTTCTCTTGAAATGTTTTCTCCAGCTAAAGGAAAAAATTTCTTGTATTTTCTGTGATCTTATTCTGTGAGGACTCTGGAAAGAGCTGTGAACAATATGTTCCCTACTTGCTAGGACAGACAATGTTAATGACAAGGCCAATTCTATTTTACAATTTATTGGGTTCCATAAATGAGACTATATTGACTAAAGCAGCCTGCAGTAACAATATTGAAAATGGAGTTGAAACAAAATTTGAGTGTACATTGGCAATGAAGTTGTTCAATGTGATTGTAAAGTTCAATTAATGTACCTGGAGTTTTAATGCATCCTGCCACATGCTTTTACACTTCAGGATAGGGTTATAATGCATAAAAAAAGGCTACAGCATTCAAGCACATACACATGCACAGGAACACTCAAATGACCTGAGTGTACCTTCAGCGGACTCACAGATGGTACCAAGCTGAGTAGTGCAGTTGACACGTAGGGAGGATGGAATGCCATGCAGAGGGACCTGGAAAAGCTGGAGAAGTGGCCCCTTGGGAACCTCATGAGGCTCAACAAGACCAAGTGCGAGGTGCTGCATCTGGGTTGGAGCAACCCCCAGTATCAACACAGGCTGGGGGAGGAGCAGATCCAGAGCAGCCCTGCCAAGAAGGACTTGGGGCTGCTGGGCGTTGAGGAGCTGGACATGAGCCAGCAATGTGTGTGATTGCATCCCAAAATGCCAATCGTGTCCTGGGCTGCACTAAAAGAAGTGTGACCAGCAGGGCAAGGGAGGGAATTCTGCCACTCTGCTCCACTTTGGAGTGCTGCATCCAGCTCTGTGGTCCCCTGCACAGGAAGGACACAGACCTGTTGGAGCAAGTCCAGAGGAGGCCACCAAGGTAGAGAAGTGGACCACCTCTCCTATGAGGAAGGGCTGAGAGAATTGGGATTGTTCAGCCTGGAAAATAGAAAGCTTTTGAGTGACCTAATTGTGACCTTCCAGCATCTGAAGAGAGCTTACAAGAAAGATGGAAAGAAATTTCTTACGGGATGAGGCAGAATGGCTTCAAACTGAAAGAGAATAGGTTTAGATTAAATGTTAGGAAGAAATTCTTCACTGTGAGGGTGGCAAGGCACTGGAACAGGTTACCCAGAGAAGTTGTGGATGCAGTGTTCAACGCCAGGCTGGATGGGGCTTTGAGCAACCTGGTCTAGTGACTCTGCCCATGGCAGGGAAGGTGGAACTGGATGATCTTTAAGGCCCCTTCAAACCAAGCCATTCAATGATTCTATGATTCTGTAATTCCTTGATTCTATGATTCTATGACTTTGACTGTCCCTGAATGTGTAATATCAAGGAGATCTACCTCAGGATCCCTCATTCGCTTCTCTATGTACTTTGTTCTGTTTCTCTTCTTGAAAGCAAATCCTTCAAATTCCTGGAAACATTCAAGGCCAGGCTGGATCAAGCTCTGAGTAACCTGATCTAGTTGAAGATGTCCCTGCTCATTGCAGGGTGGTTGGACTGGATGACCTTTAAAGGTCCCTTCCAACCGGAACTATTCTATGTTTCTAAGATAAAATAGCTCATTTTTGTCACTTTTACAGAGGCATGAAGCCTCCATAATTCTAGTTTAAGTTTGTGGTTAGCACTACAGGTTCAATACTGAAAATTGTCTCTGAAATGACTAACAGAAAACTTCACAGTAAGCTAGTTGGAGGTGAAGTAAAAAAGCTGGCACTTAACTCCTGTGTTTCAGTTCAACATGATCTTGAGAACCTTGAGAGTCCATTCCACTTTCCCTTCAGCAAGGAAAAGGGCAAAGCCCTGTGTGTGTGGCAGAATGACCCCTGCATCAGAACGGGGTGGAAACAGCTGGCTGGGCAACAGCCTGGCCCCACGGAAAAGAACCTAAGGACCCAGGTGCCAGGTTGAATATGATCCAACCCAAGTTTCCATCACAGAAGAAGAAGACTGCTTCCTCAGCTCCATTGCAAGGTCCAAAGCCAGCATAGCAAGGACTGTTGCTATCCCTTCTGCTTGGCACTGGCCCATCTGGAATAGTGTCCAATTCTGAGCCTAAAGCCCATTACCTGAAGGAGATGCTGAGGTGTGTAGGATGAAAAAAACACCAGGAGGTGATGAAATAGCAGCCCACAGGTATGCCAGTGGGTATTACAAAGACTACAGAATCAAGGATTTCTTGGAAGTGGGAGATGCCCAGTTGCAGAAGAGGCAATGGCCACAGATTATATTCTGAGCGGTTCAGGAGAGAGTTTGGGAAACAGTTTGAGAGCCTAATAAGAGTGGTGGTAGAATCCTCATCCTTGGAATGGGTCCTGAAAACTCAATTAGAAAAAGCATGGCTGACCTGACCAAGTGCTGGCAATAGAGCTGCAGGGTGAACCCCAGAGGCCCTTCCCAACCAAGACTTCTGTGAGCTTATGATATGCTCCTGAGAATGCTCCTCTGGCAAAAAAATTATTATTTCTGCAGGAGTCATGTAGGGTGTTGGGACAGTACATTTTCCATGCATATTGCAAGCACACACGAGCCTGAAATGTGCCATTGCCAAGATGTGTCCACTTGCCAAAAAAAGAAGAGCATGTTACGATTTTGTGCCAAAAGCAGAAAGCCATACAATCTTGGCAAGCATAGTGCATGAACCTATGGCTGGCATGCTTCTAAGGCATCCGCTTTCCCTTCTTTTGCTTGGATCAAAGGCAGAAGTAGTTCAGCTCTGCCCAGAGCATGGCGAGGACACGTGTTTCTCACAATATGTGCACTGGTGGTGAGACTGAGCCTGATCTGGCACATTCAGTGTTTTTAATACACTCGTAGAACAAGATCTTAATGTTACCGACAGATTCAAGAATTCCGAATTCTGCTTGATTCTGACAGGATTAGAAGTTCAGCTCTAAGAACAAAGATATGTGGCTGGGGGCTTTGCTTCTCAGGGAGCACACAGGCTGCATCCCAGGATTCAGTGATGAAACTCCAGACCACAGCTCTATCTTTGCTCTGTGAGTTCAAGAAACCTGACCACCAAGCCAGAAGTCTGTCCCTGGGAAGGTCTGGTTGGGAGATTGAAGGGTCGGAGCTGTTCTGTTGTGCTGGAACTGGTGTGTGGAGGCATGACAGGGAACTGTCTCACTTGCTGTGACACATTTGCTTTAGGGCAGAGATGATCAAGGAGGAGATGATGGAAACACAACTTCATAAACCAAATTGGTTCAAGTGATTTTTTAAAAATACAGTTAATTTCCAGGATATTTATGCTAGATAAAGAAGCTGGTGCTCTAAGAAGCAGGAACACTACATTAAATGGGGTAATGAATAATAGTATAAATAATAATGGTGTGAGCCCTCCAGAGGTGCTGAAGGACTGCCGCAGTATGTACGCCACACAGACTGGGGCCCTGTTTTGGTAGATCCCATGCAGTCATTTTATCTCGCCTCTGCTTTCAATATAACAATTGTGATTAGTCTAGGGTATCTTTCTCTTCTGTATCCTCTCCCACTTTCACTTCTGAGAGCTTTACCCTGCGCAAAAATTGTCTGAGAACGAAAGGGCTGTCCTTCTTGTTCATAGTTGCACATGATGATCTCTTAGACATTATATGAATTCTTACTGCTATAGCCACCGGTCTCAAATAAGCCAGAATGTATATAGCTGCTCTTGTGAATCAGAAAAGCACAACCATCAAAAACAGCGCAGCAAATAAACACACAAGAGTGTTGCTGCTGGCAGTTTTATAATTAAAGAAAGATCTTATCACCAGCAATGGAGCGTCTGTCACGATGGAGGGAAGCTGTTTCAATTTTGTATTTCTTTGCAGGGTTCATTGAGAGTTTTCAATATTTCAGTACTCCTTTTTAAAACTTTTGCCAGTGCCTTGCAAAACTGGTCAAAGCTGATGGTGTCAACATCTGTGGGCCAATATTTCTGTATGGGGAATGTGGAAGGCTTTTCAATATAAATCTGTACTTTGTGAAGCACTTTGTGAAGCTGGTGTTCAGAAACAGCGTAGTGCTGTAGCCAGCTGACAGGGTGGGGGTGCAGAAACAGGGACCTTTAGAAGGTAGGGTTTTTTCTGCTTGCATTTAGAAGGGAACTCTTGCTCTTTGAGGGGCACAGTTAACTCAGAGCGGGACAGATGTAAGTTGCACTTAAGTTTCTCTCCCCCCGGACTTTGTAGCCCTTGTTCTGAAACTGTGCACAGGGAAACCTCTGAATAGGTTTTTCTAACATTCACTTGAGAAAAGGAGATATACATCATTTGGCAGGATTTTATTTTTATACTCTAAATATTGATTTGTTCCTGCTTACCTCTTGCATATCTTTCCCTTTGGGCCCGCACACTATAATACATCTTCACCTCCAGCTCTCCATGGGATATTCCAGTCACGTTCAGTCCCTCCATCACCTCCACTGTTCCTTCCCTCCCACTATAACCTCTGGAGTGCAGCCAGTTTAAGTTCACACTCTATAATTGACTGGAGGCAGCTTCAGTGAAAGGGGTTAGATAATAATTGGTTTATTTCTTAGAAATGGAAACTGAAAAATGTATGGGTAGCAGGGGAGAAGTGTGTTGTGACAAGTACCTTTCATTAGACTAATTAATACATCTTATAAGCATTCAAACCCTTTCCCACTAAAATGCCCTTAAACTTCTATATCAGGACAATAAACCTCAGCAGTCTGAGTTGTCTGAGTTTTATAGAAATTGAATTCCAACTGTGCAGTGTTTGCCAATGCAGTGATAATGTCCAAAGCTTCCTCTTGTTAAGTCTCCCATGCTTTGTCATTGAGTGAGCTGCATCAGGGGACTTCCAGGCCTTCTTGAGTGACCTAATCAGTGTCCAGCCTGAGTGACGGGATGATGGCAGGAGCCAGCATTCCTGCAAGATGAGGTGATGTTGTCGCCAAGTGGAATCTCAAACTGAATTGCTGTGAAGCAAAGTATTTCATGTCACTCCAGCAAATTCAGAAGAAATTTTATTTTGTATTTTGAGCGTGTCAGAACACTTCATTTCAATATAGTTTAGTAAGAAACCTAATGTAGACATCTTCCCTAAGAATATTAAAAAAAAAAGATTGGCATCTTTTGACATGACTAATGAAAATTTCAAGTCCTGTAATTCTGACTAGCAATGACAACAAACAGCATAATGTCAAATTATCCCACTGGATAAAATTTTTTTCATTCTCAGCTGTACTTTTGGGGAATTGGGTGGGATGACATGTTTCTATACTAATTTTTTTTAATATCTGTGCCCCCTGAGACTATTGGTGCAAATTTAAAACAGACCTTTCTATCCCAAAGTAAAATTGGCTTGTAGCCTTTTGATTCAGTTAACAGATGGTGTATGGTATTTATGAGAACAGTTGTTAAATGCTTTATAGTGTGACTCACCACAGTGATAGCTGCATATTAATGAAAAGTAGACGCTGCTATCACAGTTACAAGTGCTCTATTGTTGAGGGGAGCTGGTTGAGCTGATTTTCATAAGCAGTTTCCCTCAGAAGTTCGGTCTCGAATATTTGGATTCATCCTCAAAGTTTTGGTTTTGTGCAGCTGAAATCTGCTAACTTTACTGGAAAAAAACCCAACTTTTAAACCAGAACTTTGACCTTAGTTTCTGGGAGGGAAATGCAGTTCAGCAGTTAATTATATTTATTTATTTAAATTAATTTCTGACCTGTGTGATACTTCTAGCTACTAACTGAAACTATCTAGGGAAAAATGAAACATATTTGTGATGCTGATATCACTATATGACATATTAGCTGTTAATCAGGCCAGCTGGAAGGCATTCTTGCCTCTTCTTGGTATAAGTTACGAAGAATTTTATATAGGAATTTGTTTTTCCCCATTTTCACACTCTTAAGAAATTGTTCTAGAGGAACATGATAGGATTGAATTCAATTCAGGTATTTAAAAACCCTTGCTATGAGATTTTTTCATAAAGCACTCTGCCTATCAGTTATTTCAAGAGCTGGAAAAAACAGTGACAGCATGCCACACATTTCATGAAATTAAAAGGACTATAAAACAGGCCTAAACCACAAGACTATTAAAACCATTGCAAAGAGAAGTAGATATCGTTGTTAAAATCTTATTTGGTTGCCTTTATCTTGTCAGGTTTTAGGTTGTTTTTGTTTACTTTTGAGTGGTAAATCAGCCTTAATGAAAACACTGCAGCTGAAGTGGCATCTGTAGCCCTGCTAGAGCTTGCTGTAGCTCATGTGAATAAAAATAAGCTCAAATATACCTAAACTAAAATTACAGACCTTGTTCTCTCTGTCTGCTGCACTGCAGATAGAGTCCACAGGGAATAGCCCCTGATGGAGAGAGTTATACAAAAGGTGCATGATTTAACTTTTTTTCCAGGATCTGTAAGGAGTCAAACTCCTTAAAGTACGCAAAATACACCAGATGGACGGCAGCTATGAATTTTCCTCTGATTCTTCATCATCTGTGCAGAATTTCACTTATCTAGAGTTACAGTCTGGATTTAAGGGCATCCAAGAAAAGAGAGTGGTTGGAAAACAGCAGTCTGGTGCAATGCCAGAGGCTCTCAACAAATCCAGGAGAATTTTACCATTCCCCTGCTGTTCCCATGAATAATCAAACTGTGTTTAAAACTCTCTGGGGGTTATTTTTTGATTCTTCAGCTCCCACTAAGTCTTAGTAAACATAGCGAGATTCCAGTGGGATCCTTAGCAGAGTAAAGTACAATTTGTGCCGTAGGCAACCACGCAGCGTCTGGTGGCAAAGGTTGGAGAGACACCTCGTATTCACAGGATGTTGCAACACATTTCTCTTTACTCAGATGCCTGTTTGCACTTTGTCCTTGGGGTGATGCAGGGGAGATATAGAGACAGAGACAGACACAGGTACCGACCTTCTCAGGTGATCACTGACCCAGCAGCTGCCTGTGACTGGTATTTCAGGCACAGCTGCAGCTCCTGTGGGCTCTGCATTTCAGCTGCAGAAGACTCCACTTCTCTGGCAGGGTTGCAGTTTGGATTTCCAGGCACCACTGAAGGTCTCCTCCTGAGACTGCAATCACACTGTTTGCACACACACGTACCTGCATGTCCAGGGGGCTTCATGCAAGTCAATGAATTTGCCCAGGACAGTGAATTATGTATTAGCGTGTTTGACAAAAGGGGATGCAAAGGTTTGCAGCAAAAAACTCTAGTGATCCAAACAAATGTGACAAATAAGAGGGAATAAGTATGAAGTTTAGAGTTGGCCATCTCAAATGCAAGTTTGCCTGAAACTCTCCTTAATGTGCATTGAATTTCATCCAGCTACTGCTCTTCTTTAAATAAAAGAGAATTAAACTTCCCTATGCTGTCTTTTAAAACCAAAAAATGTTTGCAAACTCTTCAGGAAAGAGCAGCAAAAAATAGGGAGTCTGGAGGAACTGATTAATGAGGAAAAATATACAGAGACCTTGGTGAAGTGGTGGTTCACAGGCAGTGTGATAAACCTACAAATATTTGCAGTCTGTAAACACCAAATGTAGAAATTTAGTAGGACATACTTAGGCATAATCAGGACTAAAAGGAGAGGGAAAAAAATACATGCTGGGAGTCAAAGAAGGAGACTGGTCACTGAGATGCAATAGAGCTGGGGATTAATAGATGGCATGCCTGTCTTGCAGGGAAGAAAGTGTTGGCAAGTAAACAGGCTGAGAGAGGTGTCAGGACTGTCCATCTCACACTGCTGTGGTAAGGTGACTTGTTAAATCCCAGCCATTTATGTGTGTACATGGTTAGCTTTCAAAGCCTGGCTTGGCTGCATGTTTAACATCATCTATCAGGCTGAGTTCCCCAGGCCCAATGCAAATTTGGGCCGCCTGTGCCACCCCCTCTGCAGCCACGGCAGGTACCCACAGGCAGAGGGCTCAGGCAGCTCTCCCATGTGCCAGTGCAGATTCACGGTCCCACTTGTCACTGCCATGTGGGCGTGGATCTGGATGGGGCAAAACTGTCTCTTTGGGAGGTTTGACCTAGTGCAGGATCAAAAAATGAAAACTGAAGCAAGACCCTTTGAAAGCTTGTGGGAAGCCAGTGGGGATGTTGGGGTAACAGAGCCAGCAGCCTCTGAACAGGTCTCTGCCCTGGCTGTACGGCTGTACAGGAAGGTTTCTGTTCAGATTCCCCTGCATCACCCCAGCAAGGGCCTCAGACACAGTGGAAATACCCGTTTTACAAGGCTCAACATTTTTTCCTCCTCCTCTACCTCCGAAGTGCTGCCAGACGGGGCATCTTCTTCAGCAGCAAAAGAGGGGGAAGGTTTGTCCCAGCCCCAGGTAGAGCCAGGCAGGCTGCCGCAGCTCCACCCCTCTGCCCAGCCCTGGGTGCGGAACCAGTATCAGGATCAGGCAGGAAAACCTCCGGCCGGCCTTGCCCCAGCTGCTCCCAGCTCGGAAACCTCGGAACAAAATGTTCCCGGCTGGGAACTGGAAACAAATTTGCTCCTTGTTGAAGCTTTGCAAAAGACCTTACACACGCCAAAGGCGATCCCTCTCTCTCCTCCCCGCCCCACCGGCGGCCGATGAAAGAAAGCACTTCCACCAAGGTTCTTGGCTCTTGCTAACGGAGAGTTATTTCCTGCTTGGGGTGTGCTGGCCTTAGCCTCTGGAAATGGGAAATTCCACCCTGAATCCGGCAGGAACTTATTTCACTGACCAAAGTCCGTCCTGTCTCAGTGACATTCTGTGGGAATTTTTCCTCTGAGAAACCAGTGGCTTCTGAGAGTGGAAAATAGAGCTTTGTCTAGATTTGTAACCAGCCTTAACAATCCACCATCAGAAAACATTGTAAAATGACCCTTTAGTGAATTACTAATCTAATAAGCTAGAATTTAGAGGCAAAATTAATTTAATTGAAGCAGCAAGTTATTTGCATACTAAAGACAGCAGTTTTTATTACAGCCAGTCCACTCTAACCTGCACCCTGAATGCAAAAGTCAGGCTATCTGATCAAGTAAAGCTGCTACTCTGAGTTAATAAAGCCAGCACTGAGGTTATGAGAGGTGCGAGAGGGGAAGGCCCTTAGGTTTCTCACTTCAGCTGGAAAAGGCACGGCTTTTGCACCGTGTGTTTACTGGTTTCCCTTCCCAGCATGTTGTGACTTGCCCTTCCAGGAGTGAAAACAGCTCTACAGATGTCAGTTCATCGGGCTCACCTATGTATGGTCTGAGTTTTGGCTTTGAGCACCGCGTTCCTGCTGCCTCCCAACCCGCATTAGCAGACACGCACTCCTCTCACCCCAGTTCTGCGCGAGGGCGGAGCACGCAGGGAGCAGGGAAGCTGCGGGTCCGTGTCCCTATGTACTATTTCTAAGCGGTTCGCATTTAAGTGGCACCAAGTTAAGCAGATGCAAGAAGAAGATGACCTCTCTGACTGACAGGCACAGAGCAAAGCTGCGTGTGAGGAGCTCGCACAGCACAGCCGGGCAGCTGTGGCAGAGGCAGGAGGAGCAGGGACCTGTGGGCAGACAGCCCTAGAGCATCAGGAAAGGGAGAAAATCCCGGGTGAGGCTGACCCAAAGGGTTAGGAGCACTGCCAGCCCCCCGATATGAGGGGCTTTCAATGCCCAAGACTTTTCCACAGGCATGGTTTTCCAGGGACGAGGTTTGGAATATAAAGCCATAAATGGGGTTAGAATAGCAACAAAGAGAAAAAGTGAAGAAGCATTTAATAGAATGGTAAATGAGATTATTTTTATTAAAGCATTAAAGAATAACGCCAGAAGGAGCAAGGCACAACGCCTGGCCTCAGGCTCTGGCGTCCCTATGGCTGGTGGAGCGGGAGCAGTGGCACTGAGGTGCTCTGTGAAAGCCTCTCGCGGCTGGGCTGGGGACCTCCGGGCACCCCCGGGGGCCGTGGCACCTCCAGCGCCGTGTTTCATTGACACCCGAGTTCATCTGGCAGCCGTGTCCCACGGAGCAGATGCTGCCCGTGGCCGTGACCGGCGCGCAGGCAAGCAGCATTCCACATGTGCTCCCGGGGTCTCCCGATTGGTGTGCTCCGCCGAAGGGGCTGGTCCTTGAAGTCAGCTCCTGTGCCTGTGACAGATGATATTTTTATGCAAGAAAACAAAACCAGGATATCTGATGGACTGTGTTATCTTTACAGACAGCTTGGAGCTACAGATGCAAAGCAAGAAGTTTTGTGCTTGAACTTCAAAACTGTGAGTGGAATTTAAAAGCAGTTTTAAATGCCTACTTTTTTTCTTTTTTGTTTTTATTCTGTGTGTGTGTATGTGTGTGTGTGTGCAACTTTGCATGAAGTATATATATCTGCATAACTTCATTATTGAGCAAGCTGTTGTGAATTCTCCTAAGATGAAATAATTATTGCTTTGGAAAACTTCACAAAGTGTTAGCTGCATTTACAGCTGGACTAATATATGTGTACACTGAGGAGGAGAAGGATGTTCTTTTCAAGTGGTGCAATTAGTCTAGCTGGAAATTATTTCAAATCATCTTTTCCACTGGAAAATCTGTTTGAGCAGGACTAGTTGTACTGAGGGAGAATCTCCTGGGAGTTATCAGCAAATGTCAGGCTGGTGTGTGTGTCTTTGTTACAGGCACATTTGATGTTTGTTTGTGTATGGAGAGGGATTAGGTTAAAACCTGCTGTTACCGTTGTGTGGCACTGCACTTGCTGGATGAAAAATCTGTTGGTACCAGGTGTCAGAAAGCTGGCCAATTGATGATGATTGCAGGAAATTAGTTTAAGAGAATATTGTCCATTATGATGCAGATTTACAGGACTAATTCTAACAGATCCACTGCACTTGCACAGGAGGATCATTTCTGTAGCTGAAACATTAATAACCTGCTCTTTCTTGCATAGGAATAATGAAATGGATTTCTGTGGGAGAGCTGTAGGGGTTGATACCCAGACTGGGAGTCCAAACCTGAGCAGGCAGTTTGCAACTCCAAGCTTGTGATATTTTCACTTCCTTATGGGAACTGTCCAGGATGGTCTAAAATGATTCCTGTCATCCTAGGGTGTTATTTTATATAGAATCTCGTGTGACAAGAGCTATATGCTACAACTTTTCTTGATTCACTTAGATGTTAGTAGAAGCTGAGATACATGTTCTAAAATTAAATAAATAAATAAATAAATAAATGAAAAAAGTTGTCTTAAATCCTGTCTGGATTGTTCCACAGCTCTTTCTAGCTACCCAAAACAATCCAACACCCTTCTCAATTTAACATACATTTTCCTTAGTAAGCAGGCAACTTCATGTTTCTGTTTCTTGGCAAGTGTGTTGCATCAGTTTATGAATTTATATTCTGGTGGGTCCAGGTGAAATCCAAAGGTTAACTGAAAATTGTGGGTAAGTGGCATGTTACTGCTAACTAGGTATAGGAGAAACCCCATCCCTGGTGGATCCATCACCACTCATTCTCTGTCTGGGCGCCTCCAGATCATGCAGCAACACAAACAGCACCCAGATGAGGTGTGGGCATACAAGTGCATTTCTGCTGCATTAGTCAGAGCACATAACATGGGATGATACCAACTTCATACAACCAGAGGTGAGGCGATTCAGTCCACTGCCTGCTGAAAAGTGAATGTCAGTATTTCTTTTACAAATGAACTTCTGGAGTAAACCTATAACTTTTTGCTACTCTTATATCACTGGTTGCAGAGTTTTTGTTACACTACTGGCATCTCTAAAGTCGGATGTACTGTATCATCAAGCCATGCTGAGAATTAATCTGAATTTATTGGAAATAATACAGTGATGATAGAGTTCCCTTACCTTGATTCCTTTTCTCTATCTTTTGTTGGTCACTACAGCGGGCACACCCTGGGTTTACCCAGCAGAGTGAAACACAGTGTTTTTCCCAAAACTGAATTTGGCACCAAAAGAAAAGTAGTCCCACGGAGAAAATCATGAAACTCAACATATTTCAGCCAGAGAGGCCTTCTTAATTGATGTGGAGGAAATCCTAAACAGAAGACCCCTGCTCATAGATGTATGATGAATTAGTGTTCTGTGTTGAAAAAATTGCAGCATTTTTATTTCAATAATGTTAAAATCAATAAATTTTCTTTTCACTTTATAAAATATCAAATGAGGCTTAAAAGAAATTTTAGGCATATATAGAAATGCATTTCTGCCAATTGTCCTCTAAATGCTGATAAAGTCCTTAAACCATAGGGCCTCTATAATGTAAAATGTTTCCTCTTCATGTCACATAGTTTGGTTCTTCTTGTTCCCTTAATTTGGCAGTATTTTCTCTATTGGATATTGCTACCTAGATAGAATGGGCCAGACTCTCAGCTAGCAAGCATGAATAAAGAATAACTTCATTGAAGTCAGTGACATGACCCTGGATCCATTCCAGTGTGACCAGAGTTGGAATGTGCTTCAATACATGTGGCTGCCATCCCTGCCAGGCTGGGAGAGGAGATAAATGAAGAGTTACTGCAGTTGTGTGTGTTGCTAGCAGAAGGATGGTCCTGCCAGCTCTCAGCTGTGCTTTTGCCTCCAGCTTCTTCCAAAAGCAAAGATTAAACAGAGCAATCTCACTTGTATTCCACAAACTTCAGCTTTGTGTCTCCAGTCTATGCAAGGCTGAAGATAAATCCAGCTACGTGCCTTCATACCTTGTCTAATCCTTTGACACCTATCTCAAGAAAGAAGATGTATGTGTTACTCTTTATTTTCTTTCCTTCCACTCATAAGATTTTACGTTTTCCTTGATAATTTATGTGTTTGTGGTGTTCTGTAGTGGTGATGTTGTTTTAGGAAGCTTGGTTTCTTGTTGTGAAAGTGCTGCTCTGTGTGATACTCTTGGAAGCTGCTTTCACCATTCCTGGAGAAAGTTCTGGTTTCCGTCTCTGTTGTGTGATGATAACCTCACTGTTCCCACGGCCACCTACCCAGCAAAATAACTCCCAGGTCTTTGTCGTAGTGAGACTAATGGGATCATTTTGTATTATAGGTGGGGCTTCCTTGCGACCATTTTGATTTCCCTGTTCTGCATGCTAGGACAGTCCAGAGCTGCTGCACTACAGAGAAGAGAGGTTTTCTGTGGCTATCTGCAGGCTCTGTCCTATCTCCTGAAATTCATCCCAAAGGCATTAGTTGGCCTTGTTTCAAATGGGAGAGCCAGCTCTGACTGATATTGCTGGTCAGAAATATCCAGTTCATACCTCTCTTGCTGCAGCTAAAGAACTGAATTCTGTGATGTTTTTACCAATATCAATTCATCTCAGCTGGTTGGAAATGCCAGAGATACAGAAGGATCTGAAGGGGGACAACTCCGCATGGGCTCTGGGGTGAGGCTGGTTTCCTGGTTACTCTGAAGGGCAAACAAAAACATGGTATGTTCAGATTTTAAGGAGTTCATTACAAATGCTACCTGCTGTGAGGATGTCCAGGAACACACAAGTCTCTAAACATTCAGTATCACCAAGACATAAACACACCAGTGAAGCCAACAGGCCTGTTCTTCTTTGGTGTTTCCCAAGTTCCTAGAATGAAGTGTGCTCATATCTACCACTGAAGAGGGGATTAGATGAAGCTAAGACTCAGCTGAACTGTAGCTAAAATAGTTTATTTTGAAGTACTTTTTACCATTACATATCAGATATTTTTGTGCTATGTGGGCATGTTCTCAACAATAGCACTCTATTAATCAAAAATAACTTACTGAATTCTGTCTATACGGGCACAAGGTTTACCTTGCCAAATACTCATATGATGTATGCAGCCTAGTTACAAAACTTCTATTAAAAATTTTAAAAGCTTATCAAAACTTAAAAATTTTATAAAATATTACCTTTATGCTTCCACATATGCATTTGTGAGATGAGGATATTTGTTGTGCAGTTAGTCAGCAGGGGTTATGAAAGTGATCAAGCAGGTGATGCTGAGCACATACAAAAGAGTCCACAAAGTCAAGTAGGTCTGTGGACCTAAAAGATAACACTTTGGTCGCAACACTACTAATATCTCTGTTTTTTCAGGACTGAGAAGTATCACACTGTACTCTCACAAAACCTTTGCAAAGCTGGGGCCTTTGAGTCACCTGAGAGAAGCTGTCCAGAAGCAATGTGTGAAAGGAAGGGAGTTACAGAGCAAAGGAAAGCACTGTAAAAACAGACTAGTGCTAATACAACACAAATGCTCCTTGAAGCTGACATTGAGAAAGCACAAAAGCTGTCAAGGAGAAAGATGAGGGTATGAGTAAGAGTCACGTACCTCTGATGTTTTTGCCCTTTGTGCTATGTGGCTCATGCCTTAGGGAAAATGAATAATACTCTGTTTTGAAGACAAATTAAGTTATTTTAATTTATGCATAACACATTGTTTTGACGACAAATTAAATTAAATTGCTGGTTGTGGGTTCTCATAAAAAAACCCCAACTGTATCCATATGTCAAAGGTATGGGCATCATTTGGGATCACACATGTAAGAGGAACATACAGGGCTGGAGGGTGGTGCACCACTGAGCAACCCAGGCCACAAGCTCTCTTGCTCTATCCAGAAAAATTAGAGGGATCCCAGACACAGTTGATTGCAAAACCTTTACAGCCACAACTGTCTTTTTCAACATTTGAACTCCAGATGCTTTAGTGCCACTGCATTACACCCTGAAATTACAGCAGTGTGAGTGGCATATCTAGACATCATGAAAAAACCCTACCTTTTTCAACAGTTTTCATATCATATAGAACCAGCGACTGATGTGGTTTCTGTCTGTCCCTCTGTGAATAAAGGGCTAAGAGCTCTTTCCCTGGCATGTTATTGTAGTGACACAAATGGGTGAATTAAGTATATTTTAAACAGGGGGCATTTAAAGACGGGTTGTGAGAAAACAAGTGGGACTGACTCCAATAGTTTGTAGTTTAGCCAAAGGAAAAAAAGAAAATGATTTTGGATACTGTCTGTCATTGTCTCAAGCTGAAACTTTAAAAATTCCAATCTGTATCTTTATACCCTGTTATATATCTTTACAGTTTTATATACTTACACTTGTGTTCATGTCTTCATACCTATCTTTATTAACCTGCAGAATTTAGGCCCTCCGAATTCTAATTGTTGGAAACAAATGTGGATTTATCTTTTGTGCAAGATAGGATTGGAGCCTCGATGTAAACCAAGAAAATGTGTCTCGAAAGAAAATCCAGGCAACTGAAGTGGAAAATAATTGAAGGCAACATAAACATTCATGATTTTTAAACACTTTCTAAAGTTTTTACGGGTGGCTGGAGCAGAGCCTAGTTTTGGGCTGAGCAGTGCTGCAAATCCACTAAACCTAATGGGAACAGAAATAACATACGATTAAGGTGCCCCGAAACATTCTGTAAACTCTTCTGAGAACTCCCTGATGTGTAATTTCTGCCTTTGAAACATTCTGCACCAAAGCACAGCAACAGCACCTGCAGGCAGCTCAGGCTGGGGAGGAAAGATAAGGATGCTCTGCCCCTTGCTGTATCAAGAGAGCAGTATCAGGAAGGAGGATTGTGACTGTATTTGTTGGAATTTGGTAGGGATTAGGACTTAAAACATTGCAAAACTCCATGGGAGCTGTGATGCCAATACAGGATCGGGATATATCAGCATAGTCTGACATGCCTAAACACAAGCATCATTGTTGAGGATGCCTGTGCTGTTGCTATTTCATCATTTTAATTGCAATAATACCTAGAGGTGAAGCTGCGCCATGCCAGCTGCACGCAGTGCATGACAGCACACCTACACAGTGTGTCTGCGCTCCACTTCTTCTGCTCCACTTACAGAAAAATACCTGGGACCTCAACTTTGAGGTGATTTAAGCAACCCTGCCTGGCTGCAGGGCAGCGGTAGGGTATAAAACCCACCCACTCTTCATGCTTCACTCTGAGGCCTGTCTTGAATGCCCCATTTTCCAAAGGCCTTTCCACTATTTTCATGGAGGGAAGAGAAGATTTGCTGTCTCTGTTGGGTTCTGTTTGCTCTCTCGGTGTGGGTGTGAATCCCTGCAAGCTGGGGAGCCACAGTACCATGTCCTGCCATGTCCACAGCAGGTGGGTGCCCTCATCCCCAAGAGCATCTCACAGGCTGCAGAAGGCACAGCTGCATCTCCTGCCCACAGTACCCTTGATCTTAGCAAGAAGGATCCCAAGTGATGCTCCAGCACTCATTCATGGAATCATAGAATTAATGGAAAAGTTTGGAAAAGCTCTCTAAGGTCATTGAGTCCAGACATTAACCCAGCAATGTCAAACCCAACACTAAACCATGTCTCTAAGTGTCACACCTAAATGTGGAGACACATGAAGGAAAAAGAAGGTGGAACCTTCCTGAAGCAGTTTTTCAAGCGTGGTGGAAGAGCACTGCGTTGTCTCTCTGGCAATGTTTCACACAGTTACTCCATCACCCCTCCAAGGAATTCATGCATTAAACTCCAACACCTTAAATTATGCTGCCAGGGTCAGGAGCTGTGCTGCTTCAGGTGGGTATCCAAGCCAGCCATGCTAAAGCTCATGCAGAATTTCCAAGCAAGTAAGTAAAAATAACATTCCTCTTCATGTTTTTGGCTCTTGCTATCTCCATTCCAACACAGATTAAACAAACACACAGATACCAGCAGAAGGAGATGCCAAAGAGAAGGATGTTTTATGTAGATAATTGCATGCACAGCTCACATGTAGTCAGGGGCAGCAATTTCAAATGCTGCCAGTGATTTCAGTGGCTCCTCAGTACTGAAACAGAGAGGAGCATTCCTGTTGCAGGTCCTCAGTACAGATTTCTGCAGCACTGAGGCTGGCAGTTTGTCAGTGAGAGATCTGCTCTTCATTGCTGCTCTTCACTGGCGTACGAACACCTTGGGATGTATGCGCTGTCCTTTTCCTACATTTTGATGGTGACTTCCATTTACCTTTTCCCCAAAACTTAAATTACCAAATGCTTCTGAGACACATCTCCATGGAACTGAGATGCTGCTCCGCACCCTTTGCAAGTGTAAATTACCTAATCTTGCAGAAGTAATTGACAGAAAAGTAATTTCCTTTTGTCATGACAAAAAGTATTGCGGTATGAGAGTAATGACTACAATTTAAGCAGCTATGAATTGTGCATTAGAGAGCTCTAGAACTGAATATTGCTCACAATGAAATTTAGATTGCATTTCTTCTGCATCTAGCTGTTTATAAATAACACTGCAGTTACAGCCACAATAGTCATTTTTGTCACCAATTTCTTATTGCCACTGACAATAGAAATAAAAGATCTAGCTAGCTGATGGCCACTGCAATAAATGGAGTTTAGAATACTCTTTATTAGACTCAAATTTCACTAGAAATGGAAACAAAACCCTAGATACAAGCTCAGCATGAAGTGAAATTGCCTTGAAAATTTAAGCAAACATTTAGCAGCTAGCATCTCTTTCCATAGCTGGTAGTTAAAAAAAAAAATACATGTCTCCTTGAACTCTGTCATATAAATTGGGATTTTGATACAAATTTCTGGCTTGGACCTAATTCTCAATTTAACTGGCAACTGTATTTAGATGCAGAAGAATATGTAGTTTAATATGCATTGTAGTAGCCTCCAAAACCTGTTGGATCCTGAACACACAAGTACTTGCACAAGTCTGCAGTAAACTCTACATCTTTCAGTGACTTGTAATGCACCCTGTGCTTGCATCCATGGTGCAACAACCCCCTCTGACCATGCGTGCTGCTGGCATCCTTTATTTACAGTTAGCTTGTGAGACTGATCTTCCTGTGAATAAGGGATAGATAAAGACAGTCCTGCTTGTGGCTTTGATATTTTTGCAACTCAACAGCATGACAGAGCCCACCAGCAATCCTCTTTGATCCTAGCAGGTCTTCCTAGAGGGTTGGAACTCAGATCTGGCACCTTTCTGTGTGTTTTACTATGTGTGGACATGAAATCTGTGAGGGCATCTCTCAGCAACATCCGAGCAGGTTAAGATGCCCATGCTGCTGTAGTCACTGTCATGTCCCTGCTGCATTTTATAGGTGAGCAGGGGCTGTCCTTTACCCCAGGGATGGTGATGCTGGAGCCACAGGTGGAAGAGGCAGCCACATTTGCAGTGGGAGCCTACTGGTCTCCAGTGCTCTTCCTCCAGCCCAGGCGCCACACACACGTGCCCAGAAATTCTCTGCTTCTCAGAAATGCTTCCTCTAAGAAATGCAGCACTACCCAAGTGGTAGGAGAAGAATGCAACAACATCTTTTCTTTGTATATATTTAAAATACCTTCTATTGTTCTACACTTGAGCCATTGCCTTCTTATTTCTCACAGTTCTTACAGCAGCAATGACTCCTCAAGACAGGGTTTCAAAGAGGGAAAAGGAGTGTGTTGAGGCAGAGGGTGGGGTTAGTAAAGCCTGCCTAGGAGGTGACACTAAGAAATGCAAAGAAGCAGACATGGGCAGTGCTGTATGATGTGGGTTGGCTCAACTAAATGGAAATGAGTATCCATTACATTTTTATAAACCAGGCAAAAATAATCAGAGGTAGAGATAAACTAGCTTGAGTGTGAATACAAGCTCTGCTGCATGCTCCTCCGTGATAATGGGGTAAGTTACAGATGTAGAGAATTTGTTTTCTGTGAATTAGCTGGCGTAGCTGAGTATGCAAGATTTTAAAACATACCCTGGTTTTTAGTGGCCCTCACAGAGAATGAGTAAGGGATCTAAAAGATCAATGGGAAAAAAAGAGACAGGCTGAAATAGCAACAAAGAAGCAAATTAATAATTTCTGTGCACGAGGGACTCTCCTGTGGTTTTTTTGCAAGCATCCCTAACACTGTTTTCTGCTCCTCTGACCCTTTCTTACCGCTTTGTAACTTTACAGAGGTACAGATATGACAACTGGCTAATGCCTGAGAAGAAGCAAGGGAAATAAGCATCCCTGTGATGCCAAAAAGCATAAGACCATGAGTAATGGAAAAACTAGTTTTATGTGACAACTGGTGAGGATTTACCTTGGAAAAAGGCATACTCAGTCTGAAAACTTACACCTTGAAATTGGTTGTAATTGAAAGCCACTACAGTAGAGCAAATTGGAAACCTTTTAAATAGTGGCTAAAATACTTTAACTGAGACCGGAGTATTAGCTTCAGTCCGAGAATAAATATTTTGAGTCAAGAATTTTTTGATAGAAATCTATAATTACCTTTGCAATATTGCTGGTATCCATCTACTTAGCAAAGACTCTGACTTTATTAGCTATTTAATCATCTGAAATACTCTATTACCAAATGCTTAGGGAGAACAATGTCCTTGTCAGATTCTGCAGCTGTTGGGTTGTGTGTTTAATAACCTGTTATATTTCAGACCCTGAAAAATTAGTCACTAAAACGTCTCTTCTTTTAATCTATCCCCAGTTTAAAGACATGGTCAAACTAAATCTTTTTTGAAGCCAGCTTAACAGAATTTTAGTCCTCACCTAAGATTTAGATTGCCTCAAATTCTCTGTCAGCAAATCTGTGTTCCTCAAAAATGTTTGAAAAGTTGTTATTTTAAGGTCATGTCCTTGTGTGTGTGGCAGCCAGGGGGGACTCTGCTCCAACTGCAGCAGGAGCAAGGATGAGGAAGTCCTGGTGCTGTTCTTCCAGAGCTGCGGCACCGACCCATGATCTGGCCAGTGATCCTATCCCATGATAAACCTCCAAACTGCCAAGAAAATTATAAGGCCACTCCTGCCAGTGAGGATGCAGCCTTGGTGTAAGTGGGAGTGATTAACTCCTAGTCCCTCTCCTCCTTTTTCCATGAGGTTGTCTGCTGGAGGCAGCCTCCTCAAGAAATCTTTCTGTGACCTGGGGGAATATTATTGTATGTACTCTGCCCATCACCATGTCTTTTCTCCAAGAGACACTATGGGGACAGAATGACTACGGGAAAGTCTCCAGAAATTTGTCAGGGCTTAGACAGTATGCAAAAATGTTAGCGACCTTGTACCTGGTTCTCCTGGTAGAGCTGCACCCATTAGTAAATCCCACATCTCTTTTCTGCACGTGACGTGTCTGTGGCCAAGTCAGTTAAGCAGGCCAGGCTTTGCCAGCTGTGTTATTCATCCAACAGCTCCAGGGCTGTCACTGTTAACAACTTGTAAAGCCAAGATAGCCACGAAAAGCCTTCTGGGGAGCCCAAGCCTTGTAGGCCATTGCAGTAAAGAAAGAGAAACGCTGGGATCCAGAACAGAGAGGGCAAGTCATGCTAGTCTTCATTGAAAACGTTGATTTATACAGCTGAGAAATGAAATTACCTAGTATCTAGTTTGTTCCTCTGCCACCAGCATTCTCTCCTTTGCATTTCTTTGCTGTGAGGTCAGTCTGTATCATCTCCCCCACACTGTATCATCTCCCTCCACTGCTCATCCCAGATGAAGCTAGCTGAAAGGCACAGAACACAAGGGAAACAGACTGCAAACCAAAACTGCTTAGTGGGTTTCTCAAGCTTTAGGACTCCAGGGACAAGAGACTTGGCTTACAGTTGGCCAGTGAAGGTTCTGCAGCTGCCTGGAGGTGGGAAAACAAAACAGTGTCATTATTTTTACTTTGTTAATGAGACATCAGGGTGGGTCTCTACAGCTGGAAAGACAAAGGGCAAATGGAAGTCAGGGCTATTACACAGATTCAACAGATGTCTCCTAGCCTTCCTGGAGATGATGGTAATGAGAGCAAACTGTTCCTAGCCCTGCCCATAGTGAAGGCTTTCTATGGTGGGAGGACTCTGCAGTACAGTGACTGAACAGACAGACAGATGGCTTCACAGCCCCACTTTGCTCCAAACTCACTTGAAGGTTGGGGACAGAAGATGACAACAACAACAACAACAACAAAAAAAAAACAGGTAGAAGTAGAAATGTAGAAAGAAGAAAGAGGAACAAAAGTGCAGATTCACTTAACCACAGTCAGATGAGCATGAGTCGCAGGGTACTACACAAGTAGGTTTCAAGGAGAGATTTTGAAGATGTGATTTTGAAGACTGTTACTATGTTAGCTATGTTAAAAGTTAAAATTTAACTATATTTAACTATTTTAACTATAATAAAAGCTTTGTTTAAAGTTTACTGTGTTAACTTTAAGTATGATGGAAAGAAAAGCAAGAGAGGCAGGTGTTAGTCTGGAAGTTGAATCTGCCACTATTAACTGGGAAAAGTGAGGCATATTCAGTCTCACAGTTGTAAGTTTTGACAGAAAAGATGAGCTCAGAGAGGGGAGGACCACAAGTTTGTGTCCATGAGGAGGATAAGAGAGGATGGCAATTTGATCTCCTGGAACCAGGTTGCAAAGAGCTGTGTTTTGTATGGATTTAAATGAGGTGGCTCAGAGTGTGCCTGAATAGCACAAGGAGGATGGAATGCTGGCCTAACATTGCCAGGATCTGACCTTCATAGAGCAAGATAAAAGCATTGGCAGCCTAGAGAGAGCATCTTTGTGCTGGTGCTTCATGGGCTGTTGCACTGTCACAGCAGTAAAACGAAGGACAAGAATCTCCAAGCAATGTTTTAGTGGCACTGCATCTAATGCTAAGCATGTCAGTAGCCCATTTACATCAAAATGAAGTGCAGTCAAAATTATTATAATTACTTTTTTTTAGGAAGACTGATGTGCTTTTTGCCTTTAGGCAGTGTCCAGCTTTCCTAAGTCTGGTCCCTGCACATTTCAAAGAGTCTGGCCTTCCAATTTCTTGAACACTTTTTCTCCTTTTTTTCCTCTGGATCATTTTCTGTGCTGGTCTCTCTCAGTGCCTAATGCACGTGCTATCATACTGACTATGGCATATTCTCTGAATTCAAAGTCTTCTTTAAAGCATTTTACTTCCGGGTAGCTCTCCAAGGAAAACTGCCTCATGTGCTGCTGTCTGTTTCATTTATGCCAAAGCATATCCTTGCTCAGGTTCAAGCACATCTGTTTCACATCTCTTTATTTGATGTAATTTCTCAGCCCTTCCTGCTTTTCTCCTTCCTGCTTCATTGTTTTAATTCTCTGCGTTCATCTGATTTACTGTGTAATCTGTGCCAAAGCTATTTGGCCCAATTCTCGTCCTAATTACGGAAATTTACTCCACAAAGATGGAGTGAGAGCAGTTATTCTGGTGTTGCCGATACACCAGGACCTGAATCTGGGATTGATTTCTTTCTTGCAATAGCATGCGTGATTTTGGCAATACCATTGAATAATGAACCTGCTTTCATTTAGAGTACTCAATACCAAATGTAAAATTTAACAATGATGAATTCTGAAAAAAAAATCCATTGTATTGTAATTGTCTGTCTACAAACAATGTCATCTGGCAAACAGAAGTCACTAGAGAAGCTCCTTACAATGCAGTCAGAACTGGGAACAAGATGGTTTTTTCCTGGTTGTGTAAGCCATTAAACCAATGTGGCATACAGCGTAGCCTTCAGAAGCCTACAGCAGGGAAGGCTTTAAAGACTACATTTATTTTGAAACACTTAAAAATATTTTGAAAGTTCTAATCTCAGGAATAAGGAGGAAGCCTGGAAGTTGTGAAGGTACAGGGAGGAATAGCATAAATAATTCAGTTCATCAAAGATAAAATATTTTTCCATCAATACAGCTTGACTCTGCCCTCATGCTTCTTTTTTCTCCAAGCATCACACTTTGGCTGAAAAGACAGCATGGCTTCTTGCCAGATACAATGGTTTAAAGATATTTCTACGCTTATTTGATTTGCTTTGAATGGACAGAACTGCTGGGTTTTTCACCATCAGCTCCTCACATTCCTGCAACAAATCTTTTCTGTTACGCTCTGGGTCTCCCAAACTCCTTGCCTCTGCAGGTTAGGGGACACTGAAAAAATGTGTAACCCTAGAGTGTGATGACAGCTTTTGCAAAGCATGTTGTTGACTTGTACAGATTCTAGCAATAGATGGGGTCTGTCAGGGAATTTAGCCATGCACCCAGACGCTGCCTGGGAATGCTGGCTGGGGAAGCAGTTCCCCGGCCAGTGATCCTTGTGGATGTCTGAGCTAACTCACAGGTGAGAGGGAGAGTCTCCAGAACTGTCAAAATCCCCTGCATGAGATACCCACACAGCTTTCCTCCATAAGACAGAGGGGAAAAAGAGAGGAGACACAAGTAAGTGTCTCTAGGCATCAGTAAAAGGACAAAGAAATAGTTTTGCTGAAGCCTGGTTGCCAGTTGGTGCCCTCAGTGCAGCCTGAGGATGGGAAACACCCACCGACTGTGTGTGTATGTTTTTGTGCAGCTGCACCTTGGTGGCTGCCTGTGATGTGTGGCTCAATCCTTTTCCCGGCCACATCGCTGTCAGGAGGTGACATCAATAAAGGAAATCAGCTGTGAACTGACACGGATATAGCACTGACACATATTAGAAATATTTCAAAGCCATTCAGCGTCTCCTCTTTTCTGTAAGGATTCACTTCTTCTGGCCCTTCGTGGTCTCCCTGGCCTTGTCACATGTCTGTGAGCTACTGACATTTCATCTCTGAGTTATGACAAGAGTTATGGATTTGTGCAGTCCTGTTTTATGATGATGATTTATCATTTGTATTACAGTCATGACTAGAGGCCTCAAGCAAGATCAGGGCCTCACAGTGCAAGTCACTATATAAACATGTATTAGGAGAGGGTCCTGCTCTGAACAATCGCAAACAAAAGGTGGGAGGATGAACAGAAACACGGAGATGTGAAATGCAATACCCACTGTAACCTGAGGACAAGCACCAGGGCAGGGAGCAGCAGTGTTCCTGTCCCCTGGCTCCTCCCTGCCCACGTCCACACCAGGCTCTGCCACCTGCTACTCCTCCCCATGTCCTCCTCTCCCGGGGCTGTGAAGGGGCTGGCACCTTCCTGCCTCACCACATCTCTGCACAGGAGACACATCTCCACCTCCCCCACTGGGTGCTGCAGCTGCATTGCTCCCAGGCCGCTGCTCCATCACTGCTGCTGCTGCAGCACTTCCAAAATTATTAAACTTCCATTATTTCCGTAGAAACATAGAATTAAGGTTGGAAAAGACCTCTAAGATCATCAGGTCCAACTGTTAATCCAGCACCACTGTGCTCACCACTGAACCACATCCCCAAGTGCCACATCCACATTTTTTTTGGATCCTTACAGGGATGGTGATTCCACCACTTCCCTGAGCAGCCTGTTCCAGCGCTTGACCATCCTGTCAGTGAAGATTTTTTTCCCTCATAGCCAATCTAAGTCTTCCCTGGTGCAACTTGAGGTCATTTCCTAACATCCTGTCACTTGTTACCCTGGGAGGAGAGAGTGTTTTTTTCACCACTGAGCTGATAGTTGTCGCTACCAGCAGAGTTGTTGGTTATCACCTCCAAAGTGAGAGCAGATGGCTTCATTTCTCTTCAGAGCAAAATAAACAGGTAACTTTAAATGATTGTAATCTTATATATATAGATCTAAGTGCAAGACTGACAGTGTACTAAACTGAAAGCACAGAGCCATACTGTGGGACAGCTGCATTCTATCTCCACTTATGAGGCTTAGATCTCACTTTTGGCTCTACGCAAACACTGTCCTTGCTTTGCCTCTGCAGTACTTAGGGGACAATTGGAGGGTAACATTTTTCCTCCTTTTTTAATTGTTATTGCACTTGGCATTATGACCAGAGCTGTTCTCTACATATAAAAATGCAGCTCACAGAGCTTAACCTCAAAGATGGGTGTGTGGACTAGCATCAGCCCTGGGTTTATATGAATAATACATTGAACAATGCTTTGAAAATGCTGTAGACCTAACACTCCTGTGAGTGCAAAACTATACAGAGAAGAAAAACAAGATGCAGGTTTGGTCTGAAGATTTTCAAAGAGGAAAAAACCAGGATGTGCTTATGAAAAAACTTTGTTATGCCCTTTAGGAAAACAGGGAAAGAAAAACACTGAGAGTTGCTCTGCCTCACGCTGCTCATAGGAGCACCAGTGCAGCAGTCAAGAGTAGGCAGACACGCTGAGATGGCATTAGTGTGACAAGTAGGTAGTAAATTGAGGAGTTCTATTGGGCTTACAATGCGGGCTTATAGGAGACTCTGATGCTGGCTAGACTCCAAAGCCTGCTAGAAAGAGCAGAAGATGCTGCTCCCAAAGAACCTGGAAAGTGTGGCTTGCATGTAAGGGCAATGGAAACATTGCACCGGCAAGGCCACTGCCAAAGAATGGAGGGCAACCTGTCCTTCATCGAGCTTTTGTAACAAGGAGCTCGACAGAGAACGGCACAACTTGTAGCTCCAGGCAGATATCTGTCTTGCAACATCTGAGCCAACTTTTGGAGCTTTCATGACAGAAAGTGCTCACTCCAGCCAATATATCCTCCATCCACTTAATAATAACCCTGTAACTGTGGCAGGTGGCACCAGGCAGACATTTTCTACGTACTCAATTAATCTTCAGCGTAGCTCGAGCAAAGACCTGCATCGCAAACACATCACGGAGTGTTTGCAAGACATAGGAATTCCTCTTTTCCTCTCAGAACCAGGGAGGGTCCAGCCTTCCTAGCCCACCTGCATCTTTGCCAGGCGTGCTCCACAATTTGCTCTGTGTGTCTGTCTAATTCCTTTCTTCGTAACACAGTTCAGCCTATGTTGATTATATCTGCATGATATAGTCACCATGTAATGCCACAAGGAATGGAAACTTCTCCCACAAATTTGTTTATAAGGAGACTTTTACCACTTAAATCTTTTGCATGCATGCAAATAATGTCACAGAAAGCAATCTGTGATGTCATCCCTAGTAGGACCTCTGCTGCTTTTTAATTCATCCCCATCCTTTTTTTTCCTTTTTTTTCTTTTTCTTTTTAATTTAATTTTTATAATTTTTATTCCTTCTATGAAATAGACACAGAAGTGGTGCTGACCTTCCTCACAGTCAGTCCAACCATTGCCCTCGTGCCTCAGCACACATATCACACGTGTCACGTGCTGCTCTGTGCACTGACCAAGAAGCCGCCCCAGCCCAAAACAAATCATCAAACAAATGCACTTTCACCAGACAGCCACTTTTATGCCTTGTCTGTGTGAGACAGCTACTGGCAATCCAGCAGTTCAGGCTGGTTTTCCTTTCCCTTTGTTGTCAGAGATATGAGGCTGTTGTAAGCTTCTTCAAGGGTGAGATGCAAAGCAAGTAGGACACATAATTTTATGGCACCGGGCTTTGCTACTTCCACTTCTCAGTGACAAAATCTGGTTCTGATATGACATGTGGTTTGTAAAGCAGCTTGTCATCATGTTCCTTCAGGAAACGTGGTGGAGCTGAGCTGCCACTGGGGCTCCCTTTCCGTTTCTGAAGCTCAGACACCCAGTCTGCCATGAGAACTCCCTCCTGAAAATGCATGGTAAATACACCAACAGCATGAAGAGGTTTGGGGGTCAAATCAGCATAATTTATTTTTGTGGAGACACACCCCCATAAAAATCCTGGCAGCTGCACTTCCCTTGGGCTGTTGGTATTTACCAACCAACCTCAGGCTACAGTGTCAGCCAGCGGTGCCTTGCAGGCTGGATCACAGCTGACTCACCGACTGCAGTGGCACTGCAGGACTAAACATTATACCTGGGAGGTGGAGATATGTTATTAAAGCCATAAAGATAACAACATTGCTCCTAAGTGGAGAAATTTAGTTCAGTGTATATTACTGTTAAATGGCAAAATTACTGTTGTAACAATATGGGGATGTAAATGTGATTGTGTATAACATCATGTAATCATTAAAATCCATATAAATGTTGCTCACTCAAATTAAACACATGCGACTACTGCTTGACACCTGAAACATTAGCATAATATTCATGCCATATGGCTGGCATTTTCTGTTTCTTACATGTCACTCTTCATTCTTGTCAGCTGCTCACAAGAACTTGCCAGATAATATCTACAGCATTGCCAAAATCATCTAACAGCTGGTGTAGTACTGGTTAAACACTCCGTAATGTTTCAAACTTTAGTGCTCCATCTATGCACTAGAGAGCTGGTTCTTGGAGCAGATGTTTAAGCTTTGTTTTTAAATTAACTTCAGTCTGCTTTTGTGTCAGTGGTGTGTTTTTATGCTCCATCATGCTGCCGCCTTCTGTGAGATGAACAAGCTCAGCAGCATCCAGCCTTAAAACATATCAACTGTCGTGATAAACTCTGTGTTAAAAATGCAGCTCAGAACACCTATTAGCAGAGTTGGTGATGTCTTACGTTTCCCTCTGTCCATGTGATTCTCCTTGCAGCATAGAGGTGTGCATCTGCTCAATGTTCCAGATGCCACTAGGGCATCAGAAGGGCTGCTGGAGCCCTTCTCTGATTCAGAAATTGGCAGAGGGTCCTAATGCCCAAGTGAGACTCCTGAGGGATCCAAATCACAAGGTGGACTTAAGCACTGCATGGGCATGGTTTAGGGCTATGCCTGCCCCAGCTGGGACTGGGCAGCAGGGTCTGTACTGGCACCCAGGCTTGCACCTGAAGTGGTCCCTAACCCCACCCTCAGCTCACAGGATTTGAGGCCAATGATGGATGACTGAGAACAGGTGACACATTTTTGCCCCTGTAAACACCCCTTAAAGCAGTCCTAATGACTGAATCAGGAATCCTCTAATGTCTTCTGCATGGAAATCGGTGTGAAATCTGCTCATGCTGAAATCCATGTACTTGGATGATTTACATACTAAGATTTATGATGAGCCAGGCACATGAATGCTGCTGAATTAAACAAACATCCAATTTCATAACCAATCTGATTTTATGGGAGCACATGCAGTTCCCTTGGGGCTGTGAGCTTAAAAGTCTGATTTACACCTTCAGAAAAGAGGACTCCACACATTTTTTCTTTTGCTCTTCTTTTCCTGGAGACAAGGAGTTATCTTACCTTTTGCTCTTTCAGGTTCTCCACCAATTGAAGACACTTCCCAGTTAAAACATGGGGTTGAATTTTGAGGAACTGTGATAGAGGGCATTTATTGAGAAGGTGCTAGGACCTCTTAAGTGCTCAGATGGCTTTATAAGGACAAAAATGGGTAAAGAAGAGTGCTGGAGAGAGGTGACCTCTGCCCCACCAGAACTGGACAGTTTTATCCTGCTAGGCTGCTTTACCTCATGTAGACAATGAGGTAATGCATGTCCTTATTACATGGAGGCATTTTAATTTGGGCTACCTTTTGGCATAGGCCGTCCTTTCTGAGCCACAACTCCCCTGTTCTCGCTGCCATACAGGCACACAACAAAAAAGTGACAGCTGAGTGAATAAGCTTCCCATCTAATGTGAAGCAAGAAACAGAGGTATGGACAGGCAGAGAGTGTGGATAAATATCTAAGTTCATGCTACAGGCAGTGGTCTTAGCATGCCATCACCAGCATCAGGCTATACACTCATTTTTGCCATGTGGGATGTATAAACACTAGATATTCAGACCGTGGCTCATGCCTCTCATTTTCCTCTTCCTGCACATGCAGACCTGCCCAGATGGAAGAAGGGCTGGCAGAAGAGTTGTGGACTGCATATATCAAGAAGTAGATTTGCACTATTTTTATTCTTTGCAGACATTTCCGCCACTATACTGTATCCCTGGAAATTATCCATCTTGGATAATGGATGGAATTAGATTAGAAACAAGACAAGATGCAATTATTCACTGAGGATGATTTGGATAAACTGGTAAAATGGGGCCTGCAGCTGGGCCTGTCAGCATCTGGTTTGTGTGCACAGAGGAATCACAGAGGATTTTATCCTTGGCATTAGCTGTAATAGGATAAACATATTTTCTGTCTATTGTAATACAGTCTTTTACCCACATTAAAAATCATTACTGAGACATTCTCTATCACATAACAGCTGGTGTCACTTACTCCAATAAGGTGTCACCCACATGAAGTCCCTAAGTTGAAAAAAACTATGATAAAAATGAAAATAAGCTTCATCTTTGATGAGGAATAAAGACATTACCTTAGGCCAGAGAACTGCATCAGGCTGCTCATAAGGCCTTTTCAGTGCTCTGCGATCCAGGGCACCGGATCCAGGGCAGGAGCAAATGTCAGCCCACTCATTTCTTCATGCAGGCTCAGCTCTTTTCCTAAGAGCTTTCCCTTACACCAAATTTGCAAGCTCATTCCCAAAGTAGACAACCAAGTGGGACACTCTTAATTCATTTAGGTGCTTGGTGCATCCCTTAAAATTATTTTCTACCTCTTTAAGCATTTGGACACTGTTGGAACTCAGGTCACCAAGACCATGCAAAAGGCATGATAGAGCTGAGAACAGGGATGCTGTTGGGAGGATACTGCCCTGCTTTTCCTCTCACACCTGCTTACTTGTGAATGTGCTCGTTGACATGCCCAGGGTTTCAATTCAGAGGCAGGGAGCAAAAGTGAAAAACTTCTGCTAATGGTTGTTCATGCTGGATTTTAAAATTTTTTGTCCATAGAATCCATAGACCATTTTGTTGTAAATATTTCATTTTACACACAGTTATTGACACCAAAGAACTGGCACAATGCTGCACTCCTGAGACTAAAGATGTTGGTTATCAAACTATGATGTTCTGCTGCAAAAAGATGACTAAAAAGAATGACATAAGTAGATGTTCCTGGAGGCAAAACATGTAGTACAGTGCAGCTCATTACTTAGTAATGTAGCACACAAATGTGATTGTAATCCATCATTTTTACCACCGCCTTGAACACGATTATAGCCAACTTGTAGGGTCATCCAAGTGCCCGTATGACCTAGGCAGCAAGTTCCTTTCAGCTCAGGCCATTGCAAATCTGTCATTTGCAGTGTTCCATTTATGTTCTTTTGTTTGCAAATGTGAATTATTTGATGGAAATCATTTCAGTGTAAAGGCAACCAGGTGATGCTTGTGATTGGGTGTCAGCCAGCAGGTCAGGAAATCGGTTTTGCAATTCTTGCTGTTGATAAGTTTAGCTATGTGACTCTTTTTTAATGACTCTTTTATGCCTCTGTATTGATATAAGATACATTAACGCAAAGTTTCCAGACTCAGCCCTTGCCCTGTATATCCTTCCTACATGTACTTAAAGCATTTGATTTGTCCCATTCTCTTCAGCAGCCTAATCAGGCTCATAAGCAGGAGTGTATAATGTTTACAGGGTAAGGCTTTCACTCCTTGCAAGACTGCCAAGGAAAGGCAATGCTGAGCATGGTGGTTGCGACACAAAGTTGTTAAATGTCTCTTTTATGTGCTGCTCAGGGCACCAAAGCCGTGTGGATGGAGCCCCTGCCAGCACCCCACACATCCCCTCAGAGGCTGCCCCATAGGTCTGAGGTTAGATGGCACTGGATGCCCAGTGCGCAAAAACAACCGTGTGTACTTCAATTCGACATAGCCTGTAAAGTGAAGTATGGAGAAATAAAAATAATAAGAAAAATCTGCTTTTCTTTTTGATTTTATTCCTCTCCCTCTCTGTTATTTTACTACAGCATGTCAGTGCCTTCTGCTGACATGGGAATGAGTAGAAGGAGCCAAGTTTATTGTGCACTGTGGAGGGGGTATTGTGCTCTGGTTTAGGGAATCAACCTTCTTTTCACTGGGAGTATTTCTAAGACCTGAATTAGAGAGTCTGAAAGGCTGAAATAGGTGTCTTTTAATTTTTATCATGGACTTTATCAAAACTTTTTTAGAGGCTTTTTAATACTTCATTTCTTAGAATTTCTCGTAAGACTGGCATACTTCCTCCAGCTTCATAATGTCAGAAGCAATGACTTAGAAGAAAATGAGTCAAAGCAACACAAATAACTCACTGTTAAAAAAATTCAGGTTTTTTTTTCCAATACTTCTCTAAGAACTATTTTGCTGAATTCTAGCGCAGGAAAACCACTGTTGTCTATTTAAATATCTTAACTAACATTTAAGGTTTTCACTTGGCTGACACTTCTTGGCCTTGCATTAATCTTGGGATTGTTTCACAAGAGACCCAGGGAACACCCACTGATAACAATGTCAAACATTCAATGTATTTACTGAACGTTTCCACTTGCTTGATCATTAAGGCATGCCTTGGGTATGAGGTCACCGATGTTGTGTAAGTGTAGAATTTATGGGGTGGTTGGAACTATAGGGGAGTCCTGACATGTTTTTTGGCAAATACTGTCAGATACCATGGACTGATGCCACTCAGAATTGTAGCTCTGGGATATGATCAGGTTCTAGCATGAACATTTTGCATTAGAATTCAAATCTTCTGGTTGCAGAGAAGATGGGAAAAAGGTTTTTTGAACAGACCATACGTACATGGGAGGAACTTTTTGCTAGAACACATTTTCTTGTCTGTTAAAACAGATTAATTAAACATTAAATCTTTTGACAAACAAAAATGAAAATGTAGTTTTAGAAAATCAGAGGAGAAAGCTTTACATCAATGCAGCATACAGACATTGTGCTCTCCTTTTTAATCCTTCATTTAAGTTGGAGAGAGCACCAAAGGACTAAGTTAAGAAGGCAGCAGTGAGGTGGATTCAGCAGCAGCTTGGGCTGTAACCAAGTTTGGTCTTCCTAAACTGTACTACTGGATTTGCTAAAGGCTTGCTAGGAGCCTTGCAGTGCCTATTCCTGGCCTGTTTAAAACTCATTTAAATAATGAAAAAAAATCTTCAGTTGGATATTAGCACCTTTTAGATATAGTGATGATAACTGTGGCTGCCTTAATTTGCCAATTCTCTGTTTGTACTATTGTGAGAAAAACCTAAGACTTTGAGTACTTGATTGAAACCAAACAGGAACAGGATCTGGACCTGTGCAGCTGCTGACTTTATCACATACCTGCTGTCTGACTTTTTTGACTCTGTTTTTCTTCCAACCTCTTGTTTTGCATGTTTAAATTGCAAGGTCCTTCAGACTAGGTCCATTTCTCACCACAGATTTATAGAGTCTGTCATCCGTGGTTGTGCTGCAAGACAAACAACTACGAAGGCTGCAGAGATGAAGGCTGCTACTCGTGCAGGAGGTTTCAGCAGTTCTATTCCACTTTGTCTAAAACACTGAAATAAGACCACTTCTGGCATTGTGCACATTTTTAATCCTTTGCAAAGACCCTTTGACATTAGTCCCTCTAATTGGACTTTCTTTCATTATCTGAACTTTTTCCCTTAACATTTTAAAAATCGTGTTGTTGGCTGGTTGCCAAGTATGAGAGACCACAAGTAAATGAACAGCATTTCAGCAGGGGTTCAAGAAAGAAATACTCTGCTGTTATTGAATTAGTCTGTATTTCTTCATCCCACCTATAATATAAAGGAAGGAGATGGAATTAAAACCACAGAAAGTAGAATAAAAGGTAGAAGGAAGGAGATATTCTAGGAGTTCGAGTACATATTTGAAAGATAAAGACTAAACAAGACTAGCTGCTCTGTGGACAGGGATTTTCATAAAGGGGGCAGGACTGGGACACAAAATACTAGATTTGACACAGATTTGATAGGAAGCCCTAGCAGAAATACTTTGTAAGGATTCTTAGTGGAATATGCACAGGATTATGTTAAGGAACAGTTCTGCTCTTGATATGTAACATTCACAGAGCTCCCCAGTTTTTGGAAATCTGCTGTCTAGCCCTAGGAGTCCACTTCTAACAGGAAGAGCCTTTGAATAATGTTTCAGAAATTCCTGACCTGCCCCCTGAAAGATTTTCAGTATTGCTTTTTAAAATTAACTTTTTTTATTAAACCCATTTACATGGGATAAATGGGCAAATACTATGATCTATTTTCCTACCCTTATTTTTATTTAATATTTTGAATACCTATTGGGATAAGGACTATCCTACAACATAGAAAGGACAGTCCCATTTTCCATGGAAAACAAAGCTCAAAGTCTTCTGATAAATAGCACAAAACTTGCTTTGCTTTTTAGGCAGGCAGCATTCTCCGGCTGAAAGACTTAGATATTAGAGCAATGAGTGTATTAGTGTAGCAAAGCTGGCATTATCAGGTGTTGTATATGAGAAATGTCATTTATGAGCTGTCACACAGCTATTATTAAGAGACTGTTCAGAAGAACACACTACATCATCGTGACTGTCACGGTGCTCGCTGCAATCACCGAACAACCAGGCATAGTTAAACAGAGGATTTCTCTCACTTTCAGAGCAAATTACACTTATGGTTTATTTATGTGATGGATTTGTTCCATTTAGGCATCCTCTGTAAGTGCTTTATGATAGCTCTGGTGGCACAGACCTGCGACTCGGGGCCGGTCAAGTGGCATGGATGGATGGATGGATGGATGGCAGGCAACTGACTGGGTAGCAGACCCCCTGCACTTCCCCAGTGTGGAGGGTGGGGAGGAGGAGGTTTTGGGTAAGGAGGTAGGGGTGCTGACCCTCCAGCTCCAGTCCATCTCTCTCACCTGTCAGCAGTTTTGGAGGACAGGGTCAGGTGACTTTAGGCAGCATCCTGACCCTGATTCCAGACAGGATGGGAATCCAGGAGCTTCCACAGCTGCTCCCACCTTGCTGCCTCACCCCAGACTCTGGAGCTGGGACTCTTACTGTCGTCTGTCCCCGCAGCATCTTATACACACTCAGGTGTCTCTCTCCAGCTGCACACCACTTGCAGCAAATTGCAATTCTTCCCTGGGCTTCCCCACAACCACAGCTGTTTACACAGGTATTCAAATGCACACCAAAGAATGAAAGTCAGCCCTAGATTTAGGATTTGAACAGACTCTGTTGTCTGAATACCTACCAACATTTTTAGGTCACATACTGCATTCACTCTACCAAGCCTTGATCCTCTAATCTCTCCACACGTTGAACTTCCATTGACTTTGACCTGCCCAGCCATATCCTATAAAGCCAATCTCCTCCAGTTATTGCACCACGTGAAGCCCCGCTGGACCTCTAAATCTTTCAAGAGGTTTGTAATTTGGTGCATTCCCTAAGGAAAACTTGGAAGGGGTCCAGGGAACAAGGCTAATTTAGGAGACATGAGAATATGTCTTCTGAAGAAATGGCTCCAAGACCTTAACATGTTGGGCCGTGAAAAAGGAGCAGGTGAGATAGGATTTAATTACAGTGTACAAGTACCTAAGGGTAGAACACAGAACTAGGTCTGAATCTCTAGCAAAAAGGTAAAATATGAGGTCAAGGGCTGAAATTGAAGTGTATATCTCTCAGCAGAAGGCTTCTCTGTATATATAATAATCTGGCAGACAAGGTGGTGGAAACTGGTAGTAGATGCAGAAACCAATTTATTACCACTGCAGTGTGACCAGGTGACCCTGCTGATGGTTCTTGCTGGTTTTAAGTGGCTCTTTTTCTGGGTTTTTTGGTGTTTCAATCTACTGTGCTACTGTGGGGGGCTTCTTCAAAGCTGGGCTTCTGGAAATTAAAAATAGAGGCAATACTTAAAGGCTAACAGTAAGAAATATGTAGCTATTTTTTTCACTAAATGCTTTGAAGTTTATGTACATAGTATGGTAGGTCTGGCAAAATGGCATCACTCCCTCTATGGTTTGGTGCTGCACAAGAACACAGACAATACTGTGCAATTCTGATGAGCTTCTGGCAGGTGAAAAGTAAGGTTTCTGTGACATCACAAATAGTAATGTGGTACTGACATAAATGGGAAGTCCACCCTATTAATACTTATGCAGCAGGGGAAAAAAAAGATCTGGGAGTTGAGCACAGCATGGGAAGTATGAACTTAAGCTTCCTTTAAAAAAACAAACAGGGCAATGGTTTGTGTTTAAGTTTTTGAATCAGTTTGTGGAGGAAATGGCCCAGTTTCAGCTGGTGCCTCCAACTGTGAAAAATACCAGGACTTGTGGAAGCAACAGGGACTTTGTTCTGCCCTTTTGCAAGCTGAGTAGCTTCATTTTCAGCCATTTCCAATCACTTCATCATCTACTAATGAAAAATCTACTCTGAGAAAACATTAATGTGAGATTTAATTTGGATTTATAGGTCATCAATAAGCAAGCTATTTTAGGCAGTCTACACTGGTGTTGCAAGAAGTTTCCTAAACAATGTTCAGAGTTGATTTATTCACTCCACCAGAAGTGTGAGAAAATAATGAGTAAGGCAGCAGTTCTTTCTGCCAGTATTGCTGTGTACACTCTGCCCATTTATTTTTTTTTAATGGCAAACATCCCATTAACAGGTTTGATAGACTAATCCCAAGACGACAGCATCTGTAGATTAATTGGGGGATGGGGCATGCCTAGGACTGCTGCATCTTTCAAAGGTCCCTGCTGAAGTAGTGAGACTTTGATTGCTTGCCATAGCTTCTCAGAGGACTGTGCTAGTCCCTCCTAGCAATGCAGATGTGACAAGCTAAATCAAATGCTCCCAGGAGATCAGTTCTGGTCTCTCATGGTGCAACATGTGGTTTTGGGCTGGACAGTCTCAGTGAGATTCAATTGGGCAGCAAAGATAACCTGGCAACAGTTGTCATCCTAAGCTACTTCTGCTATCCCTGCAGAGACACACATTCTTCTAACATGCAGCTCATTTTGAGGAAAGCAGTGAAAACTGGTCACATAGCCTGTGCCTAAGAGGCCCTGTTCCCAAGCTTGGATTATGGAGTAAGTCTTGGGTTAGACCCCTGGAGTTCTTTCATAGATTATGTTTGCAACTGCAGGAAAGATTTATCCCAGTAGCCGTAATTGCAGCCAAACTCAACAGTTTTGTCTTCTCTGAGACTTTCTTTGACACTTCTATCCCAAGACAGTGTAAGTTAAACTGAAATTGTCATCTACCAGCCTCAGGTTTTTTCATCCAGTATCTGTGACAGAAATAATAATTTTTTTAAATTATGCTATTAATGCTTCTTTATAAATTTTGACCATTTATGTTAATTTTCTAGAGCAGAGACTATTTTCTCTAGGGTTTGGACTGGTGCATAGCGGAAATCGTAGATCAGACCTTGCAATTTTAGCATTTCAAAGTGTATTTTGCTGCAACTCAGGATGGGAACAACTTTGTTAATTTCTTCAAAACAGGAATTCCTGGAAGAATTCATATTAAAAAAATACTTTCTTCTAAAATTAGTTTCTGTTATTTCAGAAAAGGCATTTTTATCAATGCTGGCAAAATGCTTCCCAAAATTAATTTTAAAAAAGAGGACCTAGAGTATTTAACCTATTATAATAGTTTGGTTTGGTTTGGTTTGGTTTGGTTTGGTTTGGTTTGGTTTGGTTTGGTTTGGTTTGGTTTGCAATCATTTTCTCACAGTTCCATGAAAAGAATATTTTTTTACTAAATAGCCTTTGAACAGCTTTAATTTTTATTCCATCCCATCTCCTCACATCTTTCCTCAGCCGAATCTTTTAGCTATGCTGAAACCCCTACTACATACAATTTTATTTTGCATCTGAAATTGATTAATTCCCTATGTGCACTAGTCAATAAAATGAATAATGCAGCAATGACAATTTTTACAAAAAGTTCAAAGTATTGCTATGGATTGTTTTATTAGATGATATATCTATAAAATCTAGTTATATTAATCAACTTTAACAAAATACAACTAGACCATAAACATGCCAGAGCCATAAACATGCCAAACCAAGACTGTGTGAGCCTCAGCAGAAGACACACCTCAGCAATCTGTTTTGCTCTGATTCAGCCAGTCATTTGGAGCAAACCACCAACTGTGTTTAATCCTTTGTTGGTGTTGTTGCTCTTCTCTTTGGTGTGGTTTCATCTGAAGAACTGTCTTTAATAACTACAGTAAATAAGAGCTGAGTAGCTAATGGAGAAAAATAATATCTCTGACCAAGAAATTTCTCATGGAAGAAATTCTAGATTCAGTTATTACTGCAAACAGTTCTCTTTGACCATATAGTTTATTTCACTCAGGAAATTATTTTATGTTAAGGTAGCAAAAGAAGCTTGGTGAGGACATCTTTTGCCAAAAAGAGCTGCATCTCTCTGGAGAGCAGTTTTCCAGAATTTTTTTTTTAAAGGGTAAACATGGTGACAGACTGAGAATTACTTCACAAGATATTCTCAGGGTAAAATTCAATCCTGTTTCTAGTAACACATTAAGTAAGATGAAATGCAAAATGTGCAGGTTTTTGTCTTTAAATTTGATATAATATTTAATTCCAGAAGTTTTAAGGTGCAAAATGTTCTAGAAATTATATACAGAGCCTTTTCTTCTTTTGTTTCCTCTGTGGTCTTTCCTTCATAATTGTGATACTTATTTTGTTGAGTACTTTATAGAATCTTGGAAAACAGGCACTAACACAGAAAATGTCCTTGAGTAGATGGAATTATCTTCATTTGAATGAATGGGGTTTAATTAATTTCTGGCTGAGAATAAATTATTTTTTGCTCTACAAAATAGATTGAAAATCCACTTAGAAGAAAGAATGATATTAAATACACAACAGCAAACTGTGGGGTTGCACTGACCCATCAAAACTTTACAAATAGTTACTTTGGGTGGCTGCAGTAGTTTGAATGAGTAAAACCATCCGAATCCCACCTAAGTCAAACTTGCATAAAGAAGCATAAGGCGGTAACTAGCTAAATGGTATTCCCATAAAATCACTGAAAATATTTTCATCTATACTTTGAAATAATATTTTGCTTCTTGATTCCAGCTGGATTTAGAATGGCCAAACCTCCTAGAACATCCTCATGTCTTTAGTACTGAGGCACAACTCAGTAATGGTTTTATGGTTTTTTTTAAATGCTTTTTAATGTTTTTTAAAAATTATCCCAGATGCGACTCTAAAATTAGCATTTTGTGATGTGTCAGTATTTCTAAAGCCTTCAACCAGCCTCATGAGCCTCTAGGGGCTCACTGGCCAATATCTGTGTTTATATATGCCCATCACAATCTGCCTTCTGTATGGTCGTTTGTGCTTTACATAGTTCTTTGTGCCGTGCCATGTTCAGAGTTATAGGCTGTGGGTTCCTTGGGCAGGGCCTCATTCCTGTGAATTTACTGCACTTCACACAATAAAGAACAGGTTCTTTATGTGGCACCCTGGCTCTACCACAATATAAATAACATTTTTTTATATTGGCACAGCTCCTTTGAGCCAAAGGAGGAGTCACAGAAAGAGGCAGTGAAGAAGCAGAGATTTCATCACTTTAAAATCATGTTGTGTGAAGCATGTCTTTCTGCAAGATGTTATCCAGAGAAAGCAAGAACAACATTTTGAGAATTCTAGTGATATTTTTTAATCCACATCAGCCTACTATTAAACACATTCTGGATCTTTTAATGTATTGACATAGCAGCAAAAAAAAATCCTGCCTTAGGCCACATTTTTTAAGCCACAGATCCAACTGCAGATATGATGCTTTTAGTAAATTGACAGGGGGAGCTGTAAGAGCGGTTTAGATGATTCATATTATTCCTCTGGGCAGAGTCTCAGCTCAGAGTTCTCTGAGTCAGCTTTGGTGTTCCCTTATTGAGAGACAGAGCATTGTTAGAAAATACCATTTTGGGGCTAAAGCAACTCTTCTGTTATAAAAGCCCTCTGGTACTGAGAAATGCTTGGCTCCCTTTAATAGGGAAGCTCCCTATGCATGCCACCTAAACCCAGTGTGTTGCTTCTGAGTCATCTTTGCATCAGATCTTCATTCCTGAATTCCTGCTTTAAGTGCTTTAAGCACCAATTAACTCAGCTTCTACATGCCCTTGCTTTTGATCCCCGGGTTTATCAATGCCGCCTCTTCGCTGGTTTCCATTCTGGTTTACATCTGAAAACAGACCTGCTCGCCTGCCTGGCACGCACACTCGGGCCTGGTGACTGCAAAGACTTGGGGCCAGTGGCTCTCAGGGCTTTGGCCCACCTGCCCCCACCCCTTGGCAAGACCCACCCAGTGACCTGTGCTTAGAGCAGCCCAGGCTGTGAATAAAGCAGGACCCTCTTTCCTGGGAGCAGATCTTCTGCTTACTGACATTCATGAACTCAGAAGAGGTGATGCTCTAATGGCAGCAGCAGTAGAGGCTTCTCATTGCCCAGGAGCTGGAACATTTGCTTTCTAGACCCACCGTCTTTAACTCTGCTCATGCTTTTCAGGAAAGTCCATCAGCCACCAGGCTTCAACATCCTGTGCACGGCACAATCCTGCCAGCAACAAAAACTACACTGAAAGGGAGATGAAATTCACAGGGCTAAACCTAGTGAGCAAGAGGTTACTGGTGTCTTTGGTCTGTTGTGAGAAAAGCCTCCCTGGAAAGAGAGAGCCCCAGGCCCTGCTCCTGCACTTATCTATATTTTGCAGGTTTTTTGGTGACACTGAGGCTCATAGTCTTTCTAAATGGGTTGAGTTATGGCTCTACATGTAACTGGAGAGCAAGAGCTCACCCATTCTCTCTGACCAGTGCCAGATCACTTAAAGTAATATATAGCTCAAAAATACCAACCTTTGCCCTAAATTTAAGGCATTTCCAGCTCTCTGTGAAAGCAAGACTTCATCTCAGTCCATGTGAGCCATCCCCAAACCCCTCTTTCTCTGTAATAGACAATTCTGTCCTTGGGTCCTTTCCTTTAGATTTTTGCTCACTTTGCAAGTCAAGGCAGACACACAGAAGGCCTAATAACAGATGCTGCTCACATTCAGCAAGTTTACAAATGCATGCTCCAGGCACCTCCAGAGTCAAGCAGCTTGGCTTGCCAAAGGCAGGTGTGCCTGGGCTGCCTCCTGCCTGGCTCTGGGCTGCCCTGAGAGCTGTTTCTAGAGTCGGTGGGCGGTCATGGGCCATGGGGCAGCTCCCTCCTGCCTGCCCAACCAAGGCTACATGGAGAGTCCTGTCCCTGCTTGCAAAGTATCATTCACTGCAGAGCATCCACCAAGAGAAGGGAAGCATCAGGAGCACCACGGTGTTTGGCATAAATAGGACAAAGGGAACCTGAAGGGGTTTCTCTGCATCACTAGTGGTCAGCTTATCTCTGCTGTCCCAGCCAGCTCTGCAGGCCAGAGACACTTCTAAGCTCCTCTGCACTTCTCTGGGCAGTGGATTTGTCATGTATCTTTTGGGAGAGGGAAAAAAGTTCAAGGCATTTAATTTAGCCAGTGTTTCTGGTGAAATGTAGAAGCACCTTGTGTTTTGAAATTCCTAAGTCTCATACCAGCTGTTACAAAGTGAGAGGCACTCAGCATTGTTGTTTTGAATTCATAACAGGCACACAATCTTGTGACTACTTATCTCCACTTGTGTACTCCTGTTTGTCATAAGCTCCTCAAATATGCATTAGTGAGGCACACCCCCATATGGAAAATGTTGCGCAAAATAAAGCTATTGAGTTTTCTTGTAACAAGTGGAAAAGGAGAATTCAAAAATCTTGAAATTAGTATAATTTTATTTCTTTAATTACCAGTTGTTTACGTACCTATCAGAGCAAACTGAAATCTTGCCACACAAATGTTAATTTGAGCTAAAATGGTGTTTGATAAAGAGCATTTACACTAGTTGTCATGGCCATGTATGAACAGAGTACATAGGCTTAAGGGAACCTTCCTTGTCTTTTTAACACCCCTTAAAACAGAACTTTCACAGTCTGGCAGGCATTTCTACAGTAGCATTTAAACTGTGTCTGAAGAATTGCTTTCATATACACTATTTGACTTGACACCACTACATAAAAACTTTCCCAAAACAAATCCTGGAAGTTAGTAGTCCCAGTATTTTATCTTGCTTGCATAGGTTGAGGTTCATAACTGAAAGAGTTCTCTTGGACACCCAGAATATTGACACTGTCTTCAGTCAAAGAATGCAAATGAACTGTGGACACCACTGTTTTCCCATATATCTACGTTGTATAGGGAAACGGAGTGTGGTAAGGGGGCTTTGTAGCAGTAAACACGTAGCAGGTAAACTCTGTGGCAGTCTGCATCTTGCTCTGAGAAGAGCAAGCTCAACAGTATTTCAGGTAGAAGCTCATAAAAGCCTGTACCCTGACAGGTATGATGTTTATTCAGGGTACTTTCAAATATCTTTGGAATTGTTTATGCAAGTTAACATTTCTTTACTTAGCTGAAGGTCATCTATGACAAGAATTTACTGAAAATTTGATGTTACCAGGAAGGTAATGCATCAAATTTAAAGGGAAACTTAACCTTTTGCAAAATTACACAACTGGATGTAAATAACTCACACAGAAGCGACGCTAATTACTTAGCAGGCAGTCAAAGATTAACATATCTTGTTTCACCATTGCCTTTCCTGTACTGCCACGTCCTTGGTTGCCTGTCTCATGTGCAGGATGCAGCAGGAAACCCCAGGCTACAGAATGGTAGGGACAAGTCACTAAAATCCATATGGTAATATACATTTTCAGAGAGAGCAAGGTGAGCTGTCAAGCAGCTCTCGGTCTGATACTTGTCAATCTCTCACTGCAGTGGAAATTCCTAGGAATCTAAAACCATGACAGCCTTCCCGATGATTTAAAGGGATGACAGTAGTGCATTATAGCAAACACGTGGGGAGTACATCCCAGGTTGTCTAGCAAGCAGAGTCCTTGCCTGAGTATTTGCATATGTGCAAACATTCCACTAGCATATTAGATGTTATGTTTTGAGAACATAAATATGCTAAAATGCAATGGAAAAAGGTTAATAAGTATGTTAAGCTGTTAATATATGCAATTTTAGAGTGGTGTTATAATTTTCTGTATATTTGTACACAATCTGGCTCTGAGCAAGGTAGTTAATTTTCACCTGCTGAAGCAACTGAAATTTTAAATTATTACAAATCTTCATTTGTCCATTTATTTGTTATCATGCAGCCTATTTATTGAGCTCAGAGCATGGTTTTTCCAGGGCTTGTTGAAGCCTTGAGGATATATTTTTGGGGAAGGATATATTTTAGTGGCACAGCTAATTTTCCCCTTACTCTGCGTCCTTGTGTTGTTTCTAAACAGGGGTCTGTTTTTCCCCAGGAAAGACTGAGAGTAGCTCTGCCTTTCACTGCTTTTGGGCATCATCTTGCAAAGTGGGGCTTGACTAAAGCACCACAGCCCTGTGGTTAATAATACACGGTGCCTTTGTGGCTGCAGGCACCGCCACGTGTTCACATAACTTCTGGCGATGAAAGATGAACAAGACCGATTCCGTGTTCCCCCACCAGCAAAAAGCATAAAAACTGTTCATTTACTGCAGTTTAAAGAGGGAGAGAGGTGGCAGTGAGAAACCTGTCAGCAGTAAGTGCTCTGGTGTGGGTGGCCAGAGGCGGTGACATTGCTGGTTCCTTGTCGTGGCCACTCTGCCTTCTGTGGGTGGTTTGCAATTTATGCCTGGAGGTGTGCAGGGAAGCCTGTATTTCATACAGCTGCTTTGCCCTGTCATCACTTTGGCGTGGGGAGCCAAAGTTGCATTAGTTATAGTATTTTACCATTTCTAAGCTTCTTTTAAGAACAATGGGGACTAAGACGTATTAAAAAACAGCCAGAGAGAGCTTGAAGTTTTGAAATCAGAGTGTTTACTGCTAGACAAATTTTCCCTTTGGAGAGACACACTTTAGAACTGGATGACGTTTTACAAAAGGAAAGGCCTTTAGCTTTCTGAAGATCCAGCCTCCTTATATATTTAGTGATAAAAATATCAAAAACATTAGCTTTAAACTATATGGAGCATTAGGGTAGGAAGGCACTGAGTGCTTAAAATTAGAGCATTTGTTCTACCATTTATTTGAGCAGAGAGGTAATAAAACTGTCAAATATTTACTTCTTTTTATACTTTTAAACTAAATATTACCAATGTGGTGGTTATTCCCCATTGTTAAAATAAGACTTTATATCCAACATTACAAATATATACTAACACTTTAGACTGGTATGATTTACAGTGATTGAGCTTCATGAAACACTGATCTTTAACTCCCACTAAGATGGCACAGGCATCCTCAGTCATAACAGGACCTCTGTAAAAGTACGTGCAATATGCACAGATGAACAAACTTGCATTTTTAATGAAAGAGGTTTTTAATGAATTTGTGGCGCTTCTAAAACTCAGTCAAAGCAACTAGTCTGTTTTTTCTTGGCACAAGGGGGGAAAAAATGACCAATTTTGCTACTCTCTGATATCTGAATTAATGACTTACAGCATTCTGAAAGAAAGAAAATCTCTCTTACATTAACACAAAACTTTGTACTCATAAAAATTAGGGTGAAAGACACCACCTCTGTCAGAGATTCATTTATTTGAATAAAGTTGCAGAGGCCCTTGCCTGGCCAGGAGAGGGTTCTGATCATATGATTTATTATTCGTATACTCTGTGGAACCTGGACATAATCACTCTGCTTGTTTAAGGGACTCTGTAACAGAATTTGCATCAATACTATGTTTCCATGGAAATCAGATTAATTGAATTTCATGTTTGTGTGACCTTCATCCCACCAAGCCATTGACATCCCCTTTGATTAAGATTTCCACTTATCTTTTGTTTATCTTTAAAGGTTGTAAAGAAATGGCTTGTGTAGGAAAGGAAAATTAGAAAAAGTTAAGAAACAATTATCCTGCACTTTTGCTTTATATAGCTGTTAGACTGTATATAAAGTGTCTCAGGTATTTTTTCCTACTCCAAATTACTTTTTTTGAAAAACAAAAATCCAGCTCTTCTTTGTGGACTATACTTCAGGTGTAGCAGACCCTTTAAAATTTCTAGGAGCATTTGCTAGTAGGTTTCATAGTTTTTCATGATGGAGTGCTTATTTGCCTCTTCGTTCCACAAAGTCATGTGGAAACACCCCAGGCAGTTTCATTCTGCATAGAGGAAAGATGTCACAGGTGGAGAAAATACGTGGAAGTCTCACAAAATAGCATAAGACACCAAACTTATGAAGGCTCCAGGTAACAGCTTCAAAGACGAGCTCTGAACTTGGCATACAGTTATTGCAGGTATCATGTAAAGACCTGAATTACTCTTTGGATACCCCAAAAAAAGGTGTATCACAGCAGCATGCCTCAGCTCCACTGCTTTGTTATTTGTGAGACTCGGGCTAGTAAGCTTAGAGCTAGTTTAGATATTTTTAGACTACATTTGTTAAAGCACTTGAAATGTTTTCTTCAGTTGATCCAAAAAGGAGAGCTGTTACTTGATAAAAAAGTGACCCCTTCTATGGGGAAGGAACATCGGATACCATAAATCTCTTCAATTTAGCAAGCACGAGAAATCACGCTAAATAGAAATTTGGAATTAAAGAACTGAGACTGGAAAACAGACGACTGTAATTAATTATTGGAAGATCTCAAATAACAGGAGAAGAAATAACCTAAAAGCAGAAAGACAGAGAATTTGTTTAAAATAGCTATTCAGGCCTCAAATATGCACCTTGGTTAAGAAACACTTCCTTTTTTACCTGAATAAAACTTTGAGCATTTCTAAAGCAGCTGTCATTAAGTATTGCTGGGCATTTTGCCTTTGGCTGGTATATCTGGGGAAAAAAGACAAAACAAAACTTACCCCCCAAATAGAAGAATTTGAAAGAACTATGAGATTCTGTCAAATTAACTGAATACTTAATAATATAATTTTAAAACTCACATGGGGGAGCAAGAGAAAGGCTGAAAATACTGAAGTACTCATCTGAGCACTTTACGCTCGAACACTTTTTCTTCTGAAAGCTCTGAAAATCAATCAAAAGGAGTAACTATCTCCCAACATAAATGATCTTTTTGTTTTATTTTGTTTCAGTTTTTTGATTAAACAAACATGCATGGGTTATCCATCAAAAATATGTTGGCTTTGAGGGAAGAGTTCTTGTACCAAAAAAGCGTTGCTTCACCGAAACTGTTTGAGCAAGATTCATTTTGGCCTTTCTGCACATAGAGATGGGGATCACAGGAGGTTCCTCTAAAATAACTTCTGCTCCCTGTGAAATAACTGATCTTCATTGCAGCTGACACAGTCCTCCCTTGCTGCCATTTATGTCTCGTGGACCCAGCAGGTCTCGAGAGGAGGGGCTGCCCTGCAGCACGGCCTTTGTAGTAATTGATATTTATTGCAGGGTCACCATTTCTTTAGCATTCATTACAGACACTGATTAGAGAGGGTGATAAAGACATTGCTGGAGATCAAAGCCCATCGTGGACTGGGGAAAAAAAAAGCATGCAAAGTAGCATTTTAAATGGATGCATCTATTTAATCTATTTGCTGCTGATGTTTTCATACACATGGTTTAGTGGTATTAGATTCAGAAGGTGTAGCAGAGGCTTTAATTTGCTTCAGTTCTGGTCTAATAGGCATACAGACACCAGAGGATTCGGAAATACTGAGCTCAGAAGTACCCTGACAAACCTTTGTACTCATAATAACAAGAGCTGGTGTGAGCTTATACAATTTAAAACTAATTGCCCAGCCAACATGCTCATTACCATATTGATGCAGCTCATAAATCAAAGCCCTGCCTATTCAAGCTGTTTACCAGTCTTGCATTAAGCAGCGCATTTCAACTGAGAAATGTAGCATGTTGCCAAAACACTGCAGAAACTTTATAAGACTGATAGGAGTGCAAACCTGGGGAGCTGAAGTGCCACAAACCTGGCATGAAAGTGCTTGTTCTTGTTTGTTTTCTGAGTATGTTCTGATCTAGCCTTGAAAGTTTCCCTAATAATGTACTGGAGCACAGAAACAGGTCCTTAAGCAGCAGGGAGCTGCTGGCAATTTTTATCAATTTGGCTTCCTACAGCAGCTTCTTTGCTTAACCAGGAGACTAACACACACTTCTTTTTGGAAGCAATACAGTACTTCTGCCAGCTGAATTGAGGTGTGTACATAAAGAATGCAGGCTTTTTATATAGGGAAAGGAGAGATAAAGGCTCTTAACTGGGAATCCTAAATTAGTCATCAAAATTAGGTGCCTGAAGTTAAATTCTTTGAATAGCCTACTAAGGAATCTGAAAGTACAATTCACCTGCCTAAACAAGTGCCTACCTGCAGGTGCCAAGCAGTGCCCCTGAGATGCCCTGCAGTCCTACGACATCCACACAGTAGGTATGTCAGAGGAGTTGGAGAAATTCGCACCTCTCTAAGCTGGCAGCTGAAGGCCAAGTGGGCTAGTTTAACACCTCTCAAACGGCATTAGAAGCCTATGTTTGGCAGTTGAATTTTCCTATTTCTCCTTCAGGTATTCAGCCAGCTGGCTTAGGTATCAGGTCCTGCAATCAGGTCCTGTAAGCAGGATTAATGAACTTGGGCAGGGTTCAGAAGCTACAGGGGTCCGCCTGCTTCCCACTCTCCAGACTGGCTGGTTTCAGACCAACTGAAGGGCTTCTTACCCAAACACCAGTGTCCTGTGAGTTATTTTTCTCTCTGTACTTTGCTCAGAAAGCAGCAAGAGAGATGTATTTTTATGTGGTTTCTCCCGGAATGAATGTAGTAGCTCCTGATGGCTGCTGGGGCATCTCTCCCCCTGCACCAGGCTATCACCCCTGTGTTGGCCACGGCCACAGGTGGCAAGGACAGAGGGTGCTGGAACAAGAGTCAAGGCATCGAGATTACTTTGAAGATCAGGACCAGGACTTGAAATTTAACTTTGATGTGTAAAGGAAGCTTGAAGCAGAAGCACTGCACTTAAGAGTTACTGAAGGGTGTTGGAGCTGTTGGGGGAATTTAACAGGTTATGGGAAAATCAGGAGCTTGGAGGGGTGTAGAGGGTTACTTAAGATTATTTGTTTATCCCTGTTTAAGAGAACCCAGTTCAGGGGAAAAAGGGCACACATATCTAATGAAATGCAACTCTCTTCCATAAACAGTATTAGCAAGAAGAGTTTATCCTATTAAAACAAGTGCTGATCTTCAGTCATGATGCCTGATGAAGCCTGTCTCTTATGTTCTTTGTGTAAATGCAATCATGACAATTAGTAAATAAAACATTTTTTATGGATGGAAAATGCGATGTGATTAAGACAAAGCTTTAGTGATAAAGAAATTTGGATTCCAGCTTACAACTCTTCTTCTGGCTGTGTGGTCATAGTAGATGCAAGCATCCAACTCCTTATATGCAGATTGTGGATAATAATGGTTAAAAGTGAAATTAATCTGAACTGATACTTTCTCATGAAGACACCCAAGACAGTGATATGTTTTTCTTTTTTCAGAGAGGGAAATAAATTTAAAGAACTTAATTTCTTTCATTTTAAGGCTTTATGAACCATACAAAAACAGCCCATATCAGTGTCTGACCTTGTGAAATGCCAAAGTAACTGCTTTTGGCTGCTAGTGGGTGTCACAGGTTCAACAGAGATTTCTCAGAGGGATATGTGCAATTTTGGAAGACATTTGCAGGCTGTTCTGAAGGATAATTTTTTGCTGATAAAGAATTTTGAATAGAGAAGAGCTAGACACAAAAAAAACCAAAACCAAGCTACTTGTTATTTACCTAACTTGTAGAGTGAGAAGTGGTTGTCATGTCATTTCTCTTTCAGGAGCTTAAAAAAAATATATATATGAATAGAACTATCTATATGTTATCCTAGACATCCTCCAATATGAAAAAAAATTGGTCCTCCCAGCTTCTTTCCACTTGTGCAAAATGAAGATTAATTTCCAAACAGTCCATTGAGAATCCCATGAACGTACATAATGGAATTCACTTTACAGGCTGAAGGAACAGGGGTAGTATTTAAACTGGAAGGAGAAGCAGCTCATACCTGTGTGTCTTTGCTTGCAGAAAGGCTGTTTCCTGACTTTGGTGTGGACTGGTAGCTTAGATAAAGACCTGGGATCTTACCAGTGTAAAGATCATCAGCTGAAGGGACACAGACTTTTTTTCCTATGTGGTTTATCCAGTGTTATTTTCAAAATATTTATCAGGTGTTGGTTCATTTTGGAGCTTGTGTTTATGAACAGTGTCCATGTGTGGCTGGCTGCTCTTCCTGTTCCACACTGATTGCACCCCCATATAAAAACAAAGCCAAAGTCTTCTAGGGCAATGTCTTTACATCGGGTTTAATTTCTCAAGTAATTCAGAGTGTAATCTTAAATCACTCAAAATTGCCTTCTAAAAGCATGTAGTCAAACAACCTCTGGCCAGTATCTCACCAGGAGATTGACAGTACATTTCATACACGTAAGACAAAGCAGAACAGGGATTACAAAAGTAACACATTGAAGGCAATGGTAAAAGATGCCTGTTGGCAGAAGGAAAGACAGATGCCATTCTTTGAAGATACTGTACTGCTGATCACACATTCCTGCCGTTTGGTTTTGCTCAAGAGTGTAGCCATGCTATTCATGGGCTGCACAGAGCAGAAAAATTTGCAAAATCAAGGCCCACTTTATGTAAACTAACTAGAACTAAGCATTTCCCATGGATCTAGGGTCTTAGGAAGGGCAATAATTGTATTGCAGAGGGTATTTTCTCACCTTATTTGCAACTACCACATGGTGTAAGGTGACAATGACAGTGCCTTTGGAAATGCTGGTTTAGACAGCAATACAATTGAGTCAGCACACTGGCAAGATGTCAGTGCCTCAGCTGGATTAAACTCAGCCTCAGGCTCAGCTAATAGCACAAAATGTGTCAATGATTCCTCTCACAGCAGTCTTTCCTCCTATATACTGCAAGTAGGTCCAGTTGTAAATAAATTGCTGACATTGCTGTGTTTGTTAAGAGGGTGCTTTGAAAACAGTGCATCTGCCACCAACAGCTACATCTAAGACAAAAATGAATGTAAGCACTATTAAATTAACCAAGTGTCTCTTTATCATTGTTTATTGCTTTTGAGAAGATATTTTACTTTCCTTGGCAATGAGAATGAGCTTCTGACACAGAGGAGGTGGGGGCAGTGATGGCAAAGCTGGTAGTAGACAGACCTGGTAGTGCAGCTGTCCTGGGGCAATGAACACTTCTGAACTGAGACAAGCCTCACTAAACTGTCATATAAAGTAATTCCTGAAAAATGGTTGCCTCAAGATGTGGCTTCATTTGCCGACTGACTCATTCATAACTATGCCAAAATCTTTGCTGAGTAAAATACTGCTTCATTTCAGTGGAGGCAATCAGGAGCATGAGGTGTAAGAGAAACCAGCATCTCAGTGCCGCCTCCTTCATTCACTGAAATGAGTCAGGGTGGACGTAGATGTGGCAGCATCTGTGCCAAGTATCTGTGCCTGGATATCTCAAGGTGAAAAACACAATATACAGCTATGAGCCTGAGTATGTGCATACATCCATTACATGAGTAGAAGGGCATTGCAGCTTTTCCAGTTTTGGTGTTTGCTCTAATCAAAAGCAATATAGAAAAACACTTCCAAAATTAAGCTATAACTCAGAGACTTCTCATGCCATATTTCCAGTGACAATACATCCTTCTCCTTTCCAGGCTAGATTTGCAAATAACTGATTTATAATCACACTCAGAAACTCATGTGTCCAGCAACTTGCACTACAGCTACATTTTGCAGTGTATGCACAAGTCTGTCTGCAAGCTATGATTCTATTAATATATATAAAAGGGAAGACTTGTAAAGCTTTGGCAGAAAATGTAGGTCTTGACAAAACATAGGCAAAAGATAATTAGAATTTGCAAGTGACATGGAAAGCTAATTTTGGTACTCCTTTACACTGGCTTTATACTACATCAAAAGGCATTTCACTGCCTACCTTTTCAAAATCTGACAGCATCCACAGTCGAGCAGCGGGAACCTGACTCCAGGTGCTCCAGGTGATAAAGCAAAGCACGATGTTAAGGTCTGGCATACTGTGAAGAATGAGGTCATGTGGTATTTTTAGAAGTGCCCGGTGTTCCTCTGAAGCATGCTCTTACTCTCTCTTTTTATTTTTTTCCTTCCCTCTCCGTTTTTTCTGTCTTTTTCTGTGAATAATTTGGCCAACGCTTGCAGAAGGCTGTTTTCGCCCCAGGGATTCTCACACATACTTCTGTTGACAGAGTTCTTGTGCAGCAAGGAAGCTGAAATGTCTTTTGTTAAGGATCTGCTCACTTCTTTTTCTGTTCTGCCCCAATGCTTGCACGATCTTTTGGCTACTCACGCAGTTCCTGTTGTTATGCTTATCGAAATTAACTGAATTGAAAAATATGGGGTTACCTTGCAAAACAGGTAAAATTATTGTCAGGAGAAAATCCTAATCTCATCGTTTTCTCTTAGTCTATGTGTCTCGCATTCACTCGCCTTGTTTGCTTAATTTTTCACGAGAAGATTGTATCAGTCAACAGAAAATACTAAGCAAAGTCATCGTGAAAGGGAAAAAAATGTACTAGTGACTGAGAGGTAGAAACTTTTTATTTTAGATCAGTGGTGTACTTTTCCAGCCAAGATCAGGACTTGATTTGCTGGTTTACTATGTCAGTTCAGATGTAAATCGAATTTATACCGAAAAAGTTGCACATATTCATATGATCTATAAAGCCAAAATAGATAATGGGTATTGAAATGCACTAATTTAAGCCATGTTTGCAAAGCTGTTTTAGGTGACTTGCTGTTACAGTAACCCTATGAAATAAATCATAATAGTTTGATTTCAGGCAAAGGGGAATCAGGCCAGTAGGGCACGATACACGGAAGTTGATCTGTGAGGCTGCACATACACACTTGCATGTGCCAGACCATATGAGAACTTCCCTTCCATGGCACATCACTAGCTATATCACAAATCTGTATTAATTTACTGCTGATTCGTAAGGAGTTTTCATTAATAAATAACATTCTATTTGCAAGTTTTAAATTCACATGTATAAACAGCTGAAGTTGCTACACTCAGATATGCATTTCACATTTAACAAAAAAAATCCTGTTGCCATGAGTGTTGCTTTTTAATTTTTTTGCTCTTACTAATGCTGCTTGGAGTCAGTTCTGGTTGGACAGTCACCTGTGGTAGCCCTGCATTCCCTTTTTATTTGAAAAACATACATATACTTTCATTATTCCACATCCTTCCCTACCAGTAGAGCTAATGCTACGGTATATATTTAGAATTACATACGCATACAAAAGTAATCTCCCTATTTATAAAGCCTTGAAGACCTTTTCAAGAAAGATTATTAGTTTTCAGGACTTGTATGTGCATACACTCATCACTGTGGTGAGAGTTACATTATTTTGCAGGACTGCGTTAGAGGCCTTTTGCAACATGTACAGATTTAGCTCTTGAATATCCAGAGCGCTCTGAGTTACAAATTTTGTTATGGGCAGGATTTCTAAATTCTCTGCTTTGCCAAGAATGCTCCATTTCTAGGAGCTAGAAATTTCTATGTGTAACTCTTTATAAACATGGAATTTAATATTATACATAAAAGGGTGGGCTTTTTTCTAGTCACTGTTAGATTGAGTAAAGAGATATGTTGCACAGGATGAAAAAGGGTAAACTGACATTCTCTCTTCTCACCACTTCCTCCTCAGAGATTTCTTGCCATACTTGCACAAAACCAGCCTGCTTTTGCATACTTGATTTGTTCCAGTCTCATCCCAGGAAAAATAAAGGGTACAAAAGAATAAGCAAATCTAGTAAACAGAACAACTCTTTCATGATTTTTGCAATTAAACTGTAAAAATTACAGCTTTACATCATACCTTGTAAAAACCAAAACTCATTTTAGAGAAATAACTTAGCAAAGTTTTCAGAGAAGTTGGGTATTGATTTTAAATGTTCGTAATATAGAGTTATATAGAGAGATAATGAAAAATACAATATTTTGGATGATAATTCATGTTTGGGAGTCTAAAGCATCATCCTAAAGTAATAGAAATAAAAAATACATAATTCACTTATCCTGTGCATGCCTACTGCAGAATTTGAAGTACAGGGCAGAATGTACAGGAAGTTCCACGTATATATTTGGAAGAACTTCTTTACTGTGCAGGTGACTAGAACAGATTGCCCAGAGAGATTCTGGAATCTCCCTCAGTGGAGATATTCAAGAATGTCTGGACGCAAACCTGTGCCGTGTGCTCCAGGATGGCCCTGCTTGTGCACGGAGGGGACCAGATGATTCACCGTGATTCCCTCCAACCCGACCCATCCTGTGATCCTGTGAATTTCTGTAACTGCTTCTGGAGAATTTTTTGCTACACGTTGGGCTTATTACAGCAAAGATGTTACCATGAACACAAAGGTGTATTTCCGCAGATGTTATCACAGCAGATCCTGCTTGGCAGCATCACCAAAACTAAAGAGGGTCTAGGGAATGGGCCAAGGATGGGAAGAAAAAGTGACAATAAGAAGGAGTGAAGATTGGGAAAGAGAATCTCTGGAGGAGACCTGGAGACCTGAGCACTGCTACTACTTCTGGAACTACCATCAGATGAAGAATGGGACAGCCACCAGCAGCAATGGCTGGTGGACACAACCTACCCTCTCACCCGATGTGGGCAGCCAGGCCAAAGCTCTTTTGCTGCCCTTTGGGCAGTCTACTAGAACAGGCAGATCTTTCTGGTTTATAGCTGGTTTTGTGTGGTGGGAGCGTGGGTGCTGGCAGTGTGCCTTCTGCCAGGGTGCTGGGTGTCAGGAACTCAGAAGCAAAGGTGATGGCTCATAGTGAAGCACAGATAATAATCACCTGAAATGGCAGGAGGCTTTTTCACTGTGCCCACAATGTACAACTCACTGTGTGAAATGTTAGTTATTCCAGTCACTCCATCTAAAACTGGGAATGTGTTTTCTTTTTCAAAGACATTGTGCTCAGTTAGTTCTCCCACTGTTAAGCAAGAACCAAGGGTGTTCAGCACTTCCAGAAGTGAAGTCAGTTCTATGTAGGTGACTAACCTGAAGTACCTGAGAAAATGAGGGCTTAGAAGTAGGTTTCTCATTCAGGCATAGACAATGTAATCTATTATTATTGTGTACCACAGATAGGGGCTGAGATTGTTCTTGGCTTTATTTGTCCCTCTAAAGGCAGAATGACTGGTGTAAGCTTTTTGTCTAAACATCCTGCATAGTTTTGTGTTAGGCAGTCAAGACAGGAGGGACACTCACCCCACATCAAAATAGGTAAACAAGATAAGAGAAAGCATTTACCTTCTGGAAGCATTTTTCTCTCTCCACTGACTCCAGTAGGAGGTTAGGCAGTTTACAATAATGTCTGACGTTTAAATAGCTATCAATAGCTGAGGGGAGGTCTACATAAACAGTGTGTACCTGCATGCTCACATCTATTACAGCTGCAGTTCAAATGACAAAGGTAATACAATAAATCCAAATTTTCTGGATGTTTAACAGTATTCTTTCTATTACCAAATGTATGCCTGTAACAGTAAAATAGACACTAACCAGCACTAAAATATGCCTAGCTGGTGTGCATTGCTCAGTTTATGGCACATGCAGTGACAGGCACATCACATGCCAGCATCTTACTTTGCTTGCTTCCCACTTTGACAGTCACAGTGCTGCCTTCTGACATGTCTTTCTCATCACTGACAGGTTTGCCACATACATCAAAGGCCTAAGTTTCTCTTTTTATTTTGAAAAGCTTCTGTTCTGCTTTTTCTTCTGTTTCTGTACAGATGGAGTAGTGAAACAATCATTAAAATAAATACTATCAATATTCAGTCAGTCACAAGAAGTAAATGACATGTATGGGTGAATGTAAGCTATTCAGTGATGCAGGATCAGTTCTTCAGCTGCTCCCTTCTCCCAGTGCATTGGAGGTGCACTGCCTAGATGTGAGCATGGACATCAAACTTTTATGCAGACAAGGCCAACTCCAATGTAGTACTGAAGCTCTCTGTTAATTTTAGCCTCCTCCTTTTGCTTTTGAAATCTACTGGAAATTGACAGGTGCTGAACTGCATTGGCAATTCACTGAATTCGAGATACAGAAAATCATACCTGTACCGACATCTTCTTTTCTGTCAGTTTTCCCTATGACATTTCCCTATGTTTTGTTCCTTCATCTTCCCTATGACGTTTTAGTAGCTTTATCAGAGTAGTGTAAAAGTTGTCAGTGATTTAAGAGACAATGAAAATACAGTGAACAGAGGCATGTTTAGATAACAAGCATATATCTAACATCACTTTAACTTATTCTGAACCATTGTGTCAATAATCAACTTAGTCATTAATTAAAAAACATTTCTGCATTTGCCATTTCTTTCCCAGTCTCTAAGCAAAACAAGTCAAGATCCACATGTTTTAAGTTTATTTAATCTGCATACATGAAACATTTTTGAAGAGGCATAAGTAAATCTGAAGTAAATTTGATATGGACATTTCATGTTTCAGGATTACTTTTGCTGATGCACTCCATTGCTAGCATGTTGCCATTAATTTTTCTTTTTTTCCAGGAGCTGAGGGGATTCAGATGTTTTGTAAGAGAATGCAAGCATTAATAATGACTGTGTGATCATGGTTTTGGAAAACTAAGAATATATTTCCTGGCTACATATGCAGATTTATGTTTCTTAAGAAAAGCAAGAATGAAGTAATTTTAATCTCTGATGGATGAAACCCATTGGAATGGAAACTGACATCCATGAAGAAGAACAGGGCTCACCTTATCTTACACCTGCCAAGTGCCTGGGGACTCCAAAGGAAGCAAAGTATGAAGAATACCAAAGAAAAATAGAAAATCAGGCAAGCCCATATGAATTTCAGAACGTGTTACTGGAACCTGAGACGAGTTTGCTGTCTGTGTCATCCTTACTGGACCACAATGAGACATCCTTACAACTTGGCATGGCTGCAGGGCGTGCCAGTGCCACCAACCAGCCTGAGACAAAGCACCTTTGTGAGGAATTATCCTGTTCTACAAGGCACACGCCAAAGGAAGATCCTTTAAACCTTCCCATGCACACAGAGTGGCCAGTCCTTACAGGAAAAAATTCAGACAAGAAACCAGCAGCAAATCATGAGATCAGAGTCATAGAACACAAATCAAGTGCTATCACATTTTCTGATTTTGAATTATTATCACATGAACCTGACACTAAGCTCCATATTTGTGAGGCAGGAGAAGCAGATGATTTTTCTCCTGAAGAGGAAGAAGCAGATAACAGAGGTGATGATGATACATTTACAGAACTGCCACTTTATGAGGCATTTTTCAAAGGTCTTCAGAGAAGGAATGTTTCTCAAAGAAAGCAAGCTAAGCATCAGCTTACTAAATATCAGCACATCTGTCATTTAGAAGACTGCAATAATCATTCTGAAAAGGCATTGAAGGACCACAGCAAGGAAGAAAAACACATGGAGCTGGAGGTAATACAAGCTACTCTTTAGTTTCAAGTGTGTTTTAAATAAGTGGTGTCATTTAAGGTTGGTTACAGGAAAAAAGGGAGTCGTGTAAATTGTTATAGGGTGATAATTAATGTGAATTACAAAACTAAGAACCCAAACCTACAGTAAAAGTATACTAGGTTTTTTCACTAGGCAAATCTTACTTCAGATTGACCACACTTCTATTAGCCTGAACTTTAAACTTTGGTTTTCTGGTTTACTTTTTTTTTTTAAATAATGGGAACATTGGCTCCATTTCCTGTATTCCTACAAGGTCGTATATCATGCCATGTACAGCATACAGTCTGAGGACTGTTCCAAAGGGATAGAACTCACATTTAGTCTTGGAGCAGAATATATGTCTTCAGGCTGAAAAATGGGCTTTTAGTGTGGTGGCACTCTAGCACTGAGCCACCTAACCCACAGCACTGTTTCCACTTCATAACTGTTTTCTGTACTATTATTTCATTTTTAAAAAGTGGAGGACAAGTTAAAAACTGGTATATAATAATTTTTTTGGTTGGTTGGGTTTTTCTGGGCTTTTTGTTATCTGTACTGTTATACATCATGATGCTCTATAGACCAGTGGCCAAAATGAAAACAGAAGATTCAGGACAAAATTAAAAACCCTGTGTAATAAAAATCATCCAACTATATATAACCTTTCCAGAAAAAACGTAGAGTAAATTAACTTTGTTTATTGGAACTGGAGGAACAGAAGCCTCCCAACTGAATTGTCACTAGTCTGGGGAATAAGCACGGTTTCCTCCCCGCTCCCAGCTGGTGACAAACCAAATGACTGGAGCTAAACATGTTTATCGCTGGAGAAGTTCATTTCTAGTACAAAAATATGAAGTGACTCCAAATAGTGGGCAAAAAACAAACCCTTGGAATTCCAGTGTTCCTGACCTTGCAGCACAAATTGATCTTAACCTGCAGGTTGGGCATACCTTTTCTTCCTCTCTCTTCTCCTTCCTCCAGATATTCAAAGTTATTTTCCATGTAAATCTGCTCTATGCCTTGAAAACCAGGCTGTAGTCCTAGTCTTTTACCCAGTGTGTTTTATTTTATTTTGCCTGCAGTTCTCCTTTTACTTCTAGTGCTTATAATACAGAGTTGCTTCATTGATTTCTGATTAAATGAAAGGAAGTAGAATTTGGACTATACTGTCTGTATTTACATCAAAACTATGGTGCACAATACTTAATTGCTTCTCTCCTTTAGTACTAATCTATCTCCAGTTTGGGGTGACTAATTCTGCCCTTAGCTGAGTGGGAGTTTTATTCTAAATTTCAGAATATCCCAACTTCATATCCCAATTTCACTGCAGAAACCCATCAGCACACAAAGAAATAAGTCAGATTTTTAGAAATTTTTCTCAGCAGATAATATTAGAAGACCAAGGCTCAAAGATGCCCAAAGACCAAGTGCAGCTTTTGATGCAATACTGACCCTGGTTCTCGTGACACATGGTTTATTAAGTAATTGCTTTGTTATTCTAAACTAAGACAAGTCTTACTTTCTCATTTACTCAGAAACATTCACATTAATGAAAATAATATATCTCAAAATGGATGCACAATATCCTTTGGATTCTCTTTACTGAAGGTCATTCCCATAGATAAAAGGGAGAGGCCATGAGATGTTGTCATTTAGTTTACTTTATATCTATGCCATAAAATAAACTCAAGGATGCAGCTGGTAGCGCAAAATAATGGATTATAAATTGCCAGACAAGCATGTGAAATTACCTACTAAATCTCAGTAAATGTGTCAAAACATTCCAAAAGCTGAATGCAATGATGTAGTCCTGGTTTTCATTTTTTTCTATGTCAATAAGAATGCGTCATTCTAGGAAAGCCTCCAAGAATTAAAAAAAAAAAAAAAAAGGTTAAGATTATCTTGTCTCTCAAATTTTAGCAGCAGTCATGCATTACTATTCAGACTAAAAACTCCCCCCATGACTCTGGTTGAAGCAAATGTATGTCATTGTCAAGTTACTTATTTCTATTGTTTAGAAATGGTGTTCGGGAGAAATGTCTTTCTAGTGGAAAGAAATTAAATACATAAAGACAGCATGGGGTAAAAATCCTGCCAAGAGCAACTGTTACTGTTAAACCTTAAACTTAAAAACCATATAATAAACAGATTATTTCAACCATACAGATAGAGACTATCTCACACAGCACTCTGCACCAGATCCTGGCTAAGTCCTTGCTACTGGAGTTCACAGTGAAATTGTGTTTAATGTTTACCCCGCAGGGGCATTCCTAGCCAGATGTACTTGTTACAGACTGCAAAGCTCCTATTTTAGGCCTAGAAAGGAGGAAAGGCTGTCACCTTCTCCAAGATGGAAGTGCTGGCCCTTGCAGGCAGTCACCACAAGCTGAGTCAGTGTCCCAATCTCCTCTTAAATAGCTGTCACACACATTTAGGTGACAACTGTTGAACTTCTTGTTTCATTCTAATTAATAAGCAGACACAAATCTTCAAGTGCACTGAACAGTAAACAAGTAGAGGGAGGATGGAAAAAATTCAACTTGTGTATGCTGCCAACTCTATGTCAAGTGGAAGAAACTGCTGAAAACAATTCATATAATGATGCCCTTTAAGAAAATCCCTTTCTTTTTTTTCCAAAGGCATACAGCTTCTGCCTCTTCTGAGTGGTACAAGATAAATGATACTTCTGTTCAATTTATGAATTCAGCATGGTCCCCAAGTTTCCACCCTTAGAGCAGTTCTACATATACTTCCTGTGCTTTCTCATAAAATCTAAATTTGGCAATCTGTTTTTCTTTGTCAGGAGTCTGTAATCAGCAGTACATTTAATGCCCAAACACAGTTCTGCCCAAATACTTAGGCTAATGGTTGGATGAAATGTTCTTAAAGGTTCTTTCCAACCTAAATAATTCCATGATTATTTGGTTAATTCTGTCCAGAGATTCTTTTGCAGATCTGAAGTGGCACCTCCAGCCATTTTTCCTTGTTTGTTTAACTTCAAGTCTTCATATCAAACTTGATATGGTGTTTGTGCATGCAGCCAGCTCTGCGTGCAGGGGCAATAAACTATTCAGAATTGCTCCTGAAACATAAGATTTTTCTAGACTGTCATTTCTTCAAGCCATACTGAGCAGGACATGGCTGATGACCATATTTAACCAGGAACTACTGTTCAACTTGCCATTGGTAAGCTTATCCTATCCTTACGTAGTCTGAAAACAATATGTGTTACTTTCAGGAGTAAGTAGCATTTCAGGCAAGTAAAAAATTGAAGATAATTTGACAGATGCTAGGCAACAAGAAAGTATTATGAAATCATATCCTTGGCAGTGTGAATTGTCATGGATCTTCCCTCACCTCGGGGACTGTATAGAAATCCTGCTAATATTGTTGACTGCTGCAAAGAGACAAGCATAATCCTACTGACACGGCAGCAAACTTTCCCAGGCAATTTCAAATAGTCTCTTTCAGCAGCCTGTATTAGCAATTGGAACAGCCCAAACTGTTTCTATTGCTGTTGCCATTACTTAGGGCACCTAAGTGAGTTGTCACAGCTGCCTCCATTGTTTCTCTCTCCCTTGAGAGACAAGGGGATAAGTCAGGAAGGCCATGTGCTGGAAAGGAACCACTTAGAGTAACCATTAGGACATGCTAGGCACTCCAGTAGCCCCTCTGCAGCCTCCCTGTCTGCACACATATTTACATCATGCCTCTTTCAACACATTTAGGAAGATCTGAACCAAACCTACTTGTTTGTTTAAAGCACCATAGTGATGGACTAATATTTGCATTGAACGTTACCGTGTTCAGCTGGGTCAAATAAAGAGTGAGATGCCACTCCCCAGGAGAGACAAGATGACCAAAACAGATAATTTGGTAATTAAGGTAGTACTCACAATGAATATCTTTGTCAGGACTTGGCCTTCAGACTGTAAGTTCAAAGACTTTTGGAGGAGGCTGAACAGGCATGGGAGTGGCCAGTACAATGTCACAAACAGCTTCTGTGTGCAGCTCTGTAGTGTGTTAGCAGGGGAGCTGTGCCATCACCATTCACCATCAGTAAATCTTCAAATAAAACTGTAGTGTCCTAAAGCAGGTTTGTGAAAGCTCCATTGTTTTCGACATTTAAAGTTAAGGCAACTGAACTCTGGAAATTATTTCAGAAAACAGTCATTTACTAGCAAAAAAACTGGATGATCAGTTTCTCTTTCCTTGATTATTCACTTACTTTCACTAATTTCCTTGTTCCATCCTTGTACTACAGTTAGGTAAATTTTATCCTCATTACACAATCACTGCCGAATGAAAAGTTTGATAATCATTGTATCAGCTTAAATCATAAGATTTAGGCTGGAATAATTTGCTGAAATGCAATATGGAAGTTTCCATAGCATCTGTCCCTCATTTTGTCTGCTTGTTGCAGCCTGGGACGCAGTTGGCTTTCTGGGCTGTGAGGGCACATTGCTGGCTCATGTCCTGCTTTTCTGCCAGGAGAACCCCTGAGTTCTCTGCAGAGCTGCTCTCAATGAGTTCCTCTCACAGTCTGTGCTCATGTCTGGGATTGCCCCAACAGGTGCAGCCCCTTGCACCTGGATTTGTTGAACCTCATGAGGCTCTTGTGGGCCCACTTCTCAGATTTGTCCAGGCCCCTCTTGATGGCATCCCGTCCTTCTCTTGTGTCAACTGCACTGCTCAGCTTTGTGTCAGCTGAAAACTTGCTGAGGGTGCACTCGATCCCACTGTCGATGTCAGTGATGAAGGTATTGAAGAGCACAGGTCCCAAGACAGAGCCCTGAGAGACAGCACTTGTCAGTGGCCTCCACCTGGACACAGAGCCACTGACCACAATTCTCTGGCTGTGTCCATCCAGCCAACTCATTATTAACCAAATAGTCCACCCTTCAAATCCATCTGCCTCCAGTTTGGAGATAAGGATGTCATGGGGGACTGTGTCAAAGGCTGCACAGAAGTCTAGGTAGATGACATCGGTCAGTCTTCTCTTGTAATTGCTGCAGTCACAAATAAAGGAGATAAAGCCCATAAAATTTATTCAAAAGCCATAGACCCTAAAGTCAATTATGATTCCTTAAAATACATATATACTTCTGTGTGACTTGTTAACATTTTAATCAAGTAATCAAACCCTATGAGAAAGAAATCAGAAAGTTTTAAGTCTTTGACAATGAGCTAGACCTGGCAGCCTGCTCAGGTGGCCAAGAAGGCCAGTGGCATCCTGGCCTGCATCAGCAATAATGTGACCAGCACAACCAGGGCAGTGACCTGTCCACCTGTACTGGGCACTGGTGAGGCCACACCTTGAATCCTGTGTCCAGTTCTGGGCCCCTCATTACAAGAAGAACATTGAGGTGCTGGAGCGTGTCCAGAGAAAGTAATAGAGCTGGGGAAGGGTCTGGAGCAAAAGTCTGATGAGGTGCAATTGATGGAGTTGGGGTTGTTTAGCCTGGAGAAAAGAAGGCTCAAGGGAGGCTTCATTACTCTCTACAACTGCCTGAAAGGAGGATGTAGCCAGGTGAGGGTCAGTCTCTTCTGACATGTCTCAAGTGAAAGGACAAGAGGAAATGACCCTAAGTTGTGCCAGGGGAGGTTCAGATTAGATATTATTAAAAAAAAAAAAAATTACCTAAAGGATGGTTAGGCATTGGAATAAGATGCCCAGGGAGGTAGTGGAGTCATCATCTCTGGATGTGGTCAAGAGACATCTGGATGTGGCACTTGGGTATGTGGTTTAAGAGTGATTATGGTGGTGCTAGGTTGCTGGTTGGACTAGATGATCTTGAAAGTATCTTCCAACCTTGATGACTCTGTGATCCTGTGAATTTTCCTTATTCAGATTATACTGAGTTCTTTCAATTTAAATGATCAAAATAGAGCAGCAGTCAAGCCTACACCTGTGATGAGGTATGAGACCTGCCAAAGTAAGCTTCTTAGCCTTATACTTAGATGGCTTACACTCTGCTAGGTCCTTGTGCCTCTTGTATTCCTGCTCAGCGCCTTGCTTAGCCACTCTGAAGCACTTTTCTGAGAGGTATTTTTCTGTTTTCATTAATGAGCCAGTGGGACTTAGGTGGAATTTAAGCTATCTGAAAATTGCCCCACAATAGTTCCTTCTTCTCTAATTCAGTTGTACAAGAGCAAAAGCTAGAAAGGAACATATTAGAGTGAAGTACAAATTCCTACTCTCATTCCTCCCATACTTTGGAAGTTTGTACTTCATTTTACCCTATGAAACTGAGAGTCCAAAGCTAGAGGAGGAGAATGGTTGCAAACTTGTGATGACTTCCTCATGAGGAATAATACAGTTATTATTATCTCCTTTTAGTCATCTTCTGCAGACATGGGAAGTCTACCCAGGTAGGAGAGCCGAGCATTGAAATAACAATACCCAGGGAGAACAGGCTATGAAGTCAAGGGGAGGAAAATGGGAAATTACTTGCCTAAGAAAGGAGCGATGCACTGAGCTTTATGCATTCTAATTTCCTTTGTGTGTCTGTAAGAATTGTACTTTCTGTATTTCAATGACACATTCTTTAGAGCTGATAGAAAAGGACATGGTAAGTCGAACTTTGTAAAGTTTTTAGCGTTTATGCTTGTTTTCTGCCTGCTTGGAAACGGGATTGGAGAACTGCTGATTACTCTATCAATGATGCATTATTATCAGTCAATAAATAATCACAATCAGCTCTTTATTATTAGGAGTCGGATAAATGCTGGCTTAGGGACTTTAATTATGAAGTTAAAAGAAAGAATTTTTTATTAGCTTCGCAAATTTGAAGGACTAATGGTGAATATAGCATTTTGTGTTCAGTACTTTTTTCTCTCACCTCATTATTCCCACTACAATATGGCATTTTTTGTGTCCTGCTTGTTGTGGACATTAGCTACATGACTGTTTATACTGAGAAATTATAGGAACTTTGGAAAATAACAGTAAAGTTATAACAAGAATAGTAATTTAAGGATTTGCTTAAAGATCATACTGAAAAGAATTGGTATATTGAAATCACGTAGGAAAACATGTAGATACTATAAAAATTACTGCCCTTTATCTCTTCAGCATACTTGCATGCTGCTTGCATGTTTTAATAAACATGCATCATTCATTGTTGATAAATGTAGAATTAAAAAACAAAAATGTATATGGCCCTAGAAAGGATACACTTCTTGCCATTAGCAGATACATCTCTTTTAAATCACAAGATCATCTTCAGCAGGCATCAGTGGCTACTCAGCTGAGATTGGAGAAACCATGCACTCTGGTTTTTGTAGAATATATCCTATAAACTATTTTGAGCCCCTTTCAGTTTGGGCTCTGCCAAAATCCTCCCAGGGAAAAGTTGTAATTTGAGGGGACGTAATCTGTCCTTTATCAAAAGCAAAGCTGATAAAGAAATCTCTGTGTGATAAGGTGACTAACACTCAAAAAATTCAGAGGGCTGCATTGCAGTTGATTCTTCTGCAGTTTGCAGAATGCTATCACTCTAAAAATGTGTGGTATATGGTATGTACTGCTGACCTAGTGAGATTCTGAGAAAGTTGAAATTCCAGGATAAACTAATGAAGAAAATTGGATAATTAGTCAAAAGGACAACTGGTTTTGACTTTCAAACTTCTTTAGAAAATTTACAAAGTACTTGGTGTTGAACTAGGTTATATACATATTTTTAGATATAATATATTTATATTACAGAAGGTGAGATTATTGAGTTACCTTGCACAGTGTGAAACCCTTGGGCTGTTCAGGTTAATGCGTAGAACATTACAGCTGTCCTGCTGAGAAGATACTGTACTGCCAATGAATTTCGTTGCACAGCCTCACCATGGCCCCAAGTGCACACATTAAAAGACCCCACAAACAGCATTTTGGGAATTCCTGCTTTAGCATGTTCAAGAGCATTAGTGCATTGTTTATTCTTTATATTAATTGTTATTGTTTTTATTTATCTGTAAAATATTATCTGAAATATTCAGAAGACTAAATAGTTAACACAATAGATGTATTATACTAAGGGGGGAGAATATTCATTACATGCTAACTTGAGTTATAGTTTTTTTTCAAATACTGACTACTTTATTTGTTGTGTATTTGGATATTTTAGAATCATAAGGCCACCTCAGGAAAGACCAATATTACTACTGCTCTTGTCAGAAAATATTAAAAAAGATTATGGTTGCACTGAGCCCATAAAATAGAAGAGGTGTATCAAGATTTTTCTTTAAAAGTATCTGAAAATATCTGGACCCTGTGCAATGTGAGCCCATTCAAGTGTTTCACGTATCTCTACAGAAGGAGAGAAAAAGTCAACAGAAAATATGCCCTAAGTCAAGAACAACATTGTGATGAACAACATTCCTCTGCCAGAGCATGGGAACAGGCACCTGTGAGAATTACAGACTGAGTTTTAGGTGCAGGGAACCAGAAGAAACATGTAGAAATCTGTTAATCTGATTATTGCTGAAATTAAGATATTTCTTCAAGGAACAGATGGAGACACTGAATAAACTGTGGGATGGGCAGTAAGCAGAACTTGTGAGATCAGAAACTTGCACAAAAGATGAGGGGACCAGGTTGGGTTGCATCTTAAAGCTCATTTGGCTGACAAGCGAGGATTTGTTATGTTTTTCAAGTCAGCCAATAGAACTGCAGTACAGCAGAGAGAAAAACCCAAACAAAACAGAAAGAAACAGAACATTACTGAATCAACAACCTTGCAAATTTTATTTGTAATACGTAAAAGTTCTCAAGATGGAGTAAGAAAAATGAGTTAAAAATTTCTTCACACACAAAAGTCCCACTGAAAGATTGTGGCACTTCCTATAAGGCATTTAGGTGCTTTTGAAACTTCCTCCTAGGTAACACATGCCCAGTTAATGACAATCAGACTCTAGTGATACAGTTAGGAGCCTTCTGTCCTTCTTTGTGTGAAATTTTAATACAGTAATGTTAGCTTGATATTGTAACAGACATATTTCTTTGGTAGTGCCATGGGACCCCAACAGACATGACCTGACATGCTCAGGGATCTATCACCATTTTGGTACTGCCAGAATCACAAACTACCATACAACCAGAAATCTGTGTGAACACTGAGATCCATGATTCAAACCAATTCAGAGAAACATAAAAAGAAAATATTTTAATGTCATGAACTTCATAGAGAGTTTAGGATGATGGATCTGAGATTTCATTTTATGACATTCTTGTGTGGTTGTTTACTGTAGGAAAGTGTCATCAAGCCTCAAGCCTTTCCTTAACAATCTCTCCAAGTATGGAGTATTTCAAATTGTAATAAAAATGGAAACAGATTGTTCCTTCTATCCAAGCTTTTGTTCAAACTGATGCTCTTGTAAAACTCATGCCCAGTTTTGAATTATCTCAGAGCTAAGACTTTTGCAGTGCAGCGAAGGGCAATCTCCTTTGAATTAGCTTGGAATTCTCCTGAAATAAATCAGACAGGACATTGAAGTCAATGTCTGCATTTGAAGTATTTTTTCTTCCAGAAATTAACTTCAGTAAAATCTCAACAGTCTTTTGTATTGTACTACTGGGCTTTTTTTATGTGTGCTTTCTATGGATTCTGAAACTCTTTGCCATTTAGAATATAAATCTAATATTTCAAAGATCAGGTCTAGAATAGATAATGTTTTATTTAGTGTCAAAGATTTAACAGCTCATTTCTAATGTATGTGCAGAGGAACTTTGTTTGGTTTTAACCTAATTTTTGTGATGAAATAATTAGTGATATGGTAGATAAACTATTGTAAGGTTTGCAATTACCATTTGTTGTTTCTATTCAACCAGTAAAATGGTGACATTTCAGTATTTATGTAATGATGACTTTTCGCTGTGGCAAAAGCCTTGGCAGTTAGTCTGGGATCTGATTTACTTAAATTAAAATGTAAAAAAAGCTGCTAAACCTGCCAAGAAACAACAGAACATAACACTGCAACTTGTATGTATTTTATTCTTTACGATGTACATCACATATCAAGATCAAGAGAAAAGTACAGAAAGCCAGTAACTAGAAAAAAGAATAAGCAAACTGCCTTTTATTAACATGCCAAGATAGGTGCCTAAACTGAGAGAAAGTGGAGCACCAAGTATTTCTGCAGCTAAGGAGCTAGATTCCAAGAGTTCACCTCAAGCTGTACTTTTATCTGCTGTGTTTTAGAGTTTACCAAGGTATTACAAATAACTGGTGATATATGGCAAATGATCATGTTTGTGAGATAAAAGATGATTAAACTAAAAAAGATTACCCCTGGAAGACAGACACATTCCAAAGACCTTAGGGGTTTTTTAAAAATAAAAGTTGCAATTCTATGATGCATTTCTAATGCAAGGGGGCTATGTTTTGTGTTTTGTGTAGTACAGATCATGTGCTATCTTGAATTTTCCAAGCCTTGTCTTGCAGGACACATAAGGCACTGAGGTTAAAAAAAAAAATTAACAGAGAGAAATGGGATTAAAAAGCCTTAGTGGGAAACCCCCAATATTCCAAGCAAGCAGAGACGAACTCGTATCTTTCTGAAATACAGGCAAAAGCAAATTATACAAGTTCAGAAAATGCTTTTGAAACCAAACTTTTCAGATATGAAAAAGCCTGCATTTTGCATGTGAATGACCGACAGCAAACTTTAAAACTGCCGCTTCTCCAAGTAAAGGACTTTACCATGAATACAAACAAAAAATAATAGCAAACTCTAGTAAGAATTGCTATAAGTTGGAATGTACACAATCACAGTTTAAAAACTCTCAGATCACCTTCTCCTGTGTGCAATGTTTCCAGTTTTGTATAAAGTTCTTAAGAAGATGAGTTTAAGTTGCATGAAACAAAATGAAGGTATCTAAGCTAAAATAAAAAAGACCAGATCTTCTTGACGGGTGCTTTTTTCCTTATTTGTAACTTGTGTTCAAATGGTTGCAAATGCTAAGGAGTGCTCACACAAGCAGCTTGGAACACACAGCATTTAATTCTAAAGCAAATTAAAATGAATCTGTAAGGGTAGCAAGTATGAGGTTGAAAACTGCACAAATTTGAGAAGGAAAATTTGGTTTATGTATCCAATTTAAAATTGGCAGTATATATCAAAAACCCCCAAACTTCTAGGTATAGCATGGCAAATAAAGCATTCCATTTTGCAAAGGAAGTAATTCTTTTTAAATTTGGGGTTACTCTAGTTCAGAAAAAAACTCTCCAAAAATTCAAAATTCTCCATGACAGTGAATAATTCCTTACCCTGGGTGTGATATGTCAGGAGCCTCCAGCAGCTTGCTAGGTGGGCTACTAAGGAGCTTGGATAGCCTAACTGGCAGGTAAAGGTATTTTCCCCAGAGGAAAGTTGTCAGAATTAAGCTGTCTTTGAAAAGTAAATCAAGTTTGATGCATTGACAAATATCAATTATATGAAAAGAATATCACTTATCATGTAAGATATGAAATTGCTATCACTTCGGCATTTTAAATTTTAAATTCAAACGTATGTTGGGTGGGTTGCAACTAGGCTGGTTTCTACACTGTCTAGGCAAGGTTTTCCAGCAGGGCTAAACTGTACATTGATCAGTTTATGCACATTTTCCCCCTAAGAGCTGTCTAGCCCAATTCCTTTTGCTACTGTTTTGGGTTTTTGTTTGTTTTGTTGGGTTTTTTTACGGGTGGCAATATCACACTGGGACTAGAGGTGAGCAGGATTGGAGAGCAATTGGGAGAACTTGTCACTTTTTTAAGTTCCTCAGGTGCTGCATCAAGACAAAGGCTAAAATACAAACTATGATCCTTCCAACCTTTATCCTGGCATGTTTAGATATACTCCAAGCGCACATAAAACTTTCTTCTCAAGGATATGTAGAGATCTTCCTAAACCTGCAAATCTTGCCATTGTACATTATACTTCATTTTGCTGGCAAGATTTTGCTTATTATTGCTACTGTTAAGTCTCCTGCAGTTCAAAATACACTTGTTTGAAGTACGTAACTGGAGAAAACGTACGTAGCTGAAGTCCTTGAATTAGCCTAAGAATTGTTTGTTTTCAGTTATTTGCAGAGTTACACCAATAGATCTTTTTATGTGGATTTTTGTGGTTGATGGGGTTTTTCTAAAATATGCCATATTACAGGGAACTGAAATATGTGCGAATAGAATTATCAATGCTGGTAATCATCCCACAGCAGGGGTTTTTTTCACTCTTTCTTATAATTCTCCTAGTAATTCCAAACAACGTTTTCCTGTTCTTTTCAATAACCATTACTTTTATAAATAAAGCTTACCAAATACCTTAACAAGGATAAACAGAATTTTTGAATGCTTTCAGTTAAGGTACTCCACAAAGAGCCAGGAATACACATGAAACTAAATACACATAAAACTAAAGTACTCCAAAATACAAGCTATGTTAGAACTGGGAGTCAATAACGGTCGTGCTAAATCTCTGCTTGACAAGTGAAACCCCGGGACAAGCTCATGCTTTCAGCTTCACCTGCCTCAGAACTTCTTCAGTGCATTTGTATTTTGAAGATTTTGCAAAACTCTTGTATATTATAAAACTAGTTGCTACAGGTCAACTTAAATAAAGAGTTGCAGCATTCTGCAACTCTTTATTCCAGCAGCAGATGTCTGAAGCAAGGGACAGAGAACACACCTGAACCTTAAGGTTCTGGTAACAGTAGTTTTTGCTATTTAGTGACCATCATAGTCTTACAGCAAGACAGATTTTTTTTGAGCTCTAGGCCTCATTTTCCAACCTACGTGTTATACAAAAACACTTATATGGCATAAGCAATATGTTTACAAGCTCTGGGAACACAGAAGCTATTATTTTCCTTCAGGAACAATGCCTAAGTTGCTTTATCAAACCAACTTTTCTTCAAAAACTGAGACCAAACTGATTTATTTAACAGAAAGTGTTTCAGGTTTTTTAACTCAGTATCTTCTTCCCAAGCTAAAAAGGACATGCTGAAATATATAATCTCTATTTTGTTTCTGTTTGTGATGAAAAAAGCCACAAAAGAGTCTTCATAAAGTAAGATGTCCAGGGGAAGCAAAATATTATGCAGTCAGTATTATGCATATATGCAGTCACCAAATGCAGTCAGTACTATGTGGTAATAATACAATATTTACTCCACAGTTCGTTTTTTTTTTCATTCTAACAAGACAGGGCTTCAGCTGTTTACAAATACCATTAATAATTACAAATACCATGAATAGTTAAAGTTTTGAAAGTTGTTTTGATCACTCACATGGTATTTATGTCTGTTTCTAATCTCTGAAAGAAGAAATGTAGTTTAAATTCTGAACACTATAGGTACATAACTAGCATTAATATTTAAAAATATAAGACTACACACTACATAAATTGATAAGGGCTTAAGGATTCTATGAATGCACAGACAAATGCATTAAGTGATGATCTTAATTCAGCATTTAAATTCCGCCCAATTCCTTCAGCTTCTTAGTTGTTGTATTTGTCACGGCTGTTCTTGTCATTTAGAGAAAAAAGAGAAAGCATAAACTATGGCAGATTATTATAGTAGCACACCTGATGCTGGGGCTTTTAGCATAGGCAGGTAGCAGAAATAGGTATTTCAGTTTATGAAACAAAAGATGGCAAAAAACCCAAACAGAAACACAGAGAGGTTACTTGCAAAATGCGTCCCTGGTACAGTCAATGGCTTGTTCAAAATTTTATGTGTAAGACTCTTTGCTTCTCTAGGCTGAAAGCTTTTGCCAGTTTTACTAGGCAGGGAGGAGTGAAATCTAATCTCTATATTTTAGGCTATTAATTCTCTGACACTCAGATATTTAAGTATCTATGGCTCCTGATCATTCATGGGGCCTGGTGGAGTAGACCTGCAGCTCTTAACAATTTTCTTCCAGAGAAACTGGGAATGTAGTAGGAAGACCAGGGGGAGTGGAAGTGGGGATGGTGCACAACACATCTTGACTTTAACACGGCGTTAAGATATCAGCAGAATATTATCTGGGTGTTAGGGAATGTATCCAGTTTCCACGCTATAGAGAAAGCAGGCTGTCAAATGAGGCACATAGATTTCTTACACAGTTGAGGAAAAGACACTCATGTCTTTGAAGGGCTCCAGAGGGAGATCCCATCTGATTAAGTGCAGGTATTTAAGAAACTTAGATAATGAAAAGGAAAATGTGCCTCTTTACTCATCTTTCTCATTTCCAAAAGTTTATACACGGAGATTTATTTGTTACTATGATCAGTGTCCTTATGTCACTTTTACAAGCTTCTTGTAACTGAAATCTTACAACCCGTAGCCCATTCAAAACAAGACAAAACATTAAAATTAAACTATGTACATGTACTATAAACAATACTTGGAGCTAGTTTTATCTAGTCACCAAGCATAATGGTATTTCTGATTTCAACTGCATACTCAAACTTACTCCCACCTCCTTTAACTCTGGCCAACTCAAAACTTAAAATAATACATAATTTATTGTTTGTGTTGCACTGTATTTTTAGTTAGAGATATTTTTTTTCCTTCCTCATTCCCAGTGATGGGTTTTTTTCCAGAAAAGATTTTCAAAAATGTAGTAATCTGCTGCAATTCTGCCATAAAAAGTAATTTTCTTTTATGTGACTGTTTTTAATCCACTATTCTTCCCCCAGCCTAACATTCAGAAAAGGACTAACTAAATCCCTGTCTTGATCCTTGGCCACTAGAGACAGGCATCTAATGAAGTTCACTGCACTCCCTGAGTGCTCTGCAAGGAGCAACCTGGCAGGGCTGACACCTAAATGGAAGCTGTTGAGAAACCCCTTTGCTGCTTATGAAAAAATAAATGAGCGTGTGGGAGGAGTGACACAAATCCTATAAAATCAGCAAATAAGCTCTGAACAACCTTTGTAATGTATTTTTCTTCAGTTTCTTGATCAGAGACCAATTGCCCTTCATGAGGGAAAAAAAAGTCATTTATAAAATCAAGCGTCTCAGGATAGGAAGTGGAAATTTATTGTCCTACTGTTTCTACAGACTTCACCTAATCACCCCATGATGATTATCTCAGAAAAGTAATTAATTGTTCCAAAATGCTTTTCAGATTTAAGATTACCACTCTGACATCCTGCAGAATTAATGCCTCCTGCCTCACCCTTTTCAGGACCTCCTGCTCCCCAAACTATTCCACACCTCTCACTGCTTCTCATCCTACTCCAGTCCTCTCCTGTTCTTGCATTACCTCCAGTTTCTACTTCCCGCTATTTTCCCAACACTGCCTATGTCTTCTATACTTCTCTTCCCCCAGAATGTCCCCAGCGTCCCCTCTATGACTCCACAGAGGGGCAATCAATATATGCTTTACCTAGTGGTGCCTTTCCACTGCCTGGCCAATTAGCACACATAAGTTCATCGGCAGCTACTCAGAAATTATACTGGCTGTTATCTCATATCTTAGTTTTATAGTGGGCCATCACTTTTGTCTCTTGAACAGTCAAAATTTTGATTAAACTTGGTTGTCTCTGATATTTCTTCCTGTCTTTTAAACTAGCTTGAAGGTATCTGAACTTTTCAAAAGTTGTGGGAGAAATGTCACAGCAGCTGAGCAACACAAAGCCAGAACACTATGATTTTGTTCTCTTAAAACATAACGGGGAAAAAAAAAAAGAGAAAATACAAAAGAATTATTTTAAAGTATAATTACTTCATCTATATGTACATTAAAATATAATGGAAAAATTTGGAAAAAATGTACATTTAGCAGTTAACTAAAACTCTAAATTCCTATAATGAACAGTTAGGAAAGATCTATTACAAAAAGTAAAAGAAACTAGAAAACTAGATTATCCAGAAGAAATAAACAAGAGAACTGATTTTTAAAAAGTATTTAAAAATACTTTGATTGATGTGGTCCAAAATGTTTCAGTTTTGTTTATTAAGGAAGAAGAGAAATTGGGAGATACATTTATTCTCATTTGTATTGACCCAGATGACAAAGAACCACAATCAAAATTAGGCTTCCCCAGCACCAAGAGCTGTTTGCTGTAACATGATCCAAATTCATGCTTCAAAGCCTTGATTCTCTGTTCTACCAGCTTCTCCTGAGTGTCATGATGTCAACATTAGTAGGCTGATCCTCCACATCTGGATCTGACGCTTTGCCAGGCTTCACTCTCTGTAATTAAAGGAACTGCAATTACAGCCTGACTTTGACTTGCAGCATCCAGGATTTCTATTCTTCCTCCCTACCCACATCCTTCCATTTCATGCCCCAAAATGCAATGAACTTTGAAGAAAAAAAAGCCCCTTTTGCATCACCAAGAAAGATAAAAGACAAGATTGTCCAAATCTGCCAACTCAGACTCATTTTTATATGTCAAACGAAATAAGCAAATCTTTAGTGTTTTCAGAAATGCTTAGTTTTAGACATTCTTCTCTTGAGCTGTTCTGAAGTCTAGAAGTTTGAAGAATTTTCTCTCTTGTCTGGAAGTCTCCTTTTGCGTTCAAAAAACTCTCACAGCTAACAAAAGTCCTCAACTGACCCAAGGCAAACTCTGATATAATCAAATGGTTCAAACACAAATAATTTCAGAATTATGTGCTTCTGACAGCCAGGCTGCCTAGCTGTCAGAGAATTTGGCAAATTTTGAGAATTTGGGCAAATTTTGCATTGATAACTGTCTCAGATTATCTATGCACTTCCTATTATTCATGAAACTATTGAAATCAAGGCAATCTATTCATATCTCAGATTTGACACAATTATATTCCTGAAGTTGGACAGAATCAGTCTCAACTGAGTACAATTTACTCTGATATCTGTCAGCTGTGACAGAGGGGAAGATTTCCCATGGAGAAAATGACAGATTTAATTTTCAGAAAAGTGTGTAGCTATTTAGAAGTGCAGTCACCCAATTTTAAGTGCAATGCTTTTATGGTAGCAACTGTAGCCTTGAACATAAAAGCAGGGAACTTTTGTTCAGGGTATGCAATTGCAGAAATACTTCTGAAAATATCTCCGCTGAGGGACACTCCACAACCCCTCAGGGCAATCTGTTCCAGTGTTTGGTGACCCGCACAGCAAAGAAGTCCTCCCTCATATTCAGGTGGAACTTCCTGTGCATCAGTTTCTGCCCCTTGCCTCTTGTCCTATTATTTGGCAGCACGGAACAGAGCCTGGTCCATCCTCTGACACTCATCCTTCAGATACTCATAGACATTGATGAGGTCCCCTCTCAGTCGTCTCTTCTCGAGGCTGAAGAGAGCCAGTTCCCTCAGCCTTTCCTTGTAAGAGATGCTCCATTCCCTTGATACACTTTGCAACCCCCCGCTGAAGAGAGATGCTCCAGTCCCTTGCAGCCCTCCGCTGGATCCGCTCCAGGAGCTTTGGGTCTCTCTCGCACTGAGGAGCCCAGAAATGAAAGATCTGCTTGCCTTTAGATTACTTTTAAGCCTTGTGTACCTCCGCTTAGCTGTGCTGCCAAGGCAGCAGCAGCAGCCTCCGCACGCCCAGCCAAGGCATGAGCCAGCTCTTTCTAGATGAAGTGCTCTGACATACGGAGAACCCGACGCAGGGCGTTATGGAAAAGTCACTTCCTGGAGGGGCAAAGCCAGACCCGGCTGGGAGAGTTTCCAAACCACGGGGGAGGCTCTCCGGGCAACCCTGAGGCAGGGCCAGCTCGGAGGCCCCTCAGGGCCCGGGCACCCTGGCGTTCCCTCGTCCCCGTCCCTGGGGCCGCTGCGCCCCTCAATGTAACGGGGACGGACCGATCGCTCTCACGGGCAGGCGGGCGGCGTCTCCGGGGCTCAGCCTCGCCCCCTGCAGGAGCCGCTCCAGGCTGGCAGCGGCTTTTCTCCTCACAGAGCCCGTGCGGGCGGCGCGTCCCAGTGCGGGAGCAGAAGGCGAGGCACGGCCGGATCCCGGAGCG